>JAOTAX010000005.1:33586844-33596960 GCA_025629825.1 Erythroxylum guanchezii | reverse complement strand
TTGTGCACATGAAATAACTGTACATGCATTCATGATATTTCCCGGTATTTGTGCCTACATGGGAGGGTTAAATTTTGAAATTTTGCAAAATGGTCCCTGACTAATTTTTTTTTTGCGAAATTGTCCGGAAAGTACCGAAATTTTTGACCGGTAAGATTTTTCCCATTCCGGTACCGGATTCTAGCCGGAACGGAACGTTCCGGCCGGTACGGTCCAGTACGGAACGGTATTCTGAACACTGCTAAAAACCCTTGCTGCCTCCCTTATAAACGCACCAACTGTGCGTTTACTAACGCTGCGTACGCAGCGTTTGGCATGCGCGCAAAGCTATTTTCCAATTTTCCTTTTTTTACCTTTATCTAAATAAATAATTATGCTCCAATTTTGCTTTAGAAAATTTTGCCTTTTTGGATTCAAAAATATATCAACAAGCCCAACCTAGTATTCATCATAAATTGAACACAAATTGAGCATTTTATCTTAAAAATAAGATTGAAATCACATGTAAATGTATAGGAAAATATAAGAAAATTCAATTCTATCAGTTTAGAATACATGTTTCTATTCATTTAAACTTAAGAGAAAACATCATCTAATGAATGTTTGTTAGTGAACTGAATTTTATATCGAGGATCCATATTAGTGTGAAATGTCGGTGACCCGAAATCAAGGTTTGTTTACTAAATTTCCATATTTGATTATATTTGTTAATTTTCAATTTTTGTCATTTTTAATTTCTCAAATTTCCCTGAATTAAACCCCCTAACTTTGTTTTAGTTTTGAACACGTATAATTTTTACCGTTATAATTCCTCGTGGGAACAATCTTAACTCTTCACTAACTACATTTTTCATTGCTATAGTTGGTATTAACTTGGTTGCAGGCGACAGCAGTACCAATTAGACATAAAGATGCAAGACAAAAAAAAGTCATTTCGTTTCACCAAATAAACATAACCAATTTAAGTAACAAGAACTAGAGACAGAGAAGCAAGAAAAAAAAGCCAAATGCAAGAAAGGAAACAAAAATCTATAAGGAGAGAAGTGATGGCCTGCAAAAGAGGAAAAAAAAAAGAAGATAAACTTAATATAAGAGCCAACAAAGAAAAATAAGAAGGGTAGAAGATGCAAAAGAAACTCTAAAGTATTTATATGTCGAGCTTTAAACTAGGTCAAACTATGAAGCTCGAGCCTAAACATAACCTAAAAAAACTCAATACCGGTCTGAAACCTAATCAACCCAAGGTAAGCCTGTTGACTTCAGGTCGAGCTCGTCACCTCTAATATAGATAGGTACACAAAGTCAAGTATAAATTTGATAGCACTATAAAAAGATGTAAGGCAAGATTTGTAATAGCCTAGACCACCCGCCTATAAATATTGTCCGCTTTGGGCTACCCATCGGGCCAAGGCCCTCATGATTTTGCTCTTCCCACACCTGGGAAGTTGCATCTATAAGGAAAAGGTATCCATACCCTTATAAGGCGTACTTTGTTCTCCTTTCCAACCGATGTAGGATCTCACAATCCACCTTCTTAGGACCCAACGTCCTTGCTGGCACAACGGATCAAGAACCGGCTTTAATGCCATTTGTAATAGCCCAGACCATCGCCCACTGATATTGTCTGCTTTGTGTTGTCCCTCGGGCCAAGCCCCTCATGGTTTACTCTTCCCCCACCTAGTAAAACGCATCTTAAGTGGAGAGGTATTCATACCCTTATAAAGCGTACTTCATTTTCCTCTCCAACTAACGTGGGATCTCACAAATCCACCCCCTCTTGGAGCCCAACATCTTACGCTAGCACAACGGGTCAGGAACTGGCTCTGATACCATTTGTAATAGCCTAGAGCTGCCCACATATATTGTCTGCTTTAGGTTGCCCCTAGGCCCAAGCTCCTCAAGGTTTTGCTCTTCCCCCTCCCAAGAAAACGCATCTTAGGGGAAGAGGTATCCATACCCTTATAAGGCGTACTTCGTTCTCCTTTCCAATCGACGTGTGATCTCACAATGGTATCAGAGCCAGGTTTCGACCCTGGGACTTATGGGTTATGGGCCCACCACGCTTCCTCACAACCCTGTACCACATCGAACGCATGACAACCGCTGCATACTCAGGCTAAAGACACTCACGGTATCCTTAATCTGACTATGCAAGACTAACTGAATATCTCTCCTTTTTTATGAAAAAATTTGGGCAGCACAACAATTGTATTTTAAAAATCCCAAAACTTAATCAAACACCTACAAAAAAATTTTAACGCACTTTTATATTCACATTAAAATTCTTCCACAATTTCTAGACTTTTAAGTCCACTAAAAAACAATCTCAACAACAGTACCAAAAGTTCATACATAAGGTCTTTTACAAACTCCAAGATAGTCAAAAGTTAATTTATAAAATCATATAGCATATCAACATAACCAATCTAATAAAAACAGTTCATGAGCCACTATACAACAAAAGTACAAAACAGAGACTACCTACGTGTGGTAATGGCTTGAAAATGTCAAAAGACCGCACGATACACTCAAAGCCTCAAGCTCATCAAATTAAGCTACATGGTTAGAAAACAGAGGGGGTGAGTACACTATATACTCAGTGAAAAGGAAAAAAATATATCGCAAATAGAACTCGATACACACTAAGACGGTATAAATAACCTAAAGAGTGAACATACATGAAATAGAAATACATAGGCCTAGCCTATGACTCGACGTATACTGGTTAGGAATAGGCCTATATGTCACTCATCCGGTGAACATAGGTTCCAGCTCTAGAACACAAAATTAGAAAAACATTACATGTATAAATCAAATCTCATCAGAAAATAAATCTCAGAATAAGTCAAAACAATTATGTGTGTCGCCACTAGTCGGCCAAAATAGTGTGCACACCGACCGATTCCTGGTGTTGGCTCGACTTTCATCGTGGTGAGTTCGGACTATAGTCGACAAGAGGGTCATGACCCTAGGTGATAACCTCATCAGTGTCCAGACCCTAGGTGTAGAATCACTCACAAGTCCCATAGAAAGGTGACGATACAAGGACTCTAACTTTTATGTACCGGCGTCAAGGATAAAGGGGGTCGCTTAAATTGATATGCCTAGCACACAATAGACCAATCGTTTCCTTACTAATCACAAAAATCATATACAAAAATTAAGTACAAAAATCAAGTAAGGCACCATGCTTTTATTTATCAGTCCAACAGTTAAAATGAAACCGTGCCATGACTCTAACCCAAAAGAGGAAAAAAGAAAACCATGCAGCATACATGACTCGATTGTGTATATAAAAATTTCAAAACATTATTTCATACAATAAAAGTCATCTTTTGCACTCCAAATGCAAAATTGTTCAAAATAGTGTCATTTCGTAAATATATAAGCATATTAGCATCTATTTGAGATTTCAATTCTACTATGCATTACCTAGGTTCAAAATTCACATACAAGTCATCATACATGTCTTAGGGTGATCTAATCCCATATGAGAAATATTGTTTCCCCAACTCACCTCAAAAGAAGGTGTGCACTCCCTTGATTTCAACAATCCTCAGTACGAGCTCCTTGATCCACAGCTGCCGAGCCTTTATACATACAAATATACAATGTATTTACTACTCAAACATGCATCTCACATTCATACACCACCACTACCAAATTCATCCCTAATCATTCACCATAAATGTTATTCTAACATATGTCCATAGGTCAATAATTTACTTACTAATTTAGCTCAATATATCCTCAACTATCAAGCTAACCTAACCTCATGTGCAATGTTTACATCCTTTTCTTCCTAATGTTCCTTTATGAACAAGTTGTCTTCTTTTAATCATAATTCTATCTATAAAAATCCAAATGTCATGATTCCTATGCCCCCCGAAACTATACTTCCATTAGTATTAATATATCCCAAAATTACACAAACAGTATCTCCCTTTAAAATATAATCTCCATCCAAATTTTGTCTTGTTTCTGGTAAGAAATAGACTAGCAACCAATACTCAAACCACAATAAATCATTATCAATACATCTCCTAACAAAACCGTTTTACATAAGCATTAATAAGACATAATAATCATTTTTTCATGTTTTATACTTTCACTAATTCAAACTCTAAGGTCTTCAAAAAGTAGGAAATAATACAAGGTTCTTGCACAGGGGTCTATTACAGGCAGTATTAGGAAAAAAAAGCATAACTCGAACTCTAGTCACTATTTTGTCAAGCCACTTTTACCGAGGTTAAGTTAAGACCTATATCTACAACTTTTATTATTTTAGTTTCTTCAAATTCGTGCTCTAAGAATATGAAAGACAGATCGAAAGAGAAAGACGAAATTGAAACCAGAATTTCAACTTACCTTGATAACTTCTTTCCTTCTCTTATTTTCTTCCCCTTTTTTCTCTCCTTCTCTTCTCATTTTTGTTTTTCTCCCTCTTCTAACCTTAAGGTAGAGCTTCACTCTTACTTCTATTGCCTTTTCATCCATTTTCCCTAAAAAATTCAAGAAGTTCAAACTAATCCATGTGTCACTTACTTTAGACTCTACATGTCACTCATTTTAAGCCTCCATATGTCACTACTTGTAAGGCTACACATGTCACCAATTGTAAAGCTACACATGTCACCATGCTATTGCTCCACATGTCATAAGTCTAAAGTGCCATTTGTCACAAACTTAAAGGGCCACTTGTCACCATTATACTCAAGTCACTTTTTATCCATTTAACTGAGTCATTTGTCATTTATTCCCAAGGCCACATGTCACCATCTCATAGGCCTAATCAACCTAAATTCCCATATATCAATTTGTCTTATTCTTTAACATTTTTCTTAGACTAGATGCACATATCACCTCCTTAATTACTCAATTGTAACAATAAATTCCCAATTCACTAGTTATAATCCATCAAAATAAAATTCAAGACAAAATCAACACACAATTATATGATGATCAGTAAAAACCTTTCCTACTTTAGAACATGTCAATTGAGTGTATATATTATCTTGCAGTGTTTTCTAATTTATGATTCATATGTGTATACGAATATTATACAGGTTAATGAAATTCTCAAATTTCCTTCCCATATATCTCTATTATGATAACCAAGTTGCATCAAATATTACAATTAATCAAATGTTTCATGAAAGGATTAAATACTTAGAAATTGATCGTCATCTTGTAAGAGACAATTTCAAGATTGGTTTCATTCCTCCTTAGTATATTTCTTCTAAAAATTAGTTGGCTGATCTTTTTACAACATTCCCTGCGTTGTTGTCGAAGTTTGTGTGATTGACACCAAACTTGAACTTTGAAGGGGGAGAGAGGATGAAGAATATATGAAGTAGCAGCTATTAGAAGAAGTGAAATGTTGGGAGCCGAAGTTGAGTTACTGCAACTGTGAAGCTGATGTGTTGAATGATGTTATATCAGGTGTTTATTATTCATTCAACTTATGGAAATTATAATTAATTACAAGTTAACTACACATGCAAATAGTGCAATTTATTTTTGGAAGTGTGTTAGTCATTTTGTTAGAGTAGGTACTATAAATAACTAGCCGATGTATATTAAGTTTTTAAGATTATGAGAAAAGAATTCTCTCTTTAAATTTCTTTTCATTAATAAAATTTTTAGAGATTTTCTTCACTAATTGAATATTAAAAAACTCAATCATGGTTTACCGACAACAATGATCAATCAATGTAAAGAACCCCGTAGGATTCACTTTACCAATTGAATTTATAGCCAGTAGGGCTCAAAATAATAAAATATTGTGTAATATAAAACTCAATGAATATTTAAAAAGATGTTTTACCAACAAAGAATAAAAGTTTTTTGACTAGTCGTTCATAAAAATCAAATCGTCTTGAAACATTTAAAGTTAAGATTTTATGGAAGCCAGTTAACTGCCTTCATATAGGCCTTAGAGCTTATTTAGTTCATCTGTCAAAATATATCTAAGGCACCATCCCATTAATTGAAAGTTACTATAAACTTAAAAGGCAAAAGTTCTACAGATAATGTTTAAATTACATGCTTTTGTTAAAGGGCAACACAGATAAGCATGCAGGCATATCTTTAAGAATTCTAAAAGACAACTTAGTTCGGAGATACAGCCTCCCCTTTCTCTATCAATTTGATGAAATTGCGAACGATTCCCTTCCCTTCAGTTGTTATAATACTCTCGGGATGAAACTGAACACCCTACAATTTACCATTACATTTCAGTTGGAGCATATGTACGTACAAATTATCATAACTCACTCCTAATATGGGTGAACTATCAATGTCAGAAAACAAATAATCATAACTCACTCCAAATATGGGTGAGCATATGTACCAGACGCCGACAACCATAATTTACAAATCTTTTGAGGTAAGGAGCATGCAACTGTTGTACTACATATAGGATTAAGCAATGTGAACCCATCCAATATCAGAGAGAATAGGTATCAAAACATTTATGCCACATTAAGGGCCTCAACATATGCTATGTTGCAGTTACATTGGAAAATATCTCTCCGTTGGTCAGTCTATCTTGTAACCGGAAAGACAACCATTTCAACAGAGTAATCTTTTGGTAAGGCCAAAATCAATAAGTATTGGACTGAGAATCCAACAACCTATCTATTTTGTCGCTGCTACTAATTTCCATGAATGTTGACGTTGAAACAATTGAATAAATCAACCATCTTACAACTAACATTGTACGAAAATTAAAAGAAAAGAGGCAACAGCAAGCATTATCGAATGCTATTTCTACATCATTTTACGAAATGCAATTTTTTATCTATAGGAGACTTAAGAGAAAATGCAAGAGACATTCTAAGAATTTTGAAATTAGTGGAGAATGCAGTTTCAGTTCTAAGGATTCCTAGAAAATGAAGTGCAGTTCTCAAAATAGTATCAAAACCAAATTCTAGGTTTAATTCTTTAAAAAGGATTTGGTTGAAATGTCAAAAAAGAGTTATACTACGGGATGATGGAGTTGTTTTTTCTATTTTTAACAGGGTGAGCTCTAATTCTAACCAAAAACAATATTTGGATGTATGTCAAATCTAATGTTGAAATAAAGCGCTGAATAAAGTAAACCGACATATTTTTAGGGGGGTTAAAAATGTAATTGAGCCAATATAACTGCAAAGGAACTAGGTTTAAGCCGTGCATAATTAATTAAACGGCTGAAACAAATCAACCCCCATATTTTTCATTCCTCATGCATGAATGCTAGACAAAAATCCCTGATTTGGAAGATTTTGCGACCTATGTTATAAAAGCAACATGATGTTGCAACCTTGCCGTCTATTCACTTGCCTAAAGCCTTATATGAGCATGGTCCATGAACAATTTTTCTCCACATTAAACAATAGAGAGGATAAAATCATATATTACCTGTAGATATTTATATTTCTTATGTCGAGCTGCCATTACCAATCCGTCCTCCGTCCATGCAGTAATCTCTAGTTCTTCATGAGGGAAACTATCCTTTTCAATTACAAGGCTGTGATATCGTCCAACAGTAAAAGGACTGGAAGACATAAAAGATGGTCAGGCATACCAACATTTTCAGAAACCAAGTCTTTCAATTTAGTAATATTCTGACACATGTATATGCCATCTCAAATCACCACATACACCTAATATTTTCATAGAGACTTCAATGTCTATTTGCCATAATTTAGTGAAGAAAAATCTTCGAGGAAAAATGACTATGTCACAGGTTTATTACAGAATTCAATCTAATCATTACCTTCATGTGATATATCTATTTTCTAAGCCCCGTTCAATGATAAAGGTGCATGTTCAAGACTGCTTGTGTAATATACGGAAAACCAAAATAAAAATGTCTAACCATTCCTTCCATACAAATATGAAAGCAAGCAACTATTCGCATGTGGACAAAATGTTTTGATCCATTTAGGTTCCGTAATAGTAATATATTCGACTATTCATACATAGTTCTCCAATCGATCTCCAAGATAATACTCATTGTTATTTAATCAAAAACAAGTCCCTAGTTTATGAAAAAATTAATTTCTAGATCTATAATAGTACTTAATTTAGAAGAAATCAATTAGGCAACCTTTGCAGACGCATATTTAAGAACTTAGAAGCAAAGTGTATTAAAAAATCCACATGAAAAAGAGAAGAGGGCATCTTTATGAGTTGATATAAGAAACAAATAACGTTTTAATTTGTCTTGAATATGATATTAAAAAAAAAAGTTTCTGATTGATTAGTGCTATGAATGGGGGAACAAACCACAAGTGATGTCTACTTTTTTAAATTGAAGAAAGTTAGATTAAAAATTTTGTTATTCTATGCAGAAAAAAATTCCCTTTTAACATTTTCTAATCCTTTGCTCACAAAGGAAACAGAAAGTCAATAACAAATTGAAAGGAAATCAGCTGTGCCAGTTATAACCTATGCAATTTCATTTTCATAGGAACTAATCTACATATTAAGTTTGGACCTTGAACAGTTGAACTTGCAATGCAGTCTTGAAATTTAATTCATCGAAGGGGTATTTCTTCTTTGAGCGAGTCAGATTATGTTCGGATTTAAAATTAACTATGAAGATTTAAAACAAGTTGACTAGGAGCAAAATTAAGGTACTATTACAACTATTTCCATCACTAAAAGAGCACATAAATTATCTACTTGTTTTATTAACTCTATGGAAAGTTTGCTTAAGTAATCTGTAGATAATAGTTTGAATAGCAAGGAAATAACAGTATCCCCAATTAATGGCAATAACGGAAAATGCACATACTTTGACAACCCAGAAAACAATCCATCCTCCCCCTTCTCATCATAATATACAAGGGAACTTTTCCCATGCATCACACCATATGGAGAACGCACAATCTTTCCTGCAACAGCACAAAGGTTGAAACTCGTGTGAAAAGTGTACAAGCCAGAAAAACTAGAAGTTTCAAATTGCTTTATTTACACGCACTGATAGCATTGCAAGATAAGCTTTGAATTGATATAAGAAAGAAACTCACCTCCAAAAGCCTCCCCGATGCACTGGAGACCCATGCACACGCCAAATAATGGCACAATTGGTCCAAGCTCTAGAACAGTCTGCAACGATATTCCAGAATCTTGGGGTACCCCTGAATAAAGAAACAAATGCAGCTTCCTGATTCAATTTTTGGCTTGCCTTAACTTTGAAAATAACACACCAACATTCGCCCTAGATCACTAACCTGGCCCTGGGGATATAAGCACTCCTCTTGGATTTTTTCTGCTCAAAAAACAGAAATAAGCATCGAATAATTTATCAGAAGCATGAATTCAATTCCTAGATTACTGCACATGTACTGCAAAACTGAAAAATGCTTACTCTTTCAACTCCTCCACAGTTAACTCGTCATTCCGATAAACCTCAAAAAAGCATCCAAGCTCTCCCATATACTATACAAAAATAAGGTATTGGGATTACACTTTTAAAAAGAGACAGGGAGAGGGGATATCATAACAAGTACAATAATCATGTAAAAAAATTCGCCAAGTGCAGGATCTGAAAACATGACGCAAAGTAGCAACATAGTTTAGCGCAGTACAGGCCCTAAAAATTATAAAATGTGGTTTCAAGGAGAAAATGAAATACAATTCACTACAGCTTGATAACAAACTAAAAGTAGGCTCCAATTATGAATTTGCTTTCTTAAATAGGAGGACTTCATTCATATGCCAAATAAAACATAACTAAATAAATGATCACACAGGCACATGGACATGGTGATTACAGATTAATGAGACATCTGGAGGTACAAAAGGATTAATAGACCCATTTTGGTATCTTTTGGCTTGTAAAGACTATTTTGTGATGCTAAAGTGAAGCAGTGGATGGCATAAACATCACAATAATAATCAAAATACGTTTTAATCTTCCTACGGTGATACTTCTCTTAGAGAAACTACCGAGAATCAAGGTTATTGTAGCCTATGTTTGCTTAGGAAATAAGTATTTGTTTGGATCCTTAATTATACAGGAGAAAGGAAAGGAAATATTGGGAAAAAATGAGGAGAAAAGAATGGAAGAGAAATGTGATTTCCTTTCTCTTGTTTGTTTCCCTAATTTACCAAAGGAGGGAA
>JAOTAX010000005.1:33501097-33513466 GCA_025629825.1 Erythroxylum guanchezii | reverse complement strand
TTTTGATTTGGAGCGTTCGCAAAAATCTACTCTTTATATTTTCTATTTAGAAGTTATATTTTTATGTGCTATACAACTCGATGGATATCCAAAAACCCAAACAACCCAATGGATTTGGATATGGGTAGTAAATCGTAAAAACCGATAGATATGGATTGAGTCATAAAAAATGGATATGGATATGGGTAGAGTAAAACCCGAACCGAACCCTACCCATTGCCATCCCTAGGCTCAATCATCAAGCTCTAACTCTGGCGTACACAATGCACAGCCAAGTGATATGGGCAACACACACTATTCAAATTTTGCATGTATAACTCTCAGCCTACCTTTTTCATTCACCACAAGCATGCTTGATGCATTTCAGGCTACTACAACATCATTACATGATAAATGGGTGTTCGATACAGATGCTTCTGATCATATGTGCAGCAATGCTTCACTCTTGCATAACGTCAAACCTGTTAAAAATCTTTATGTTCAAATGCCAAATGGACAAAGGCTCCAGTCACACATCTGGGTTCGGTATCACTCTCTTTTTCACTACACATACACAGTTATGTGCATACCCTCTTTCAAGCTCAACCTCTTATCTGTCAGTAAATTTGCAAAAACTCACAAGTGTTCCTTTGTGTTTTCTTCTAAACATTGTGAAATCCAGAGCCAGTGTCCCCAAATGATGATTGGTTACGCTAAAGAGCATGCAGGTTGCTACTTTCTTCAACAAGCTCCAATTCCTCTGAAAAAGCATTTGGAGTCTCTAGTACTATACATAAACTTGATTCAGTGTTTGTTTCTAATGTAAACAACTATTTGGGGTCATCATTGTTTGACAGTTGGCATTATAGGCTTGGTCATGTTGCTCATAACAGATTGAGTGTAGTATATAAATCCAAACCTGATATAATTTCTCATTCAAATAAAGTCTCTGAAATCTGTCCTTCGGCAAAACAAAAGAGACTTCCTTTTCCCTCTTATGTCAAAAACACTGAGCACCCCTTTGAGTTATTGCATATTGATGTATGGGGACCATACTCTGATGCTGTAATCAATGGTTTCACTATTTCCTTACATTAGTTGATGATTTCACTAGAGTCACGTTTATCTTATGAGGCACAAGTCAAATGTTCAGTATATCCTACCTGGTTTTTATAAACTGAATGAGACCCAATTTAATAGGACAATTAAGCAAGTAAGATCAGACAATGCCAAGGAACTTGACATGAAACCATTTTTTGCTGAAAAAGGAATTATACATCATTTATCTGAAACTCCTCAACAAAACGTTGTGGTTGAAAGGAAACATCAGCATTTGCTTCTTGTTACTAGAGCTCTTATGTTTCAGTCCAAACTTCCTAAAAAATTCTAGGGAGAAGCCATACTCACATCCTATTATATATGTTGGGCCATAAGTTGGGAGAATTTATAGGGGGGACAATACTAATAGAATAGTACCATGGTCAAATTCATTCGCAACAAAATATATTCTTTTTGCGGCAGTAAAAAAAATGCCTTTTGGAAGAGAGAAACTCCTTTTGGTACTTTACGTGGATTCTTACGTATTTGGTTGCTGGTTGGGGGGGTTCGATAGATCTTTAGCCTTGCAAGGTGGTCCTTGCTGATTCACAAAATGTAGAAATCGATCACTGATCCAATTTTAGTACCTCTACAGGATAGACCTCAACAGAAAACCTAAGAGTAACGGCAGCAAGTGATTGAGTTCAATAGTTCCTCATATAAAATTATTGACTCTAGAGATATAGTAAATACGGACCTTTGATGATTCTAGGCGAATTGAAAGTTAAGCAGTGGGAATTCTAGAGTTTCCACCTAGAAAGAATTGGTGGAGAAATATTGTGCCAGTTATATAAGTAGTGATTTTAAATTCAGAGGTTAATCGTACCCTGGCAACTTTACATAAGGCAAAGTTTGATTTTTTGGGGATCAAACAATTCCATCGAATTGAGTATGGAGCCGCTAAATTAAGTTCTAGTTTAGGTGAAGGAAGTATGACTGCTTTACCAATAGTCGAGACCCAATTGGGAGATGTTTCAGCTTATATTCCTACTAATCAATAGGATACCTACAAAAATCTTGTAAAAATTTGAAACCTTATAAAAAACTTTTTGGCAAACCACCTCTCTATACACACATGAAGGTCTTTGGTTCTCCTTGTTTTGCCTCAACACTTCACAATCATAGACAAAAGTTTGAAGCTAGAGCAGGAAAATGTGTTTTTATTGAATACCCTATTGGCATTAAAGGATACAAAGTATATGATCTTGATAATCATGAACTCTTTTGTCTCAAGAGATGTTGTTTTTCATAAACATGTCTTTCCTTTTGATTCCAATTACTCATCATCTATTAAAAAGCTCAATAATCACTCTCATTTCTTTCCTAATACTGCGTACTATGACATTCCACAGTCTACATCACATTTGCATAGCAGTGATATTAATGAGCCTGAAAAATGCATTGAGATCTTTCCCTGATAGCATCACTGAATGCCCTACATCATCCTCACAAGACAATTCCACTTCAACAACTCAGTCATATTCAATCATTCACTCAACCCACTAGCCTGCCACAATCTATTAGATGATCAACTGGACAATCAAAAATTTCAAAATACCTTGATATATATCAACATCACCTTAAGAAAAATCCTTCATCCACCACTCAACATCCTATCTCTAATTTTCTCACAACATCTAACTTCTCCATGAAACACAATTATTTTGTCTCTGCACTTTCAACTTTACAGGAAGCCACTCATTACCATAAGGCTGTGCAAGTGGAACATTGGAGGAAGGCAATGACTGAAGAGCTACATGTTTTGGAAGAGAATGATACATGGGAAGTAGTATGTCTTCCACCTAGGCAGTACATACTTGGGTGCAAACGGGTATATAGGACCAAGCTAAATTCAAATGGGACAATGCAAAAGGGTTCAATCAAAAAGCTGGTTTTGATTATCACAAAACCTTTAGTCCAGTGGTTAAGCAAACTACTGTGAGATTGTTCTTTACTTTAGCTGCAAAACATGGTAGGAAATTACAGTAACTTGACATCAAAAATGCTTTCCTACATGGTGATTTACATGAAGATATATACATGGAATTACCTCAGGGCTATAAAGTGAAGGGGGAGAAGCATGGAAAAACTGATGATTTAGTAAGCAAGCTTAAAAAATCACTTTACGGACTCAAGCAGGCTCCTAGTCGGTGGAACTCCAAGTTCACTAAAGCTCTTCTTAAGTTTGGGTTCTCTCAGGCCAAGTCAAATTATTCCTTACTAAAACTTCTTTATCTGATGGTTTGGTATCACTACTAGTTTAAGTAGATGATATTCTGATTGGATGCAAAAGACAAGAAGGGATTGATAGAGTACTAAACTTTATGCGTACAAACTCTAGACTTAAAAACTTAGGACAACCTAATTTCTTTCTTGGGGTTAAGTCAAGAAAAGGATTAGTGTTGTGTCAAGGAAATATACATCAGACCTTGTGGAACAATACAGATTGTTTGGTGCAAAACCATGTCCAATTCCTATTGAACCAAGTCATGGACTGAGACAACTGGAAGAAGATTTTCTGGATGATGCAACAGCCTATATAAAACTTGTCGGGAAATTGATATACCTCACTTTTACAAGACCTGACGACCTCAATTATTCAGTGCATATCCTATCACAATTCATGAGTAAACCTTCCAAGGTACATTGGCAGGCAACTTTCAAAGTAGTCAGATATCTAAAGGGAAAATCAGGTCGGGGAATTATGTTGAACATTGAGGAAAATACACAGCTAGAATGTTATAAAGACAGTGATTGGAGAACATGTCCAGATACCAGAAGATCCATATCTGGTTTCTGTGTGTTCTATGGAGGAGCTATGATTAGTTGGAAAGCCAAAAAGCAATCAGTAGTGGCTCAAAGTTCAACCGAAGCTGAGTACATAGACTCTTGCTTGTTGTGAAATTCTTTGGGAAAAAAAAAACCTATTTGAAGACTTCAGGCTGAAGTATGAACGAAAAATTGTGATGTACTGTGATAATCTGCCTACTCTTCAAATATGTAAAAATTACGTGCATCATGAGAGGACAAAACACTTTGAGATGGAATGTCATTTTATTAGGGAAAAGGTTGAAGAAGGAACTGTGAAAGTGGAATATATGCCAACCAAACTGCAAATTGCAGATATTTACACTAAGGCACTTAAATCATCTCAGTTCAAATTTCTAATTGCCAAGATGAGCATGATCAACATTTATGCTGGGGAGTGTGCGAAGGAGAATAGAAATCTACTTCTGGACGGAAAAGAAGGAATTGGAGCAGGAATGAGTTAGTTAGATGAGCTGTACGTAGCAATAAAGAGTTAGCTCAATTAGTTTTAAAAAGTCAATATTTTGCTGTAACTTATAACAAACACTCTATATACATATGCAGCTTAGGGAAATAAATTATTAGAGAACGTTTTTACAAGTTAGTTCAGTCTCTCATTCTTCCTTCTGCACTCTCTAAAATTCAACACACCATATATGCATTCAAGAGTAGGTATGATAAACTGAAACAAGTTACACAGAATAAGGTTCAACAATCATTTTCACAGTTTCTTTTTCGAATAACAGTCCTTACAGATAAAGAAAAAGACACTTTTTGGCAACTACTCAAAGAAAAATGTAACCCAAAAACTTCTAAAAGATAACCAGGCTATGATCAATATTTTTGTTTTAGCCTTTTACGGAGGTAAACAATACGCAGTCCAGAACAACAAATATTGGTTTTAGCTTCTCAAAAGCTGAATTGCACCCTCAAAATTCTAACATCAAAGAATAAGTTCTTGAAGCAAAATGGAGAAATTCATCAAAATCTCTGCTAGCTCCATGTAAACATTGTGCAGGTAAACAAATAAACACAGAAACCAAATTGAGAAAAATGCCAGAATAATATATTATTACCGAACAGGGAGCCAGCCTACAGAATATAACCACAATGTAGAGATCCAACAAATTGAAACCTAGTTTTCAAGGATTACAGGAAATCAAAAATTGCATACCTCCCAGTCAAGATAGTTGTCAGCAGTTTCATAATCAGTCAGAATGGAAACTGTACATTCCAGAGAAGGCAATTCTTTAGCCTGTATTGGAGGAAACCTACGGTCCTTCAGAGCACTATGAGACAATCGAGAGAGGTTAAGTAAGCATTTTTCACTCCAGAAATATCAAAGGAGAAAGTTAGAAAAAATAAAGAGAACAAAAGATGGGACTTGCAATGTTAGGCTAATTTGCCGCCAATAGTAACAGGGTCCAGAAAGTATTTTGGCCAGTCCAGTGTAGAATTTCTTAAGCAGTAGCTACTCTCACAACTTGAAATATAGCCAGTTTTCGTAAGCTAAGATTTCAACTCTACACTAAGTGCCACATTCTAATCTTTTGATGTGAAGCCTGCATGATGTATATTTCTTAATAAGCATACAAGAACACCATGAAGAAGCCATATACATCTAATAGCATCAAAACAAAAATTTTGTGAAGCATCAGTGACTTGTCAAAAAACCAATATCCTAAATACTTTAGCAGAATATTCAAAGAACAGTCATGATTATTGCATGAATGCAGTTAAAAATTGGAAGTGTCAGTCCTAAGCTCTTACTAACCTTTAAAACACTTATAAAAAGTTTTGAAGCATCAGTGACTTGCCAAGAAACCAATATCCTAAATACTTTAGGAGAATATTCGAATAACAGTCATGATTATTGCATGAATGCAGTTAAAAATTGGAAGTGTCAGTCCTAAGCTCGTACCTTGGGCCTGCATTCCCATATTTATAAACATAGAACAATACAAAACACGTAACCATCTTATGTACCTAGTAAAATCAAGACGATGTAAAAGCAATTATTCATTATGACTCATTGTTCAGTTAGGATCTTAACCTAGTCATTTATATCATAACTCATCTCTTTTGAAACCCTATTATAAAAAGTATGACCTCAGCAAACTCAAATACTGTGAGGTAGTTGCATGTCCAGTTTAGTAGGTGACTGTATGCATTCAGGGATAATAGTCTGTCACTTATACATTATCTGAATGCATAATTGATTCTTTGGTTAATTACATCAAGACTTCTTGCAGTTAGATATTTTCTGCAAACACCCACGTGGATATGAATTTAACTTCAGAGGTCCATATGCTCTTTTCTGCATATTATATTGGTAATTGAATTTTTGTTTTTACTTGCTCTGCTAGCGGAGTTGAACAGTAATATGAACGTTGCTTTAAAGTACGTGGTTATACTAACAATTTTATCAATTACATAGTAAAATGCTAACAAAAATGGCTTTGTGTTGTTAATTATTAGACCATATACCCATAAAGCTGTGGTATTTAGAAAACCACAAGGAGCACTGTCATAATTCAACCCTGACTGCTTAGCTGTAAAAGGAGTTGCTTTCGTTTGTTAAGAGAAGCTGAAATTAGATATCTGTGGCATATACAGATTCACTGTCTAATTATTGGACAATTCTATCCACAACAGAAGTTGCTTCTCTTTCCCTTTCTTCTTCTATAAATAGTTATCATTCTAGTACAAATGACAATGTTCATCTTCATCCACATCCACAGAAATAGAGGCTCAACTTTGGTTTTAGTCAAAATACAACAGCATAATTCAAAGAGAAAATAGCCCCAATTACAACTACATATAATTCCCAAGCTTACATGATGCACAATCAAAACCAGAGCAAAGTCACAGACACATATAGAGTGGACAGGCAAGTTCATGAAAACATTCTTCTCAAAGAAGCAGAAGATGGAAGAACAGAGGTTCTCAACATTGAATGGACATGTAAATGATAGGACAAAAATGCAAACTATTGCAATACCTTGTTAAAGCATAGTCTCTGAAGCCACTAATCAAGTACCGAGCTTCTAGGGTTCCAATGCATCCGCGTAATCGAGGCTCACAACCATTTACCACCTTTTTCCATGTGACAAATAAAGGGCTAAAAACCAGAATATTATCCAAGTCAAATTACATGCTTAGTATCTTTCAGTATGTTCCATTTTTTAGGCCAGCAAATGTAATAAGATCTACACTCATCAACCATCTTTATGAAACAAGATATAAATCTGATTAATATTGTTCTCACTGCGGATCAAGCCTTATTCTGATACAAAATCTTTGTTCATCTGTTTATGACCTGCCTAGAATGAATTTATTCCTGTTGGTAATACAGAGAATCTTTGAGAAGCATTTGGAAAATTGACCACTATTTCACTAGTTGAACTACAAGAAATTCCATTAAAAATTTAGTTTTGAGTTTTTGTGATGAGAAACTATTCATCTGTATGTCCGATTTTTCAGGCCTTCAAACATTATTACAGGCTGAAAGATATTAGTCTCACTAAAAAATTAAGATGCAATTGCTATAAGTGACAGTAAATGGTATACATTCTCCTTCTCTTGCTTAGGCAAATAAATTCGATAGAAAATATGATTTATTCTCATATATAGAAGAATGATTTATGATGCATATTTTGCATGTTTCAAGGAATTAGGTGCAGTTTCTTGACAGATTCTACCCTGAAGCATCCACTTATTGGTATACCCAAGTACCGTATACCCAATTGCTCATTAAACACATCAACCAGATAAGGAACCTGTAGTTACAGACGTTTTGTCGAAAGTATACTGACAAAAGCCGCTAAAGAGTCACACATGGATCATAGAAATTTTAACAATTACAACTTCCATTGCTTGAAAAATAAGCTCCATCTCCCTGCTAATCCTCAGGCACATGGAAAAATAAATAAAATTTAAAAGTTTGTCTTTGTTTGACAGGAGCAACCTTAGAACATATAAGCCACTTGTTCAGCAAGGAAAAAAAATCTGCTAACCAAGCGTAAAGGTAAAAGTATTAGTGCTCACATATCGACAAAAGTTTATAGCATTCTCCCATCACATGCAACCACTTGAAAATAAAAGTAAAAACAACATTAAGGAAACATCAAAAGTTTGCAAACGCCGACCCACCCAAGAAGCTAAAGCCATCAAGAAGTTTAGAGAATGATCAAAATACCGCATCCACAGAGCAACCAGGGGCAACCCTCAAACCCAGAAAGAAGCAAAAACAAAAATTTTGACTTTCAGCAAACAACAGACCTTTCTGCATAAAAAGTAATAAACTTATAGGCTTTGATTCTTGCACACATACAAAGTACACATAAGATATATATATGTTCACAGCATAAAATAGCATCAAAAGAGAAGTTAAGAGAAAATACTGTTGGCCCTCGTCAAAGGCAGGAGGGGGAGCGTCATCGCTGTTGTAGTGGGCAACGAGAATGTCAAAACAATACACTGCCATTTCCCTATTTGCCGACACCATTTTCTTCTATAATCTAGCACCAACAACAACAAAAGGCAGCCAGAAACTAATCCACTCTCTGCCCACCTTCAATTACCCAACTCAAAAACAATCCCACCACTCCAATTCTGCTCTTTCAATGTCAACGATCTTAGCTCGATGCCTTCTCAAGGTTTATATTATAGCGATGAAGAGCTCTTTCCGAAATAAGTTAAAAATAAAAATTGTTGTTTTTTATAATAAATCGCAAGTGTTTTGAATTAGGCAAGAAAGAGTTGTCGTTTTCTTTTTCCACTCGCTTTCGGAAACGTAGAGGTAAGGGAAAAGTATATTTTTTTAACCATAATATTTTGAAATTTTTATAAAGAATGTTGAATACATTTTATTTTATAAAGAGTTCACGTTTGAGAATGTTAAAAAAATCCTAATGTTTTAAATTAATCATTTAATTGATAAAATTTATAGTGTTAATGTAAGGATCATGCACTTTTTTAATAATTTTTATAAAAAATTATTTTGTAATTCGAACCTATAATTTTATAATCAGAAAAGAATAATTAGCAAATTCCCGTATTAATGGATGAAATTTTTAATTTATATAAGATTTTGATTTTGAAAGTAACCTTTCTTAAATCTCCATTTTGGTATAGCAATTAAGCAAAGATTCGATTACTATAATGTTCCTAATCTTAAAATAATAGTAATATCAGGTAGGATAGGAAGTAAAATGTAAGAAGTAAATTAAAAAACTAATTTATCCTACCAACCCTACTTGTCGAATCGGCTCCAGCGACCAGTCTCTCACAATTTTATTCCTCCGTCCTCTCCCCACCTTTTCTCACTATCGCTCGTCAGCAACTCTTTTTGCTGTCGTATTCAGCTCCTCTCTCCATCACTCTCCAACTTGCTGCCTTGATAAATTTTGATCCAGCTTAAGAGGCTAGCTGAGATTTGTTTTGTTGATACCAGATATCGAAAGAAAAAATAAAAGCAAGAACGGAATGAGTAAATAGAAAACAAAAAAGGAAAAAAGAGTTGTGACTTTGTTTAATAATTAAACCAATATGCATTTTGCAGTGTGCATTGACATTTTGACTAGGTGTTTAACGTAACACGTGAATTAGAATGATAAGTCTTTCAAGGATGGTAATAGACCAATCCGGCTTTATTATTTTCATTATTTTTTAAATTAAAAATATATATAAAAAAAAGTAGAACCTCGGATCAGTCTGAACTTAAGCAACTCCACTTCAGGCATAATTAAAAATACTTGAACTTGGACTTAATTGCCACCCTACCTTTCAGTTTCTGCGTGGATAGAGTATTACTTCTCGTTACTATCTTAAAAGCCTTTTAATTACTTCAAGAAAGATCGATGGAATACTAATGTGGTTTAATGGGGAATTCAATTAAAGAAGTAAGATAATTGGAGATATATATGTCAATATATATATCCATATTGTATGTATTAATGTATATTTGAAGAAATATTTTATAATTTTAAAATTAGACATCCAATATTCATAATATTATTGTTGAGAGCATACCTTATATCTGTAAAAACTAAAACAGAGTTGTTTGGTTGAACTTTTGCAAGTGTAATTAGGAGACGATACATTTTATTAGAAAAATCTTCCTAACTTCAAACAAGATTAGTATGGATATGCTTAGATTGAGAAATCCAAAAGTCAACTGAAATATAATCATTCGGCGTAAAGTTCTTCCCCCCAAATAATCATTTCTTCTATAACTTATTATCAGGAATCAGCTTAATACTGCAAATAAACTTTCTCACTTGACATAAGCAGAAGATGTTCTTTATGTTCTACGCATGATAAAACTAGAGATCATCTATTCTTTGTATGTTCACTTTCTAAGTTTATTTGGGAATAGGTAGACTATCTCCGTCATTATTCATTGGCCAGCTACTCAAAGTTTCTATTCCTAAGACTACTGACCATTTAGCTTTTCAATGAAGAGAAAATCATCTGGATAAACCATTTTCATTTTGAGCTTCTGTGGATCAATTGATTATGGCGAAGACCAACAGTTGGATTTGGTCTCTAAGGATCATTATTTAGATTTGGTTTTTAATTAATTTTACATCATAAGTATTATTTTCTTCTCTAGTGTATAAAGATTAGATCTGTTCCATCTTATTAGACTTTCAGTAATGAATTTGGTTTTAAGGAGCGTTTGAAGAAAATAATAATAGGGATTATGAAATGGGGGAGGGAATCTTGTCAAGACTAGACTTATTCATATAAACTCCAAGTAAATATAAGCTTAAATGAAGCTTCTGCTCGAAATAGTGACATTTTTATTAAATATAATCAGTGAAGCAAATAACAACAAAAATATTAATCTTAAATTTGTGCTTTGATATTAAAATAAATGTTAAGGGTAAAGTTACAAGAATAAATTGTTTGTTTATGTGTAGTTAATCACTTGGTTGTAGTTTAGTGATAAGATAATTTAAAAATAGTTTTTATCTTATACACATTTAGATATATAAGATAAAATTTACGAGATAATTATACATTGCAAACTAAATTATAATTAGATTATAATTATGAGATTCATATTGTATTTATGTATTATCCCTAAATTGTTCTTAGGCAATGATATATTAAAATTGAACATTAATAGAACGTAAAAAGACTACCACATATCATGTGTTTTCCTTATGAATGAATTAGTTGATCTCATAGATTAAATTATGACAAATTTACTGAATTAATTTTATATAAGAAATCTATTTAAAACATTATTTGTATGTTTATGTAAATTATCATTGTGAAGATTATATAAGTGATCCTGTAATTTGACATCTCCAAAGTTATCCTGTACAGAGATTGTTATGTTTTTATATTACTTATGACCTATTATAATCATGGGTAGTTTAATCGGTAGTTATTAGATATAATATGAACTATATAGAGATAGTTAAGTGATTAAGATATAATTCATCACCCTAAAGTAAATAGAGAAAATATTTTATTATTCTCGATTAGTATTAATTCAGAAAATCCTTGGCTAAGATGAAATGATGTTTTGTGAATAGTTCATAAATATCATTAATTAAATCAATAGCTAATGACAGAGAACTAATAAATTGGACTCAAAATATAGTAGACATTAATTTTATACTTTATGTCTAATCAAAACATTGTATGTTGAAAGGATTAAATTATATGAAAAAATCATTATGCACGAAAAAGTTAATCAAAACTACTTTGACATTCTTAAATATTTGAGTAGTCATAGTGTATTATTAGAAGTCAATCTTAATCTAAGGATATAAATTGTTTAATTAGAGAATTAAAGATTAATTAAAAGAGTTAAATTTATCTAATCTTATCCTAAACATGATTTAGGGTTATAATTTGTATCTATTATCAACATATTTGGGAACTTAACGAGTCACACATAAAGAACGAATTTTAACCAAGTTAGACTTGATTGTAAAGTCTGAGAAACTTTATGATTAAATATGAGATATTTAATAAATAAGGATTAATATGAGATATTAAATCTTATAATTCTAATTAAATTTTAATTGAAATTAGAATTTAATTTCATTTAATCACTAAAATGTCTAAAATCTACTATAAATAAGCTTAAGCTTTAATAAGCTAGAACTGCTTGATTAACTTTTTCTGTAGCAGTTGCAGAATTCACTTAATCTATTCTGTAGATATCGTTAGAAGCCGGATCCTTGTGTAGCTATAATAGTTTGAGATGAGCTAGTTTCAAAAACAGTTCGAAAGACACGACAAGTTAATATTCAAAATAAGGTACAAATTAATATTCATGTTTTATTATGATTTTTTTGTTAATCATTTTATAAAAATTTTAGTGGTCTTAGCTTATTAAATACAAAAAGTGCCGTAATTAATCAGCTACGGTTATGATCAAATTATGTCGTGATTTTCCAACAATATTATCAAACCTAACTTTAATTTTATGATTTTATTAACTTGTTAACTTGTTTGATT
>JAOTAX010000005.1:33415180-33425500 GCA_025629825.1 Erythroxylum guanchezii | reverse complement strand
CCAATGATTACCAACTTAACTACCTATGGTAATAATAGTTCATAAGTAGTATCAAAAAATACTAATCCCTATACATGATAACTTTGGAGATCTCAAGTCAAAGGATTACTTATACAATCATCACAATAAAAATTACCATAGACATAAGTAATGTTCAAAATGGATTTCTCATACGAGGTCAGTTCAATAAACTTGTTTAAGTATCTCTATACTTTAGCCTATGCGATATACTACTTCCTTCATAAGGAAAAACATAACGTGTACTAATCTTTTTTAGGATCTAGTAATGTTTAGTCTTAATAGAATAATGACTAAGAACAATTTAGGGATAATACATAAATGTAATATGAATCTCATAATTATAATTTCATCATAATTTTATTTGCAATGTATAATTATTTTATGAACTTTATTATATATATCTAAATATGTACAAGATAAAAAATGCCTTTAAATTATTTTTCCACTTAACTACAACCAACTTATTAGCTGTATAGTTTAAACTAACACAAATCTACCATGTAAAAATTTTTAGTAGACACCTTAATGTGCCAATTAATAGTCATAAAATTACATAGTTTGATGTGCATGTTCAATCAGATAAAAATTTTATTAATAGAGGTACAAATATCTATGGAGAATATCCGTCAATTCTTTCCTATTAAAACTCCACAACAAACATGTTTTTGGGCATAACCTTATATATCTAGTAATGACATATCAACATAAAATCATCTAACTTTAGGAATATCTATAAAAGTTATTTGCATACCAATTGACATTTTGTACTGTCTACAAGAATGTTCCATAAAGATTCTTTTTCTATAAATTCCTTTATATATATAACTCGTGTGACATATAATTAATGGTATGACAACATAATCACATAATTTATGAACATATTTAATATGTAGAAGTCCTTCACTTATCATTAAATACCTAAAGATATCCCCTATTCATTAAGGATTTTTTTTCTATTTGAATTGTGCCACATAGATGAAACTTTAACATAAAGTTATATAATTTTGGGCATTCAATAATATAAAATAATTTATTATTCGACATTCAAAAGTATCCATTAAAAATTTTCTATCAAGAAATCTTTTATATTGATATTATTATATAGTACTTTTGTCGACACCATGATATGTATAACAATGGACTATCAACTAGAAGTCACATACTTTTTTTAGGTTTACACCACCGGTATCCGAACCCACTGGGCCGACTAATTCGGGTTGGGGCTTCGTCACAGTTAAGGCTCCTCGCCCCTTCTTGCAGGTGTGTTTAGTGGGGATCGAACCTAAGAGCTCTTCCCACATGCCCAGCCTGCGTCACCAACTGAGCCACAACCCGTAGGTAAAGTCACATACTTTTAAGTGCATTGACAATGATATAAAAGCTCTCCTTTCATTTACAAAAAATTAAGGGTATCCATTGAGAGTATTTATCAAATACTTTTCTAATTAAAATTCTACTATAAAGATAATCTTGGTAGATTGCCTGGTTTATCCACCAAAGATATGTTGGTATGATTTTGTGCAAAATTTTGAGAATTCGAGTGAGATAAGGAATGAAATTGAATTAAAATCAGACTTACATAACAATATATTAGAAAATAACTAAAAATAATTAACCAGCCAAATTTTCAGTTCGTTTTTCATTGAATTGAACTACAAAGTTGAATTAACCCACTGTAGGTGATGGTTTACACTATTATAATATCAAAAACAAGGGAAGTTAGGACATCAAATAAATTTGTGATTTTTGGTACCTTCAAAGTTAGCATAGAAAAAATAGTGCATACAATTGATAATAATTAAACCCATCTTAATACGAGTTACAATGACCAAAATCTTGTTTGGGTCTAATTACATAATTTAGAAACTTTCTTTTGATGGTGAATTAGGGTTTTTAATTTTTCTTCAAGTTCAAAAATTTTAACTTTTTTCATAAAATAACGAAAACTTTTCACCTTTATTTATGTATGTTTGGTATTTTGTATTTATTGCAATTAATGATATACAATTAAAAAATTTAAATGGATGGATGAAAAAAACATATAAAATTTAATGTATGAAACAATATTTATTAATAGTAATGTATAATGTAAAATTCTGTGCGTATATAAGAGTTAATTGTAAAAAGAATTTCAAATTTTACTTAATTTTGTAATACTGAGTTGAACTTTACAAAATTAATTTTTACAAAAGTAACTCAACATTAAGTTTTCTGTTAACGTGGATGAAATTATGTGCCACGTTAGATTAACAATTTTGTCATGTGTCTGCTATGTATTGTATTTGTACCCCCTATGAATTTTGTTATTTAATAAATTAAAATATCAAAAATAATAAAATAATTATACACTCCTTCGTATATTTATTTTAAATATATTTGATATTTTTAATTTATTAAATAATAAAATTCATACATGACATGGATACAAGGTGTGGTAGCTACATAACAAAAATATTAATCTAACATCACTTATCACGTCACCTATATTAATGAAGAACTTAAGGTCAAACAATTTTTACTAAAAATTGAAAGTTGGAACGTTGCTATTTTTAAAAGTTTGAGATAGTATTATAAAATTGAGTAAAGTTGGAAATCACTTTTTAAATTAACCCTATATATAATGATACAAAATATTATTTGTGTTTTGAATTAAAAATAAGGACGTATAAAAGAGCACAAGAAGTTCAAAAGATCAAAAACAAAACAATACAATAGTAAAAATGAAAAAGAGTAAAGATATTTTCCATTAGTCAACTGCCTAAAGATTAGGTAATATAAACAAAAAGTAAAGTGACCTAGAGCCTTTTGAGGCAGATATAGAATTTCACAATATCATAACAAATTAATCTCAAATTCACAATAATCTCTTCTTGCTTGGTAAGAAATTCATCAAATTTGCAGCTAAAATTTCTTTTTCACTGGAAATAGGTCTTTGAGTAGTAAGATCTTCAACTTTAAAGGATCCCTTGAAAGATGCCTGTGACTCACATAAGACTAGCTAGATATAAACATTATAGTAAGAAAAAATTTATCAGTACATATGTATTAACAAATGGTTCAAGAGCATATAAAATTTTAGAAATCGTAAAGCAAATACTATTTTTGATTAAACATGTATTAATAAACAATTAAAGAGCACATAAAATTTTAATCATAATCTATTTAGAAATAGTAGAGTCTTCATGTATTGGTGGAATAAGAGAAACTTCATGGGGATAAGATCAGTATAAAATTTTAAAAAATTATTATGGAAAATTTTCTTAACAATATTATAATCTTATTAAATTATTGTAAAACTTTGATGAGTTAGAATTAATAAATTGCTTATCAGCTAAAAATTATACCCTAGAAAGCAATAAGAAAAAAAAACTAATAATAGCATAAATAACAATATCATCATTACTAATAAAAATAATTAAGTAAAAAGAGAATAAACCATAAAAGAGAAGGGGGAGAGAGAGAGAGCTTCTAAAACAAATTTAAGATGAATTATATTTTTTGGTATCAAACATCATCACACATTTATCTTTTATTTTCTTTTTAATAAAAAACACAAATGATAACAAATAGATATAAAAGAGAAAAATTTCCTTACAAAAAACATATTAACTTTTTATAATTTATTTGACCAAAAGGGTTCAAACTAATAAAAAATACTGAAGTAAAAATGAATTTGTCTAAGTGATAATAGGTAACACACTACAAGCATTAAGACATTGAGTGACAAAAAATTTCCTTACAAAAAACATATTAACTTTTTATAATTTATTTGACCAAAAGGGTTCAAACTAATAAAAAATACTGAAGTAAAAATGAATTTGTCTAAGTGATAATAGGTAACACACTACAAGCATTAAGACATTGAGTGACAAATTTTTTGTGACTAACTATTGTTTCGTCACAAATTAGAGGTTTTTTGTGACAAGACAATTGATTTGCACTATTGTTTGGATTAACTGTGATGATTTATTTTTTTGTCACTAATACAATAATAATTGTGAAAATTTAGTATCTTTCACAATTAAGTTATCACTATTAATATATTAATAGTGACAACTTTTATTTTATCACTAAGTTTTGTCATTAAAAGCCTATGGAATTTGGCGCCAAAATAACTTTGGCGGGAATAAATTATAATTGTGATAAAACATATGTTAGTAGCTAATATTTTCTATTTGTTGTGACAAAACATAGTTTGGTCACTAATATTTTTTCTTTTTGTTACGAAACTGTTAATCGTCACATAATATTTTGCTTGTTGTGACAAAAAAATTTGTCAATAAATATTCAATTAATTAGTGTCTACTTTATATTGTCACAATAACTAAACTATAACTACGGTCACAACTGTTTGTAATTTAGTGACAATTTTTTGTGACTAAATATTTTTGTCATCACAAATACAATATTTTTTAGTGCCAAGACATTTGATTGATATTATTGTTTGGAATATCTGTGATGATTTATATGTTTTGTCACTAATACAAGGATAATTGTGGCAATTTAGTATCTTTCACAGTTAAATTGTCACTATTAATATATTAATAGTGTTACACTTTATTTTATCACTAAGTTTTGTCACTAAAAGCCTATGAAATTTGTTGCAAAAATAATTTTGGCGAGAATTAATTGTAATTGTGACAAAACATATGTTGGTAACTAATGTTTTCTTTTTATTGTAACAAAATATAATTTGGTCACTAATAGTTGTTTCTTGTTGTGACGAAACAGTTTATCGTAAAACAATATGTTACTTGTTGTGACAAAAAATTTTGTCAATAAATATTCAATTAATTAGTGTCTACTTAATATTGTCGCAATTACCAAACTATAACTATAGTCACTATCATTTGTAATTTAGTGACAATTTTTTGTTGCCAAATTATTATTTCTACGAGGTTTGTTGTGACAAAACAATTGATTAATATTAATTGTGATGATTTATTTGTGTTACTAATACAATGAGAATTGTAACAATTTAATACCTTCACAATTAAATTGTCACTATTAATATATTAATATTTAAACTACATATACTGATAATCCAAAAGTAATATTTTACATATCATAGATATTTGGTATACATAACTTTGAAGGGAAGAGAGAGCATGATGATGGTGAACTGATGATGATTTAGATATTTAGGCCTGGACAAGCTTCGAGTCAAACTGGCATTTTTTTTTGTTACCGTTACTACTGACAATCGATTTGTTTGGGTTTGTTTAAATTAAAATTTTTATCTTGAATTGTAAATTTTAAAATTAATTTAATTTATTAATTTCAAACAGTACCCGACTAATTTATTACAATTAATATGACTTTAAATTTTGTTAAGTCCAAATTTAAGTTAATCAAATTATATTTAATTTATTAAATTTTTTAGAGTATTTATTTTCAAAATATTAAATTTTAAAAAATATTAGTCAAAATTTTAAAAAATATTAATCAAATTAAAAAGAAAGTGTGCCCTCTTTTACAGTCAATTTACTCTTTTTTTGGGTCTAATTTTGAAGACTTAAGTTACGATGCAGTTATTAAACGTCACTCTCGACATCAGAGACCATTACAAGTTAAAAAGAAAAATGAGAAGTCTAATGCCAAAAGATTAAAAAATCAAAACACTACGGACTACATAATGTATATGTTTAATAAAAAGGTTAATGATTAAAAAGGTTTAATTGATATTAAATTATTATAAAATTGGATAAAATTTTAATAAAATTAAAAATTTTGAAAAATAATTGAAAAAGATTATTATTATTATCTATCAAAAAATTTAAATTTTAATTAAAAAAGAAATTATTAAATAAAATTAATCAATTTATTTTAATTTATAAATTTTGATTAATTTATAAACTAATCCAAATTGAAATGTTAAAAATGAAACCGAAATAAAGTTTTTCAACCGGCTAATTTTTTACGTGAGTCAATCAAATAGACCTTCTTTAAGGTGCTCAAACCAAAAGGTCGACGAAGACTTGGAAAGAAGAGATTTCTAATCGAACAAACAAAGATCAATGATCGACAATTTCTTAACTTATCCATTAAATGTCTATATATCCTTCATATATGCCCCACCGGCCACCACAACGTAACCTTTTGAAAGTTACATACTAAACTTGTCTTGTCTTGTCCCTCTTAAGGTTTTTATTTGTTTGTTCCTGATTAATATGTCGTTAATTGAGCAATTGCTTTCCAATTTCACATACTTTGTCTAAGAAACAACTTGTCATCCCATGGTTTGCTTATGGAGAAGTAAACGAATGAAAGCAACCAAGTATTTTGCCATTTTGAATCGATCCCTCCAAAACTTTAAGCTACTTCCATGGAGACTTGAAGTTTCAATGAACAATTTATGGAGCTATTAGGGAAGGTTACCAAATTGCATAGGATATCCATTGCCCTTTTTAGTTCAGATAAGATCAACTACTCTAATCCATACTTATTAATAGCTTATCGGCTTCTTGTTTTCTCTGCACATCAATTTACTTAGTCTTGATGTGTCATCTAGAATGGAAGACATTAGTTTTTTCATAGGTGATGAAAAGGAGGCATTGAAGTCTTTTGATTGATTCAATTCTTAAGTTTGTTCTAATAATCAGTTGTAGCAATCCAAATAAAAACATAATATTGCTATAGCAATCACTGAGGTAAGTGCTATTTAAATCATTAGTAGGGAACTATATTTTTATGGCATCCAGTGGTTGTGTTCCTTTCTGGCGACAATCCATGACTAATGCACTGTAGTATTTGACTTTAAGGACGACAACTACTAGAACCTTCAACTTCTCCGAGTATTCATTCATCACAACTCTGCAAGATTTGCAGTTGACCTCATAATATGGCAAGACAATAACCATACACTTGGTTGAAAAATAAAATAATATCCAGAAAATTGAGATCTTTATTCATTATATATAGGATTTATTATATAGTTTGTAGCCTATGAACATTGCAAGTACCTAAATTCACTGGGGTTGTCTGTCCAAAATTCAAGCTTTCTCAACCGTTATGGGAATAGATTAAGTAAAAGATGATCGCAACAGTCACGAATTTGCTTGTCTAAAAGATCTCGCTCTTCTTTATATCCATGACAATATTTCGATTCTCCTTAAGCATATTTCTATTTTTCTTTGAGCGGAAGTGTAAAAAATTGCTTTGTAGCATCACATAATCTGCTAAGTAATGAGCTTGAAACCCCATGTCCTATTGCCTGCAAGTAAGTAAGTCAACTAAAGTATCATTAAGAAACATCGTCTTTGAATTGAAGTGAGTAAAATGATTACGAAATTGCAAGGTATACCTGAAAGTAGCCCCAGATAGAGACAACTTATCTGAGTTTTTCAAGCTCAGCAAGTCCTTGCTTAGAAGAAAGGGAAGGGGATGAGGATAGTAGACTCATATCGATTACAGGAAAACTCTTAACCTATTGAAAATTAAAAACAAAGTTCTTACCAATGCTCAATCATTGTCATCGTCGCCTTCCTCATTTTCACTTACTACATTTGTTTCATCATCATCCATAAAAGTATCTTCATCTTTTCCAGCACTTATAGTATCAATATTTAACGAATTTCCTTTTACAGTTACAACATCTAGATCATATCTATCCAAAGATATTGTATTAGTATCATCCTCTAATGTAGATTCGTGAAGTGTAAAGCCAAAATTTTCATTTTCTTAGCATGGCTCATCTCCTATATCATCATCAGGAAGATTATACAAATCACAAGGTTTTGTCTTGACAACAACCTGCCAATTGAGCTCCTTAATATCTCTTACATAGTAAGCTTGTTCAGCTTGAGAAGCTAAAACATATGGTTCATTAGTTTTCAACTTGCATGTGACATTTACCATAGGAAAGCCAAACTTGTCAACCTTATATCCACCTTTATGATACACATCCCACCAGTCAGCCTTAAATAAAATGATACTATTTCCCCTATGATAATTTAATTGTATGATATCTATCAAAACACCAAAATAATCCAAATTGCCTGTATTTAAACCACCTTTTACAAAAATTCCACTATTTTGTGATTTCAATTGCAAATCTCTGTCCTTTGTGTTAAACCTCCAACCGTTGATGAGGAAGCTTTTATAAAGATTAACTCACTTGTCTGGCCCATAAGCTAAATCCAATAATTTATCACTAATCGTTTCACTTCCTTTATCATGCAATTCGGTGACCTATCATGAGTAATGAGCATTAAATATTTATATTATATAAATTATAATTTATAAAAAGTTATAGTTGAAAATATATATATAGTTCTTACAAATTTCTTGAACCACTAATGGAATTCTTTTTGATATCTTCTTTCTACATTTCTAGGATCCTCCCTCTTGAGTTTTTCTTTATACATGCTTCACATTAAAAATAAGTAAAATATTAGTAGTTACTTCAAGAATATATAAACCATAAAACAAATTATGTAAAATAACTAACATCAAGAGTTAAGAGAATTTACTCCACAAACTCTCTGATTTCTTCATAATTGTCTAGCACATACATTTTACCTTAAGCCCATTCAGCTAAGCTCAACTCATTATATTTTTTTTCAAGCAAAGTCCTACCAGCTTGTGAGAAAACTTGAAACCCAGAATGAGAATGAGCATCACTTCCCTCATCATTTATTCCCACACAATTCATCCGAGTTTCAGTTCCATGCAAATACCTTGAACAAAAATGCATGCATTCTTGCACAATATATGCCTCAGCAATTGATCCTTTTGGACGTGCCTTATTTCTCACAGATGATTTAAGTGTATGCAAATATCGTTCTAAAGGATACATCCATCGATATTGTACTAGCCCAGCAAGTTTAGCCTCACTCACAAGATGAACGGTTAAATGCACCATTATGTCAAAAAATGATGGAGGAAATATTTTCTCTAATTTACAAAGTTTCAAAGGAATTGATTTTTCAAGTCTCTCCAAATCATCAAAATGCAAAACTTTAACACATAACTCTCTTAAATAAGTACACAACTCAAGTAATGCTTCGCACACCTCTTTACCTAGCAATCCACATATAGCCAAAGGGAGATATTGATGAAGAAATATATGACAATCATGACATTTCATTCCAAAAACTTTGCATTCAGTAAGACTCACACATAGAGAAATATTGGAAGAATAGCCATCTGGAACTTTTAGACCAATTAAGAACTGACAGTGTATAACATGCAGGGCGAAATGCATATCTGCCATCACTTGTGGGAGTTGCATAAAGCTCAGGACGTATACCTATTGCTTCTAAGTCAAAATGAGTATTTATAGTATCCTTTATTTTCCCCTCAATGTTCAACAAAGTCCTAATTATGTTATCACATACATTTTTCTCGATATGCATGACATCCAGATTATGTCGCAACTTAAGTATTCTCTAATATGAGAGTTCAAAGAAAATACTCTTTTTTCTCCAATTTTCGAGAAATAGAGCATCTCTGTGCTTTCTTTTCCTTACAGTCTTTCCAAAATTCACCTGTTTAATGAAAATAGTATAATAAGAAAAAAATAATACAAATAAAAGTACACATAAATTAAAATCAATCAAACTTCACCTGAGAAAATTGATTATATTGTTCAACAAAATCATCCCCTAATAATTGTTTTGGTGCGCTTCGATTTTCTTTGGTACCATCAAATGCTTTAGCATGTTTCCTCTACGAATGATTAGTTAGTAAGAAGCGACGATGACCAAGATAGCATGTTTTACGTCCATTTTGAAGCCTGCGAGAAGATGTTTCAAGATTGTAAACAGGACATGCTAACTTGCCTTTGGTGCTCCATCCTGATAAATTACTGTAAGCTGGAAAATCATTTATGGTCCATAATAAAGCTGCTCGTAATTGAAAATTACTCTCTGAAAATGCATCATATGTCTCTACACCTATCTCCCAATGGAATTTCAACTCATTAATCAACGACTCTAAATATACATCAATATCATTTCCAGGAGCTTTCAGACTAAGAATCAAAAGTGACATCATGAAATAAGGATCTTTCATGCAGAGCCATGGTGGAAGGTTATAAGGAGCAAACACAACTGGCCATACACTATAAGAAGTGCTCATATTCCCGAATGGGTTAAAACCATCACTTGTTAAATCAAGTCTAACATTACGTGGGTCTACTGCAAAAAAGGGGTGCACAGTATCAAAATTTTTCCAAGCTGGAGAATCCGCTGGATGTCCCATAAACTCATTATTACACAGTTTTTTCCTTATGCCATCTCATATCTTTAGCAAACTTAGATGACATGTATAATCTTTGCAAGCGAGGAGTTAACGGAA
>JAOTAX010000005.1:33398827-33409910 GCA_025629825.1 Erythroxylum guanchezii | reverse complement strand
TGCATTCTAATTGTATCAGTTCATTCATTTATAGCATACAAAATGTATTCACTTAGGTAATCTTGGAAATCTCAGGAGTATGCCTTAGAGGGATGACCTCAATTTTTAAAAAAATCTCTTTCAAATGTTAAATAGCGAACCTTGAAATTTAACATTCTACTCATGTGTCTTCTTACCTGTTACTGATTTTCTTACGCATGTGGCCTGGTGTTAATTGTGTTAATCTTTTTAGTCTGTGTGATAGTTCCAATATTATAATATTTTTAAATGAACTAAGTTACCTATCTGTTTTTTTTATGCTAAAGCTAAATGATTTCCTGTACGATGTCCAATGCATAAATTGTATGGTTGGAGAAGTTGTGCACTTTCTAATTTGCATGGCCGGTAAAAGTTTTGTGTTAGGAAATATGATCTGTGGCCATTTTCTTGGTTTGATGGCTTCTTTTTGGCACATAATTCAAAATAGGAATGATTGCAGAAGGTTTTCAAAATTTCATAGTTGCATTTTGAATTTAACTAACACTATTTTATCGATAAATTTGGTCAATCTGCCAAATCCATATCCTGCTTGAGTCATATGTTGCTGTTTATTGTCATGTGGTCTTAAAGTTAGAAAGTAATTGCAAACTGCAATCTTGTATTGGACTAAATAACTCTTGAGCATGAGTTCATCCAACTGTCAAATCTTATGCAGTTTTTTCCCTTGCAAAGCTGATGAATGCGAAAGAAAGTAATAGCGAGCTTTCAGCTATTGCACGGTAGGTCTTATATACATATTCTTATCTTTTTCTGTGTTGTTTGTTGGAACAAAGATCTTAGATGATGGGATGTCACACCTGTTTCACTAAACAAAATTTTATGTGGTAAATATGTCTTTGTTAAGCTAATTTGTGGGTTCTATATCTTTCCAAACTATGTTTTCTAAGCAGGTATTTTAAGTTGTTTGTTTGGTTAATTGAAAATTGTGTTTCAAACTTGCTTAGAAATATATGATATTGACGGCAAATATGGGCATAGTTGCTAGTTATTTACTTGTATTATCTCATAACTTATATATTTGCAGTGAGCGATTTTTGGTTTCAACATTCCCCTTTTTCTTTTAGAGTTTCAATATCCTATGTTGGTATTTAGTTATAGAGGTTTGGAATGCTATATCCAGCTTATGTTCAATTATCTAAGAAATGACTTTTAGTTAATAAATTCTTAAGTGTCATCTGTTTACAAAATACATGGTTTGAGTAAAATGTGTCATTTTTGGAACGATCTAAACAATGCATACTAGTATGTTGATAATTGTGTGTGACTACTGTTGCAGCATCTTTATTTGACTTGCTTATCATAGAGTGGTGTGCATTTATACGTGAGTTGAATAAAACTGACTCTTTTAAGCAGATTTTATTCAAGTATTTTTTTCCCTTTGCTTCTTAGGCAAGGTTCTGGCAGTGCTTGTCGCAGTTTATTTGGTGGATTTGTGAAGTGGGTCATGGGCGAAGTAAGATTTAGTTTTGGTCCACATTTTCAGCCTTTGAATTGGAAAGCTAACTTTTACTAAGAAGTTCTTTTTTAATCATTAAAGGCTGAGAATGGAAGTGATAGCCTCGCCGTTCAACTTGTAGATGACAAGCACTGGGATGATCTTGTTATTATTATTGCTGTGGTATGTTTTATATTCTGTTATCCATTGTGGAACTTTGAAGAATCACTTGTTTATATCTACTTGCATGTAGTGATGATAATTGTAACACTTGCTCAATAGCTGTGAATGATTAACAATTATCAACAGTATCAATTACCAAATAGTCCTAATAGCTGTGAATGATTAGCAGTTATAAACAGTATCAATTACCAAATAGTCTTAATAGCTGTGAATGATTAACAATTATCAACGGTATAAATTACCAAATAGTCCTCAAACATAGAAATTAGAGGTGATTCAATTCTTAAAATTCACGAAATTTAGTGACAAATGCACTTATACTGTAGAACAGTTACTCCCAGTTCAGAAAATATTCTACCTACCTCAAAATTTCTTGATCTCAGTCTTATGTACCAAAGTTTCTGACGTGGGATCTGTTAGTTGAATTTGGCAGATAGCAGTACTGTCCAGTCCTGGGCCATTGTAATGATGGACCTTTTTTTTTTTGGTGGCAGTAAAATGAAAATTCTGCTCTGCATTTTTGTTGCTCTACAGTTGTGATACATTAAAAACATATCTGTTCCTTGAATGATCAGAATTATGTGTTTTTTGTCACTGCTGGGCAGTTTGTAATTTCTCTGTAAGCCTTTGTTTGCTTTACAGGTTAGTTCACGGCAGAAAGAAACAAGCAGCACCTCTGGAATGCGGGAAAGTGTTGAAACTAGTTTGTTATTGCATCATAGAGCTAAGGTGCTTCAGAAACTTATGAAACTCTTCTTATGCCACTCAATAGAACTTAAATTGCTTAATGTTCTTTCAACAAATTGTGTTGCTTGGCTTAAAAGTATGAGAGGCCCATTCAGTCTATTCAATGATAAGTGTGTTTGATTCTCAGATTTTTTGATTTTTTTTCTCTTTTCTTCTTTTATATTCTTACTTCTTTCACGGAATATAGCAACCATTGGATTTCATGATATTTTTATTATTCAGAATTTCTAAAGTGGAATTTTCTGCCATGGTAATTGTTTTTACTGTGTTGATCTTAATAGGAAATTGTTCCCAAGAGGATTAAGCAAATGGAAGAAGCCATAAAAGATCGCAATTTTGAGTCATTTTCCCAATTAACCTGTGCTGACAGTAATCAGTTCCATGCAGTGTGCTTGGATACATGTCCCCCAATATTCTACATGAATGATACATCCCACAGGTAAATCTTGTAAACCGTTGATTTAACCTGGAAATTTAATCTGAATCAATGTTTCTTTATTTTTTCATAGAGTTATATCACCTAAAATCTGGATTTGAGTATATGATAGAGATAATCTTTCAGGATAATCAGTCTTGTTGAGAAATGGAATCGCGCTGAAGGAACACCTCAGGTTTGTTTATTTTGACATTTGTTGGAAGTTAGCATAATGCCATACCAGCAATTGTTGTTTGAGATATTCTTACAGGCAGTAACCAAAATAGAAATTTTTGAGGGTGCATTTTAATTTATTTGATCAGACCAAACCATTTTAACCCCAGCTGAAATATAGTACTTGTTAATTAATTTAATTCATTGATATTGACCACGCTACTCTCACTGCTAACTACTGCTTTCATAGCTTTTCCGTAGTGTGTTGTTATTGCTTTGTTAGTGTTACAAAATCACTTTTCAATCATGATGAGGGAATTAAAATTAATGTTTACAATTGTGACTTCCGTTTTTACAATTGTAGATCTTTTATTTGTATCGTGTCTGTATATACTTAATGTATCACATCACATGTATCTAATTATACGGATAAAGGAATCACATGTCATAATTAAACCAATAATGCAAGAAACTGTCACTCTTCCTTTATCTTAATAAGCTGTAACTGCCTCTCAAGATTAGATGCCATCTATTATCAGTCTTGCTCATCCACTAACATTGGTACGTTGCCTATTATCAGGAAATTAATAGCTCCTATAACTTAGCAGCTAGTTCTACCAGGCAACCTCTTTTCTTAAAATTTTTGTATATGAAATTTCAGATCCAAAATACAAGCCTTTGGATCTTGAGGGGAGTTTGAGTGTTCAACTCCCCCTTCCCTTCTTGCTCTAGTTTGAATCTAAAGAACGAATAAAGGCGTATGGTTATGGAGTTTGTTTTCCCTATTTTTTGGTAAAATTTTGAACAGGGAATTTGAAGTTTATAAATCTGTTACTATATGGAAAAGAAAGCAACAACAATTGATCTGTTAAAATTGTTTCGTGTTCTGTTCTTTAGTAGGCTTAAACACTTTTACCTAGGAAAGTTTGATTGTTAATATTCTTAGAATTTGACTTCATCCGTGAAGTAGGCTGTTGTATCTTAGTCAAAGCATATGGCTTTGTATTAAACAGATTCTAACATTCTTGATTGGATGTATCATTTTTTTCTTGTTCTAATGGATAATGATAGGGTCATTGACATCTATCTAGTTATCTCTTTCCCCTTCTATTGTTTAAGGATATTTTAATTTAGTCCTGAATTTTCCTTACTTCATCAGGCGCATTGCACCTGTGAATAATTATAACCAATATGTGGTTTTTAGTAAAATCTTCTTTTAAAATTATTAAGTCTGTCAAATTACTAGGAGTAAAAATTAAGAGTGGTTTTTATTCAATAATGAATTCATCACTAAATGCCTTAAAAGAGTTTGAATTGAAGACGGAGTCCTTTTGTATGTGAGCCTCTTTTTTCTTTTTTTGAATAAATTACGAAACCTAACATGACATCAGACCTAACCTTGGTTTGATGTGTTGCTTACCATAAATTTCATGTACTAGATGCTCATTCCGGAGTGTTTTATATGTGAGAATGGGCCTATAAGTCAATCCTTTCAAGGAAATAACAAGAACAGAAGGTGATGTGTCTCACTCCTGCAGCTATCCGTGCATCTGTTCTTGTATGCCGAAGCTCCATCAGTTGTAGTGGTGTTGTGACACGATTATCCTTACATTTTTCAGCAAAATTCTTAAAGTAGAATAATAAAGCACTAGTGATTGTATAAATTTCTAATGGTCAAATACCTTGCTGAATGTTATGTTACCCATTATTTTTATAATTTCACATTTTCTGGTTACACATTTGTATGCTTTACTGATGGTGGGAATTTTGACAGGTGGCTTATACCTTTGATGCTGGACCCAATGCAGTTCTAATAGCGCGCAACAGAAAGGCTGCCGCGCAGTTGCTGCAGAAGCTGCTCTTCTATTTCCCTCCAAATTCAGATGCTGACTTGGACAGGTGTCAAAATGTTAAAGTCCTGTGCAATGTTGATTTCATGATTAAATGTTTAGGAGGCTTTCAACTTTCTGAATCTTCAAATTTTCTTGTTTTTGTCTCCAGTTTTGTTCTAGGTGATAAATCACTAATAAAAGATGCCGGGATTGAAACAATGAAGGATGTGGAAGCTCTGCAACCACCTCCAGAAATCAATCATACCCAGAAATTTAGAGGAGATGTTAGTTATTTCATTTGCACTAGGCCAGGAAGAGGTCCGGTTTTGCTATCTGACGAAAGTCAAGCTCTTTTAAGCCCTGAAAATGGGCTGCCAAAATAGAGTGGATTACCATTTCTTCTGGTGTTGTTATCTTGTTAGGCAGGGAGCTTTTCGGCGGTAAGCATGAAGCATTCTATTCTGATGGTTGTTTGCGGTCACTTTTATTTACAGTTGTTGTCGTCTTTCGTTTTGTCCTGTAATTTATTTTGTTAATTTTCAGTTTGTTTAGGTTTATGAATCATCAAGTGGTAAACAGTCAACTTTCCTTCTAGCTTCTTCTGTTGTTACTCTTGAATTGCCTCTTGTGGTCTTTCAAAAGTATTGTATTTCAGTAGAACTTAATAAGCAATCCATTGATTATCAGCTGGCACGTTTGTATCTCTTGATGTAATCCTCAGTCACGGCTCTGTTTATTTTTGATCTTTTGTTGCTTCCACATCAACTTTCCATCTGAGATGCTTAATCTTTTGAAAGCAAATCTCCAAGATGATGTGCTTTCCAAGTGTATATGGTGACTGGAAGTGTTGATGATGGTATTATATATGACTGGAAAAAGACTTAATCGGGTTGCGGGTTACCCAATTGCTGCTTTGTTGGTGTTAAGTTTATTAAGTTGCAAGTCAATAGAATATTGGTATTCATTGTGGAAAATTTGGATAGGTAAGAATAATCTGCAAAATTTGCCCAACTCCTCTTAACCCAACGCGTAAACTCAGCTAATAGAGTGATAAATATTCCAAAATAAGGGTGAAGAATGCATGTATATATAATCCGAAACTCTCAAGTAATATCTAGTGGTTGTAAAAAGTTAACTAATGAATTAACTTATAAATATATGTTAACCAAGTAAGTAAATGCAGATTTAACGAGAATTATGTATTAATAATGTAGGAAAACGATAATATAGATAGATGTGTAAAATAGAAGGACCTTTTGAAATATACTAAAAGAATTGCACAGATAACTTTTTGTTAGATTATAGATAAGAATAGTAGTTGAATGGAATAACAAGTAATGGCATATTAGTAGAAAGTGAGTTCAATAAATAGATACATGAGAAAAGATAACAAACTAACTCAAATTATGCTCTAAAAGGTAAAGAATCGTAGTGATTCTAAAGTTGAGATTTACCTGATATGAGATCATCGTATGCGGAGAAAGAAGGAGAAGAACAACTAGAAAATCACGTTGCTATCCTCACCATGTGTGCTTTACTTCTCGCCTACTGGAATCGAGAAGCTCGTGTAATCTTTGAGAAAAGAACAATTAGTTATACCCTAATTGTATAACAAAAAAACTTGTCTTTAATCTTGAAGTCGATGTTTTTTTTTATTAGCTTGGATATTTCAGTGTATTAAGAGGTCTTATTATACATGGCTTACCTCTTCTATATATTAACTCTTTAATTTTTTAATAAATTTTTAATTTCTAAAAAAAAAGTATGAAGCGAATAGGACACAATTACTCTTTTAAGTAGAATATTATATGTACCTGAATTATGCAAAGAAACACTCAAGATGTACTTCACTTAAGTATGAAGAGTTGTACTTCTTATGTCATTTCACGGACATTTTGCTTTGAGTTGAATCTTTTCACCATCACATTTGTACCTTCTCTTCTTCGGCGGTTCATTTTGGAAAAGAAATAGAAAGACATAAAAATAGTTGTATCCGGTCCATTCCAAGAAAGGACAAAGCAACAGAATTTTACTCGCATTATAATATTTTAATTTTGTTCAATTAAATTTTATATACGTATTTATATAAAATTTATAAAAATATATGATAAAAATAACATAATCAAATCAGAGAATCTGTTTTAATTTCAGTACTTTCTTGAGCAACACTAGCTAACTGTATCCGCCGCTGTCCATTCCAGAAAAAGGACAAAGCAACAGAAGTTCCGTAGTTTATTGAGCTGCACAAACCTGCAGGCCGTACGCCTACCGTTGGAGATAAGGCTGCATATAAAACAAATTATTTACAAGCTTTAATTATACTTTATGATTTTTATATTTGTCTTACACTACATAACTAATAGTGCGGTGGAAAATTGGCTCTTAGATGTTTTTTCAACGGCCAAAATAACATTGGCCACGCAACTTACACTAGCCATTGATAATTATTTTGTTGCAGTATTCGGATTTGGGATGGATAGGTGAATGACCACTTTTGAAGTCCCGTGTCCAATTCTATTCAATCAACATCACAATCCTTACTTCCCACTTCCACTCAACTTATGTCTGGTGAGAAATCAAGATCTGGTATCGTAGAAAATTTGAAAAAGGATCCATTCCTTAAGGATTAAAACAAACTGATCTTGCCATTTACGAACTACGTATTCACTATTGATTTTTTTTTTCAATCTCATCAATCTTTCGAATAACTCAAGGAGAAACCACGTCGAAGTACTGATTGTTTCAGCAATTTAGTTTAGGATTTGATGATATTAATGTTGGTTTATACCCTCCAGCTAATTATTTAGGCTATAATTTAGTTACAAAATTATTAATAAACAGATTCTTTATCATTATTTATTAATTACATTTGAAATTATAATACTAAAGATACCTTAAAATAATTAATGTATAATTGAAATTATGACGAGATCATAATAATGAGATTCAATTTACATTTACGTATTATTTCTAAATGTTCCTAATTGTAGTTTCATCAAGACGGAATATTGTTGAAACGGTAAAACTAGCACATATGTTTCTTTCTTACGAAGAAAATAATTGATCTCATAAATTAAAGTATGAAGATACTTAAACTAATAGGTGAGTGATTATTAGAAAATAAGTCACTGAACTGACTCGACTATGAGAATCTCAATTGAAATATTACTTATGTATTTGTGAATTTTCTCATAATGATGGTTGTATAATTAATCCTTAGACTTGAGATTACCAAGGTAACTCATGTGAGAATTATTGAATTTTGATGCTACTTATGAACCATCCGAGGATAATTCAGTCGGTAGTAATTAGATGCAGCATTAACCATATGGAGATAGTTGAGTAAGTCAATACCGAATTCGTCACTTTAAAGTAATTAAAAAGAATATTTCACTGTTTTTGATTAGTAGTGATTTATGAAATTTTCTGGTTAGAGTGAATTGACATTTGAAAAAACGTTTTCAAATTTCAATTATAAATCAATTACTAATTAGCCAGAACAAATATGATTAGACTAAAAGAGTAGACAATATATCCATATTTTGTCTAATTGGAATATTAGATAATGAAAGGATTAAATTATACATTATAATCATGCATGGACATGTTAAATCAAACCACTTTAACATTCCTGATATTTGGGTGGCCATGATATATTGCTAAATGTCAATCTTGATCTATGATTATAAATTATTTAATTGGAGTATTAAAGATAAATTAAAAGGTGTTTTAATTTATTTAATTCTAATTATAGATTAGAATTATAATTTATAATCATTGACAATATATTAGGAACTTAATGATTCACGTATCAAAAAGCAATTTGTGAAAGAAAAATCAAAATTTTTTGACTTAATTATAAAATTTGAGAAATTTTAGAAATCAAATATAAGATATTTGATTTTATTAAAATTAAGTTAATTATAATTAGAGTATGACTTTAATTATACTTAAAGAATTTAATTTTAATAAAATTATAAAACCACCCTAATGATTTTTCTATTAATAGGAAGAAAAAATAAAGGAGATAGCACTCTTACATTCTTCTTCTCAAAAAGTGTTGAGAGGTTGTTACGTGAATATCATCAAAAGTTGGACGTTTGAACAACTCGTGGTTGACAAATCAAGAAAAGTTTCAAATGACTTTCAATGAAAACTCGAACAAGATACGATTTTTTATGATTCGTATTTTTGTTTTATTCAAGCTAATCAATTATCACGATCCGCTTAGAATTCATAAAATAGTTTTGTTTGTTGCTACCCCTGTGATGATTTGATCAAGGTTGGATTTCAACACTTAGACGCAGAAAAATGTATATCTAAAAACATAAGTAAATTTGGTCCCATGTAATATAAGAAGAAAAAGACTGATCGGAAACGAAGATGGAGCTTCCGCTTCTAACAGGCTAAAGGAAGATAATTAGTGAGATACATTTGCATTAATATAAAAGCATGCTAATTTGTCCTTGTCCCCAGCAAAAGAGTCTTTACAATAGTTTCACTCATCCCAGGTGCATATGGCAGAAAGTGTCCAGAGCCAGGAACCTCATGGTAATGAATCCACGGGAGTCTTGAAACTATATATCTCTGCAAACTGACAGGAACCAACCTATCTTCATCTCCCTGCCAAAGATGAACTGAGCTTTGGTTGTTAGGAAAAGGATTTTCAATATCTGTAGGGTCAAATTCCCATCTCCCAAAACCGACCATCATGTCACGGTGCAGGGATTCGTGTTCTCCTTGCTGTGTTGCCAGTGACTGCAGAAAACGCACCAGCAAGCAAGGAAAATTCGTATCTGTAAGATGATTTCCTTATATATATATATATATACACATGCTAAGAATACATGTCCACGTACCTTTTGTTAAACCCATAGTAAAAGAGACAACGAAAAAAATGGAACTCTTAAGTACCTTTTGCTTTCCCCTTGAAACCTTTGGAAGAAGCTCCAGATCCTGCCTGGAGATAACTTCCTTTCTGCCGTTTATAATGCTTAACGCAGGAAACAATTTCTGAGTGTTCCACCAGTACGTAAGCCATGGAGCATAGTGAGCAGCACGTAACGTCCACTGGTCCTGTAATAGCTGTCTGTAATATGCTTCATTAGCTAATTTGGTTGGAAGACCAGGCCACCAATAGTTTATGACAGGAGCAATTAGTGTTGCTCCTTTCAACCTGCAATAAGCTCAATACAAACTCAATTCAGAACAGGTAACTGCTTCAGATGAAATTGACACCCACATTTCTCTGCAACTATAGCAGTAGAGACAGTCTGGATTCTTCTACTTTCTACTAATCAACATAAAAAGTAACCATCAATTTCCCTTTTTCATTTTTGTCCAGTGGTCCATATATAGTGTGTGATGCTGTTCCAAGTTTACCATTCTCAAGCCACAGAAAAAGGGGATTAGGACTTCTTGTCTTACCTCTGAGGAATATACCTCAGGCAGCCCCAAACCGCCTGGCCTCCCAAGGAGATTCCAATAACGTAAAATTCGTAGCCAAGTCCTAAATGATCAGCCAGCTCTTCTACATCCAAAGCCAAACTTTTGGGCGTTCTTTTTGGATCTGGATCACTTTCTCCATAACCCGGCCGATCAAAAGATACAAAGTACACCCCTAGCTCGTCCACAACTTCCTGAAAAATGAAAACAAAATAAAGTATTTCCTTTTGGTCATGAAAATGAAAGTAGACACATATAGGAATAAATTACAGATGGAATGTCCGTCACGCTCAACGCATCATGTCTGGTAGAGGTGAAGCCATGAATGAATATGATCTTATGTCTGGCAGTCTCTTTCGATAATCCGTACTCCTTATAGGCCAAATGCCTTCCATCTCTGAGTTTGATTCTGGGTGCTGTGACGGGAGGGCCATCTCGGGTGCCACAAATCTTTGGTGGTGGAGGTTGGATAGCCTTGTATGCCCATGCTAACAGTCCAATCAACAACACCACTATAATTCTCTTGGACATCCCTATGACAAAAGTTGGATAAGTTCTTAAGAGACGTACCAGTGTACATTTTATTCGCATCAACATAGAGCTTCACAAATAAACACAGATGTCAAAAAGGGTTGTGTAAATAGAAGATCATCTTCCCCATTATGTGAATTTCAATGAAATTCAATCCTTTCTTACACTCTGTATCAGGAATATGCCTCGTTAAAATGCATCCAAGCTACTCTCCTCGAGCCAGAAAGCAATCTGAGAATTGTCAATGTTAAATGAAATATGCAGGATTATGTTGGTGGCAAA
>JAOTAX010000005.1:33379840-33395882 GCA_025629825.1 Erythroxylum guanchezii | reverse complement strand
GTTTAGACCCAATTGTCTAAGCGGATTGAGGTAGATTGGTTCGTCTTTATAGTTTTTCAACGCGTTTGTTTCCTTTATTAAAGTATGTGTTTTCGGATGTCGGAGTTAAGAGTTCGTCCTTAAGCATTTTGTTTTCTTTGATTCCGAAACTTTCGATTTCTTTGGTTTCCGCACGTGTTTTCGATTCCTTCGCTTTTTGATCCAATTTGATTTTCTTCGGTTTTTGCTCACGTTGACTTTCGCTTTCACCCCTTTTTGTTTCACGCTTTATGAGTTCCACAAGAGTTGGGTTCCGGGAACGGGACCCAACATCTTTTCTAATAACAACTAACTATGGTTATGGACAGTTTCCGGTATTAACTCCCTTGTGTGTCTATTTTGATGTTTGAGGCTAATTTTTTCTAACCTAAGTATGTTTAGGTGACATAGGTTACTGCTGGAAATTTAATGGAGAATGTCTAGACTTTTGGTTTTGATCCTGTTGAAATATCATTTATAGCAGCTTGTAATAATTTGGCCTTATGTGCCCGACTATCTCACAAAAGTGACATGTAAGTATGACTTTTCATTTCTTCCTAGAATTTTCCCCTTGGACAAATATGGTTGCATAATTTTTCTCATCATTCAACTTAGAACTTTCACCTTTATATCCAATGCCTTAAAGATCTCTTTTACTCTTACCAATTTCCATCAACTTTTCTGTGCTTCCATTTAACATTCTTATTCCTTTTTCGTACTAACTTCAATTTCATCTCATCAAGCTCATTTATTGTAAATGACAACTTCTTCTCCAAATCTTGAATGATGTTCTTTATGGTAGAGTTTTCCTTCTTCAACTTATCATTCTTCTTACATGTTTGCACCCATTTTGAATATATTAACTCATAGGCTTTGTAAATATCCTCACTTTTGTTCTTTAAATCACTGTCATGATATGAAATTAAACTTTGGACTAATTCATCTGCATTTTTTTCAAAATTTTGGACAGATTTATCTATAATTTCATCATCAATTTCTTCGTTCCTGGTTGCTGTTAAGCATGCAACTGGACTTTTTCTATATAAAGCAACTAACGCAACACTGCTCATAACTTCTTTTTCACTACCATACTCACTTTTGGATTCACTTTCACTCCAAGTGCTTGTATAAGACTTCCCTTTTCTTTTCTTCAAGGTGTTAACAGATTCCGCTTGCACATGTCCGAAGCCTTGACATTCACGGCATTAAATTTTCTTCACTTTTCTTTCACCCTTTTGAGTTTTAACTTATTGATTGAAGTGGCTATTTGATGAAGTCCTACCATTTTTCCTAAACTCGGGTCTATCCTTCTTCACTTTCTTTAACCACTTACTGAATTTTTTATCAATAGTATCATATCCTCATTCTCATCGAAATCGTCTCCTATGTCATTCACAACTTTACTAATTTCAGCTTGCAATGCCAATCCTTTGCTCCTCTCTTGTTTCCCCGTTAACAAATTCATTTCAAAGTTAGTAAGAATCCCAGTTACCTTATTTAGAGACAATTAGTTGATATCATGAGCCTCTCCGATGGCTGCAATTTTCGGTAGGAATCTTGAAGGTAATGATCTTAATGTCTTCTTAATTAGTTTCAGATTAAAATACTTATTTCCAAGCTGATGTGCTTGATTTGCTACGTCACGCTATCTCTCATGAAAGTCTCCAATCATTTCATTTTCATTTATCTTCAGTTCTTTGAATCTCACAGCTAACATCTAAAGTTTTGAAGTTATCACAAATTTTGATCCTTCATATATAGTTTACAAAGTATCCTACGCTTCTTTTGCTAATTCACAAGCTGATATCAATGAGAAGCGACCTTCATCAGCTCTTGTCCCCTCAGATACATCTTTAAGTACTGCTTTTCCCTTTCATCAATCGTCACTAGATGTATCCAGCCATTTAAAACTGAGTTTCATGCTTTTGTTTCTTGTGCCTAAATGAATACTATCATCCGTGATTTCCATGTAAGATAATTTGAACCATCTAACAATGGTGGCCTAATGATTGATGTCGCTTCTCTTATAGCCATAATTGCAAAACACGAATATGCACTAACTTGACGCATCAAGTTCTGATTTGGTGACTCGTTCTGATACTAATTGAAAATTTCAAAAAGATGTATTTCGCCCAAATTATGAATTGCCACAGTCGCTATAAACTTTCTTTCAAAAAAATGAAAACAAAAATAATCAAAAACAAAATAAACAAATCAATACTAGAGATTTGGTAACGCAGTTCAGCATACCTTGTTTACGTCTATAGAGCCCTCACTCAGCTTAATTACTTTCACCTGTGATACAATAATAGTTTTACTCAAGGCATTATGGAGTCGACTCACCTAACCCTTGATACTATCCCTTATTCTCACTACCCGTGAAAGTAAATCACACCTAATAACACGACCACCTCGTGTTAACCTCAATAGAGGATTTTCTCAACAATGTTTGACAATGAAGATAAGAAATAAACAACTCAAGTGATTAAACAATAAAGAACATAAACAAGTACACTTGAGATAAGAAGCAACTTCCCTTAAATAAGTCGCTTCATCAATGAAAGAACGGGAAGTTGTTCATCAATAAATCTCCTGTAGTCTTTTGATATTATCACCGTAACATCACACCCATGACAACAGAAAAATCGACAGCAGAAAAATCAACAGTAAACATAAATGTTTCTTTACCGAAACATTACAAACAACAAAGCTTCAAAATCCACAACAACTGCTGGAATTTTTCACAAACAACTACCACTATTGATAACCACCAAAACTCACACAATCAATAACTGATCAACTCAACAAAAGCCACACCATTGACTATATTAACAGCTACAGAAAAATCACGAAAACTTATGAATTTTTTGCACACAATAACTCATAACCCTAAAATTATCACTTCATTAACAATAAAAACAACCACCAAAGAACATGCAAACACTAGAAAAACCAAATGTCAAACTTCCAAGAAACAACTAAGACAACCCTCAATATTCATTCAAAAGTAGCAGAGAACGTAGTTGCCAAAATCACACGCCATTAGCAATTTCGTAGCCCATCAAAAGTCACACACAACAACCATAAAGGCACCTCCAATTAACAAGCATTCCAGCATTGAAACGTCATAACTACAAGAGCTACAACACCTCCTAGACATCTGGAAAATATTTCATCAAAAACACAACATACGACAGCCCACAAAGTCACGCAGCCCTTGGAGAAAAATGCCTAACAAATCTGGACAAAGTCTCCAAAAAATCACCTCATAAAAATAGTTTGTGATACATAAAATTCTAATTACCAAGTGACCACATAGTTGTCATTTTTCCCACACAAATCAGCATTTAAAATTCACACAATAGATGAAAAATAGCAGCTACTGATATTACAAAAACATCTGGAGTTTTGGTACACCATAAATCACCAAGGATAGCCACACAAGCGACATTTCATCAATAATGGATAGCAATACAGAAATAATATATAAACCAGAAAAGAAATCAGTAGCAAAATTCCCATAGACCACCCTCAATCGTCATTGAAGAATGGAAGAATATGCAGCTGGAGAACATCACGTTATTAACCCAAAAACACAACATATAATCACAAATAACCCAGCCAAATCATGCAAAAACATAGAGAAAAACCACAACTGCACACAACACCCAATTAATGACAAAAGCCAAAGAAAAAGACAGCTTCATCGGTTCAACCTAGGTCATATGATGCACACCAGAAAATCTTTTCAACAGATAGAATTTTATCTTCACACAATCACCTGCTAAACGTGTTGAAAGATAATCTTGGAAATCCCATATGCTGAGTCATCCAAAAGTTATCATTTTTCCTTTTAAAAAACAACAACGTTCAGCCCATTAACACGTGAATCCCAACCATATTACAGATGCAAACAATCTAACCAAATCTCCAAAACTATGATAGTCATTATCCTAAAATAAGATATATATATATTGAATCCCATGTTGATTATATCTTCAAAGAGTCCCACTTCAGTCCAACTAAGTCTAATTAACAAATAATGTCCAAAAGTTCCAAAAGTAAATAATGAGACATATTATAACATATATCTTAACAAGAATTACTCAAATCCTACTTCAACTTAGCAATCTTGCAAGTATTATAACCAACAATAAGAATATCGTCAACATATAACAACAAAATGATAAAGTCATCATCAGAGATTTTATGCATATAAACACAATGATTAGAGGAAGTCTTCTTGAAGCCTTACTATTTCATAACTGAATCAAACTTCTTGTACCACCGTCGTGGAACTTTTTTCAAATCATATAAGCTCGTCCTTAATCTACAAACATAATCCTCTTTCCCTTGGACTCTAAAACCTTCTAGCTGCTCCATGTATATCTCCTCATCCATATCACCATGAAGAAAAGTAGTCTTAACATCCATCTGTTAAATCTCCAGATCAAGGTGTGCTGCCAAACCTAACACAACTTGAATGGATGACATCTTCACTACTGGAGAAAAGATTTCTTCAAAATCAACTCCTTTATTTTGACAAAAGCCCTTGACAACCAATCTAGCTTTATACCGTGAAATTGAAGTACCGTGTTCTTGTTTCAATGTGAAAACCCATCGATTATTTAAGGCTTGTCTGTTCTTAGGCAACTTAACCAGATCAAATTTGAGATTTTCATGAAGTGATTTCATCTCATCTTCTATTGCTTCAAACTTTTTATCTTTCTGCTCACTATCAATGGCTTCCTCAAAATTTTCTAGTTCTCTCCCTTCAGAGATAAGTACATACTCATTGGAAGCATATTGTAATGAAGGTCTCCTCTTTCTAACAGATCTTCTAAGGGAAGTCTCTGGAGCCTCTATAGGTGTTGGTTGCTGATCCAACGCAACATAATGTAATAGAGCATCAAAAGCGTCTACACTTTATTGGTCATTTTGCATTTGATCACCATTTTCACTGTCATCTTGAACATTATGATCTTAAAGGGTATTTCCAGCTACATTCGGGGTATTGTTTATAGAAACTAGCTCAAAATCAACCAAGTTACCACTGCTCTGAAAATCTCTTCTCTTTGGCTTCTCAATATCCCCAGTAGTTTAGTCTTTAAAAAACTCTACATCAAAACTTTTGACAAATTTCTTCTCAGTTATATCATACAATCGATAACCAAACTCACCCTAATCATAACTAATAAAGATACATTACTTGGTCTTAAAATCTAGTTTTGACCTCTCATCCTTGAAAACAGACGCAAATGCTTTGTAACCAAAAAATATCAAGTGATCATAGAAAACATCCTTGCTAAATCATACTCTCTCAGGAACATCACCATCCAAAGCAACACAAAGAGACAAATTGATAAGTTAAGCAACTATGCAAAGTACTTCAACCTAAATGGAATTAGCAACTGTGCAAAGTACTTCAACCTAAATGGAATTAGCAACTTTGCTTTTGCAAGTAAGCATCTAACCTCTCTGTTAAAGTTCTATTCATCAACTCCGCTAAACCATTCAACTGAGGGGTCTTTGGAGGAGTTTATGATGTCTAATACCTTGCTCTCTACACTAGTTATTAAATGGGCCATAGTATTCACCACTATGATCAGTGCGGATGCATTTCAATTTCTTACATTTTGCCTTTCAACTAAGATATAAAATTCTTTAAATTTATGAAAAACATGATCTTTTGCTTTAAAGGATAAACCCAAAGCTTCCTAGAATGATCATCAATAAATGTCACAAAATACAATGCACCACCATGTGATCTTACCTTTAAAGGACCACAAACATCTGAGTGAACCAATTTCAGTAAATCAAACTTTCTTGAAGAAGGATGACTCTTAAAAGAAACTCTTCTTTGTTTCCTAGACAAGTAGTGAACACACTTTTTCAATCTAGCTTCCTTAACCCTTTGAAGCAATGTTTTCTTAGCTAAACAGTTAATCCCCTTCTCACTCACATGACTCAACCTTCTATGCCACAATTTTGATGTAGTATCACTCTTTGCCATATTCACTGAAGCTTTAGAAATAGAACCTTGCAATATGTACTAGTTAGAGGATTTGTTTCCTCAAGCTACAACCATTGAACGTTTAGGAAGTTTCCAATGTCCATTGTTAAAGAAATTGCAATAACCATCTTCATTGGGTTTTCCTGTAGATATCAAATTCAAGCAAATTCCTGGTACATGTTTGACATTTTTAAGAACTAACCTAGAACCATTATTAGTTTCCAAACAAACCGTTCCAATGCCAATCACACTTATATTGCTATCATTTCCCATCTTTAATATCCTCCAATCTCCAGGAGTATAAGAAGTGAAGAATTCCTTTCTTGGCATGACATGATAAGAAGCACCAGTAATCACAACAGAATTAGTCTTATGATATACCAAATTGATGACAAGTTTATCATAAGCAGTAAGGAGGTCACCATCAACAACACTAGCAATATGGTTCTGTTCAACATTATCCTTCTTTCTTGTCTCATTTCCTTTTTCAGCTTAAAGTAATATTTCATAATATGCCCTGCCTTACCACAATGATCACGTACAAAAGTTTTATACTTGGATATTGACTTGCTGCTACTTATCTCATTACCTTTCTGACCTCTGAATTTGTTTCTCCCCCTCGCTTCTGTAATCAGAACATCATATTGTAAAGATGATGTAGAAGAACTCTGAGATCTTCTTCTCACTTCCTCATTCAAAACACCACTTTTCGCATATTCCATGGTTACCACACCATTAGGAGCAAAATTGGTCAGTGAAACATGAAAAGTTCCTTAAGAATCAGGTAAAGTATTAAGCAACTGAAGTCCCTATGTCTCATCATCAAATCTTATACCCATCGCAAACAGTTGATCAATAACACCCTGAAAATCATTGAAATAATCAGAAATAGCACTACCCTCCTTGTATTTCAAATTCATAAACTACTTTAGTAAAAATAATTTTTTATTTCCTGTCATCGGTGAATAAAGTTTCTAAGCTTATCCTATAGAGTTCTAACACGTGTATCCTTAACAATGTGATTAAGAACATTATCCTCAACCCATTCTCTAATAAAACCACATACTTGCTGATGTTTAAATTCCTAGTCTTCATCAGACATAGACTTAGGTTTATTAGTGCCAAATGCAAGCAAATACATCTTTTTCACAAATAACAAACCTTTCATCTTACCCTTCCATTTGTGGCAATTGGCCCCATTCAAACAAACAATTATACTAGTATTAACCTCCATAATTTAAATAGACCAAAAGGATTAAATCAACTAATGCTATGATACCACTATGTTGGGAAAAACTCGGTATTGTTAAATTCTGTGGAAGTGTAAACACACTACAAGAAAAATTCAAATATATTTGAATAATAGGAATGAATAAATACTAGCAACAATTTCACCAACAATAACAACAAATCAAACATAAATAAAGACACTACTATTTTTAATGTGAAAAACCCTTCGGCCCTAAAATTAGCTCCACTAAATCAAATTGTTTACAAATATCTTCTTCACAAAGACACAAAATCAACATCAACAAGAGAAATAAGCTGCTACACAAGATAATGTTATTAGGAACATAAAGGAAAGAAATCACCTAAAAATGCGTTACTATTTCGAGGCTCCAATCTCAACATCTAAAACTCCAAACAAAAAACTAACTGTTCATAATGTAGATAACTGTCTCAAGAACACACTCCTAAATTTTTAGCTCAATCCAACAGTAGATAAGTGCAAATCGAGGAGCAAAGTGAAGCAGCTCGTCTAAAAAATCCCCCTGCAACTTCTCTGCTCTCTTTTCCCCTTTTTTTGCTTTCTGCCGACACCTATGCTAAAGAAGAAGATGACTACTATAAGCTCACAAAAGATTAATTAACATAATGGCCTAAAACATGGGTTTTTCACATAAGAAGGGACCCAAAGCCCAACAATTGTAATCATTTCCAATCAATATAAGGTTTTCTAAGGTAACATCTTGTACTATTTAGAGCATCCCATTTTATTTTAAGGTTAATTTTTTTTCTGTCATTCTTATGCTTGCAAGTATATAAATTCATATTTGGGAAGGGGCTAAATCGAAATGTCAATGGTCAGTACACATGTACTCTATCGAGTGCTTTACACTGGTTATGTACTCAACACCACTCCCTGAAGTTGCTCTATTCTCTAACAGTTGGCTTATGTGTCCAAAGTGTCTAAAAGGAATGAAATGTTAGAAGATTTGAAGATAAGCGGAAAGTTGTCTCCCTTCTTATATTAGAGAGTTTGCATAATATCAACGAAATCTTCATGCTGAGAGACTTAGCCTAAAAATTCTCCGTTCCTTGTATTGTTACTTACTCAATACGCTATTTAAATACCTTAGCTTAGGAGTAATATAACAATGGTGTGGAAAGGATAACCCCCAATATGTGTCTATAGATGTTCTATAATTCTTTATTAATGAAGTTCTCTTTTTATTTTTTCAAAAAAAAGTACACAAGTTCATATGGTCTTTTGATTGGATTCTGATATGCTTTTGGAATTCATAGATCAAATTAAATTTGTTTGTGTTTCAAAGCAACACTTTTGATGTCAATGGTTGTTTTTCGTTCCATAAATACCTACTTTTTCCTTATGTTGATAAAAGACCAAAATTCATTTTAAAATTTAAAATTTTCACTAAAAATATAAGATGTATTCTAATATTTTAAACATTTAATTTAAATTATAATATTTTAAAAATGTTTAAAATAAAATTTAAATGGACAAAAAATTAAACATAATTAAAAATTTTAATTATTAAATATGTGTCATTTTTACGTGTATAGTGTATACTAAGTGGCTGACTCACAAATGTCTAATTTTAAAACTTTAAATTTATTTCTTAATTTAAAACTTGTAATAAAATCTAGTTAATTTACTATTATTACTAATTAGTAATAAATTAATTAAAATCAAGTTAATGTTAATTCAATTTCTTATCCCCAAAAATTAGAAATCCCTAACGCCAAAAATCAAAAACCCTAATCAGTGATTCTCTCAAATCCATTGATTCTCCCTCCACTGCCCTTTTGCCTGCTTCAGCCATCTCTGCCTTCTTCAAAACCTCGTCAGTTGTAGCCTTTATATCGTCTATCTCCTTCCGCATGGTATCTAAGCTTTTATGAGCTTCACTTTCACCAGCATTCACGATTTCTACGCAACCCATGGCAGCATTCATATTTTCTAATGTGTCGGGTTCTTCGACTTTCTGGCTCAAAGATTCATACTCTTCCGTGAAGATTGTGATCTTAGCACTAGATTTAGAAGTTGAGGCATGTGCAACATTAGTTCTTTCAAACATTAATGTCTTAATACGATAAAAGTGCTTTTTCCTCTACTATTTTTGCTTCTTTGATTTCTACTAAAGCAACCCTCAGCTTTGTCCCGTTTTTGTCCAAGTTGCCGTAAGTGGGATCCTTTGGCAAGGTTTGCCTGCCTTGGTATCCCCGGTAGTTCAATATACTCCCTACGTGGTGGTTGCCTTCCTTGACCTTTTCGGTTCCTGGGGAGTCTATGAGCAGCCTTCTTCAGTGATTCGATTCTTCTGGGCTATTGATCATCGGGCGCATTTCTCTTAGTTATTAGTTGCTTTGTTTCTGTGGCGCTCCTAGTGTATTACTTTTGACTGTCGGTTTTTCTTTCCTGCCTTGTTTCAGCTTGCCTAGCTTATGTCAGGTTGTTTGTTTTCAATTGTTGTGCCTCCAGGGGCACTTGTAAATGGACATTTTGTACATATTTTTTCTTTCTAATATATTCCTCTGATTTATCAAAAAAAAAAAACCCCAGCTTTGTCAAGGGCAATGCTGGTAGCTGTAGTTTCTATTCTCAATCACTTCTACATATTCCCTTGCTTTCCTTGCTTCTACTCGCAGTGGACTGAGTGTTAAGATCATTTCTTTATAAGCACCCCTTGCTTTCAATTCCTCTACAAGGGTTGTTTCAAGTGCAGGCTCAATTTTGGGGAGCTTGGTATGCAAGTGATGCAGGTTTTTGCATGGCAAATGACTCGTGGCAAGTTGTGATTTTTTTAAAAAAAAAGGAAAGTTTCTCCACAAAAATGTTACAAAAGTGTTATCTAGCAAAAAAATAAACACTTTGTACACTTAATTTTTACTTTTTAATTCTAGTTGGTATTAGAAAATTGACTAAATTATTTAAAATAAAATTAATCCTTTTGTCATACTAGTTAATAAAATGTAACTAGATATTTTTATTCAAAAAAAATGCAATCTACAGTCATCATAAAATTCATCGATCGGCTGATGCGAAAACAAATTATTTATAGTAAAAGTATTATTATCCGATGTCACTCGTACCAGCGTCTAATCATTTATGATGGTCTAGCTCCATTAAACTTAAATCATCTTCCATATATATGCATAATTAAAGTAGAGTATTTTCTAAATTTTTGACAAATAACACCTTAAAATACACCAAGGTAGTGTGGAGTCGTATGTTGCATTTACTTGGCTCTTTGAATCCTGCATATGAGTGGTCTGTTGTGCTGGCTGAGGTTATCCAAAAAACCAAGCATGGGCGGTTGGATGGTTTACTCATCCAGCTCTCGTTGCAGATGACTGTTTACCATGTATGGAGGGAGAGGAACCTTCGCGTTTACAGGCAAGTGGAAAGGGACAAATATGTGCTGGCTGATTGCATATTTAACTTCGTTAGGGAGGCCATCTTCGTGCACGGTAAGCAGGAGTCTATTTCCCCAGCATTGAGACAACGTTGGTTTCTCTAGCTATAGTGGTTTGCATTGTGTTTTTTGCACTTGTAGGGGCTGCTTCCCCCGTTTAGTTTGCCATTGAAGGCTTGTTAGCTCTTGTATATTGTAGACTTTTATTTTTTTTGGTAATATAGATCTTTAAATTTTCAAAAAAAAAAATTGCTAAAAGAGTATTATAATGTTAACAAAACTCTTGACATTCTTAAATCCAAAACAATAATTACTTTTTCACAAATTGGGTTATGTTTTTAATATGCTTAAAATAAATTAGTGGAGTAGACATTCAACTGAAAATATCTTATTTATTACATTGTTTTTCCTTAATATGATTATTAGGTTATTCAATAATTATTGCAAATATATTGCAACGATTCCTTAATAATATAAAATTTCTTGTTATTTTAATGTTTACATTACTCTTTATTCTTTGTAGACAATTCAAATTGCTTATTAATTACAAGCTAAATGTGTATGTTCATGAGCTTTAGCCTTTCATTTATACTTGAATTATGATTGTTTTAGTTAATATGTTTCAAGTTTGATAAATAAACCAAATAATATTTATTAACATGTATATAACTTTAATAAGTAAAGTTCAACACTTTTATGTATAATTTTGTTACTTAAACTAATTTTTTTAAAATGTCTATTTAATACATAACTATTAGATTTTCAATACTTTTTTCTTGAAATAAAATTTAAGTTTGTTGTTTATCATTTTTCTAATAAGATAACCAACACTTTTCAATAAAATATAACTAGACGTAAGAATAATAGACTATTAATAATTTATTAATTCAGTATTATATCTTAAAACAATATGAAAAGATAAATATTAACAAGAATCAAATAAATATTGTATTTTTATTTATGTCAGGAATCCCACAGAGCAAGTAAATAAAGTTAAAATGATTTATAAATATAGGCCAAAAGAGAAAAATAATATCTAAGTTTACACTAGTTTCTAAAATGGACTCTAATATTTTAGAGTGTTCAAAGTGAACCATATCGTTTGCAAAAATTTCAAATTGAACCTTAACTTTTAGAAAACGTTCGAAAAGAACCCTAACCACTAACGGTATTAAGCCATTGGAAGTTGTCTGTTGACATGTATTTTCAATTTTTTAAAAAAGGGGTCCATTATTTGATGATGTGGAATTTTTAAAAAGATGTTGGTCCCACATTATTTATAATTATTTTCTTCATTAAGGAAGGTTCAACGCTGCGTATGAATTTTTCATTTATAAACACAGTGATTCCTTCTTAAACGCAACATTTGTTTCCCTTTGGTTTTGATTCTTAAACACAGAAACATCAAAATATTGATTATCTGAAAGCTTTTTTAACAAGAAGAAGATTAAGAAAGGAAAGAACTACGAGGAATCTGTTTCTCCATTTAAAATAAAAACAAGATCCTGGAAAGCAGATGCAGCGCCCGCCTAATGGTGGTGGTGAACTAGGTCATAATGGATTAACACGATTTTGTTCAGCTCCAACGAAATAGTTAGAAGCGAATAAGATGAACCATTGAAGCCAGAAACATGTGTTTGTTAGAATGTCAAAGCCTTGAGAGTTGGCTTTTGTATCGATTCTGGTGAACTAACTAAAGTGAAAGGACCAAACATGTGCCTGATAGAATGCCAAAACCTTGGAAGGAGCTCAAGGAACATCAAAGGCAACACATATGTGTGGAGGTAGAGCATAACAGAACAGAACCCACCTTTTTTAATATTAAAATTATATTGATTAAATATTATACAATATAATGTAAAAAGAAAATAAATAAAAAATTTAAATATTTAATTGGTATATTTTAAAGTTTTTCCTGATTCACTTTCTAAAAAGTAATATATCCATGAATATATTCATGGAACACACAACAAACAGTACCAGAATTACATGTGCTGACCTTGTTTATTTTGGAGGAAGAATATTTGGGTCTTATAATACAAAAGCAATGAATGGAGAAAACAGAGTTTGAACACGACATGAGTAGTAAATATTACATGACTGTCACTTCTTGGAGAGGCATAGAATCTCTCAAGTGTGCTTCAACCTCTGGATCAACTTGTCAGGGGCTTTAATGGACGACCCAGATTCTCCTAAAGCCTATAAAGGTTTCTCTCGCATCATCAAGCTTCTTTGTCTCAGCTCCCTACCCTTGTCGGAACCCACCATCTCTTTGACTCTCCTCTCCACCTCCATCGTGTTCATGTATGTATCCATCCTCGTCTCTTTGCTCCACTCCAATCGCCAACCTCATCTCCGCCACCAAAGGGTTCCTTTTAATGTACTAGTCTGCGTGTATAGGCCACACCACCATTGGAACTCCAGCGACTACCACCTCCAATGTGAAGTTGCACCACAATGAGTCACAAACGCCGCTACCGAATCATATTTAAGCACAACCACTTGCGCCTATGTTAAATGTTCCACAACTGCCAAAGCAAAGAAACACCACCCACTTACTCGGTTGCTTGTCAAGCTATGAAAGGCAATGGTGTTGAGCTCTGGTTTGACTAGCAATCAAAAGACCAATGCAGTAAATTGGTCAGGTTTCGCCATTAGGGACATATAAGTTATTAGAAAGGACCTTGGGGGCTTTTGGTTCAAGATCGTCAAAGTTGTTCATCATTATTCCTTTTAGTGAAATCGTCTGAGGAAGAAGCAAATGCTACGTGTTGTTTTGCTCTTTTGGCCATAAATGTATGGCAAACCTCCCCTTACAAAGGTGCCTTTTAAGATGGAGTTAAGCATAAATTTATTATGGTACCAAAGTCTAAACTTGTTTAAATGGTTTAGGGTGGTGCTAGGCCTGTTTTAGCCTTTTGCATAATATGTCTATCATATTTCTAGCCCTACTTTAGGTTGAGGGGATGTGTTAAGAATCTCACATTGAGTAAGTAAAGAATGTTAAAATGGTTTATAAATATATGACAGGCCTCCCTTTACATGGTGACTTTTAAGGTGGAGTTAAGCCCAAATTTATTATGGTATCAGAGTATTATTTTTTTCTTTTTGTTTTCTCAGTAAACAAACACTTAATTTTCTTTCGGTTTGTTTTGTAAGTTACCATCAAGTCCTTATTACCTTCATCCTAATTAGAATCCATCGCTTATATTGATGTCTCCGGTGCTATCAGGATCTAACTATCATTCTTGGTTGAGAGCCATGAAAATGGCACTCTTATCTAAGAATAGACCGAAATTTATAAATGGAAGCTTGGAGATTCCCAGCAAGGAAAAGGAACTGTATCAAGCTTGGGAGCGTTGCAATACTTTGGTCCTTTCTTGGATCTTGTAAGCCTTATCACCTTCGATCAGAAGTAGTGTGATTTGGCTAGATCTGACAGTTAATGTGTGGAATGATTTAAAAGATCGATTCTGACAAAGAGATTCGTTCAAATTTGTCGAGCTACAAGAAGAGATCTATTCACTGAATCAAGGAGGACTGTCAGTGACTGACTACTACACTTGATTGAAAATATCATGGGATGAGCTAACAAATCTCAAGACGATTCCTTTGTGTACTTGTGATCCAAGGTGTAGTTATGAAGCTTTAACGAATTTCAGGAATTTTCAACAAAATGATTATATTACATTTTCTCAGAGGCTTAAATGAAAGTTTTTCAAACGTAAAATCTCATATTATGCTTTTAGATCTGCTCCCAAACATCAATAAAGTTTTTGCCATGGTTACGTAAAATGCAGAATGAAGTCGCAAATTCACCAAATCTTATGAAATCGTCAACATTTAACAATAGAGTTAATGTGGGAGATCTAAGGAAGAATAATACTGCTAGTGAGAACAGAGTCATTTGTAAGTGCTTGTATTATGATTTTCTTGGCCATAGTATTGAGAATTGCTACAAGAAATGTGGCTATCCTTTGGGATTCAAGCCAAAATCTAAGAACAATACAAGTTTTGTGAACTACGCAAATGCCAATGTTGAAAAAAGAGTGCAATATGATAATCATATACGGTTTAATCCAAGTCATGTTAACACCATTGAACAAAGTACTATAGTCAACCAAAATGTGCCATTTCAATTCACACCTAAACAGTATACAAAGTTACTCTAATTGATTCAAGAATCATCTACCAGCATAAGCCAAGCAAATCCACCTATCCTTACACCAGTCCAGCCAAAGGTTAATGCAATTTAACATGGCTTGTTGCCTTATTTTGGCGTTACCAACAATGTACCAACTAGTGATGCAGGTATATCCTTTTCATCCAACATACGTGTGACATATTTACATACATAAGTTTGGATATTAGACACAGGGGCCACAGACCATATAATACGCTGACTGGAATTGTTTACACATTACAAGACAATTCACAATGTAAATGTGAATTACCCAAATGATAGTAAGGTGAAAGTGACACATACAGGAGTTGTAGAATTAGCATTTGGTTACATGATGTACTTTTTGCACCCACATTCACATCCAATCTCATCTCCGTTCATAAGATGGCTTATGGAAACAACCTTAGCTTTACCTTATATCGTGATATGTGTGTGATATAGGATTTGTAAAAGTGAAAGACGATTGGATCAACTAAATTGCTTGATGACCTATAGCTATTGTTCTCTTTTGATCTTAAACCTTCATTGTTTCCTCATTTGAATTCGTATCGTAATTTAGTTGTTGTTCATGAAATCTCATAAGCCGATGGACAACATTATAAACTAGGTCACTTGTCAAACTTGAGATTGAAGCTATTACAGTCTTTTGATACTAGCATTGTACTACCTACCATCATAAATTGTGATATTTATCACTTTTCAAAGCAGAGAAGGTTATCCTTCCATGTAAGTCACTCTAAGGCAAATAGAATCTTTGATTTGTTATGTTGGCCCTCGGAAATTTTTCTCTCTAGTTAACCATGATTTAAAAGAATTTCGAGGTTTTGATAGATTAAAATTTTGGAGTTAATTATTATGTCAAGGTTAGTAGGATTTTATTGCATGGATTGATGGAATTTAAGTGTTAATGTTGTAAGAATGTGTCAAGGTCAAAATTGGCAAGTCACTTACGGTTAAAAGATATAAGGCTTATATGGAAGGGCAAAAGGGACATCTTGCAACCATAAAGGGTATAAGTTAGAAGAAGAAAAATTGTTGGCTTGTTTGAGAAGAGAGAAGCACGAGAATAAAAGAAGAGAAAGGAGAAAAAGAAGAGAAAAGCTAGAGTTTGGAGATTCTTGAAGAGTTTGAAGAATTTGGAGCTTCAACAAGTAAGTTATGCTTTAAATT
>JAOTAX010000005.1:33347919-33377498 GCA_025629825.1 Erythroxylum guanchezii | reverse complement strand
AAAAAGAAAGACTCTAACCCAAACACTCAAACACCTTCCCCTTCAACACCCACAACACACCGACCCATAACCAGATCGATAACTAGGGACCCTACCAATTTGCTGCACATCCTTAGGGGACAAGGAAACATTTTCTGATCAGGGTTCAAGTCAACCATAAAGATGGAGCGTAACATTCACTGATCCTCAGGCAGCTGTCCGTAATACGCTTCTTCTTCAGTTAACTGAGTTGGGAGACCATCCCGAAAATTCAATTTTGCTTTGAATTGAGCACCAACTTGCCATATCACAGATTAAAAATGAATGTTATATTCAACGCATAAGCGCCTTGTGGAAGGTAGACTATTACAATACCAAAAGCAAATTAGTTTGTGGGAACATTTTCCAATTAGTGGAAATTTACGTGATTGTGATTGCTACTGTTGGTTATCGAAGACCCCTGATACCCCCCAAAAAAAAGTAATAATAAAATAAATAAAATAAGGTATTGATGTGATCCATGTTCATCCCACCAAAGAATATTAGTTTGTATCACACTCAGCACAAAGATGTGATGACTGTTCCATAGGGACAGCTCCAACTCAAATTATTAGTAATTTGTTAAACCTCGGTGTCATATTTTTTTGAAACTGCAAAGGTTTACATTTTGATATTTAGGTGAGAAGTGAGAACTTTGTATCCAAATAAAAGTAAAAAAATGGTAGGAGAATATTTGTAGACGTCCTCCAAACTCCTGCAATCCCAATTATTCAGGCTACTTTGGCAGTTTTGGAGGTATGATCCTTACGAAGCCAGAAGTTAATAAGAAAAGAGTCCATGATGATCTGCACGTTCTATTTCTGTTAGTTTCTCAACAATTTTTACAAGCAATGCACAAACTCAAATATGCATACCTGATTTAAATGGGCTGCAACACAAGGAAGAACCAGCATTCCTGATTCTCCAAAAGCACCACCTAGTTGTTCCACCACTGCCACCAGTACAGGAAGAGTTTTCTAGACAAACATATAAGGTAACAAAACGTCAGCAATCGTTTAAGAACAGAGAAAGGGAAACTATTCTGCAACCAGTTTCCCTTTACTTTTTTTATTATACAATCAACAGCCTCCAGAAGAAGAAAATCAATGTATTTGGAGAAGATTCACACTTTATAATAGAACTGAATATCCTTTTGGAAGCTGAAGAGAAGAAGTCTATGACCTGGCTTGCTACAAGCACAAAAGCAGTGGCATTTTCTTTATTTGCAAAAACTGATTTGCCGCCACCAGAGAAAGCTGAGAGGCCTTGTACGGCAACCACATTAAAAACTAGTAGAAGAATATGCATCAACCTGCAACATGTAGAGAGAACCTTACTACCAGCAGAATATGACGCTGAAGCCAAATGTTTATTGGCAACCACAAAATATAACCAACAACACGCGTATCTCATGCTTTTTCTTATTTCGCAATTTCTTTTATAAAGCTCGTTCAACTGTGCAATTGTCAGTCAAAGTTCTAGCACCACATCCAAAAAAAAAAAAAAAGGCCAAGATGCAGAAGAATTAATCTTGCACAATTCTGTACGGAAAATTTTGAGAAGTTTGAGGGTGAAAGAGGAAAAGTTGATACATATGTGATAGTTTTAAGTAAGCACCTAAGAATAAAATGTGAACTGATTGGATCCTGTTGTCAGCACTAGAAGACTAATAGATTTAATAGTCACTAGTAAAAAAGGAAAGAGTTAAAATTTTGAAAAAAAAAAGTAGAAAAACATACGCGCCAAGCCCAATCGCTGTAAGGAAAACTGCAGGCTCTACCATCAGCAGCAATGACCTGGACCTGCTCACTTGTATCCATGGCACCTGGGAAAGCATCAACATAGAATTCAATATGAAAGAAAATGTATCCTCGGAAGCATGCCAATATGAACTAACACAACTGTTACTTAATAGCACATTAATTACTGTCTCTTTTTGTTCAGACAGTCCAAATATTTGGATGTCTAAACCCAAATATGGTTCGGCCTTATACTATTTGGTAAATATAACAGCACACTATCACATGTCACTATTGACTCCCTGGATCTCAATATTTTGACACTTTGAATAGCTAAAAAGTGCGAAGGAATATATAGAACTTACTAAACTGAGGCAAATTGCACTAATCCTGGATAAAAGCTTGCGGTTTTGATCAACTAAATCTGCCAAACCTGACAAGCAATTCATCAAAGTTAGAATTTCTAAATACTCTGCAAGCACCAGAAAATAGCTTAGAGTGCCATCCACAAGGAGGAGCTTCAGCACTATATCTTCAAACAGTCCACACAATGCTACACAAATTAAAATTTGAAGCAATATTTAGTATTGCCTTTGCAACAGCTAGTTTCCTCTGTGAGCCACCAGTCACTCATACAAGATCAAAGATAACAATGTTTCCTCATTCTCCTGCAAGAGTTGCTCCCAAGGGATCATTACTGAAGTCTAGCCCTTTCTTTTACTTTAAATTGCTAGCTTAAACAAAAAAGCTCTCTAAAGTGGTGCTAGCATAAGTCTTATGTGTCTCGCTACCTTTAACATGTGTGTCTGGACCCATACAATACAATTATTGTACCCTATGCAGGAAAATGGCCAAGAAACTTAATCAGAATGACAACTATGGAAAACTAACCTTTGAAGGATTCTCGAAAAACCTGTAGGTCAGGAAGCATTAATCAGTGGAAAGGGTAAGCATCACAATTACATAGCACAAACATTATTGATATTTATTACTACACATATATTTCCTGTTATTGATAATGAGTAAGGACTGAAGCAAAAGGATCATATTGAGAAATGTTCATACACATGTCCAAGCAATGTGTGGGTATGTTGATGCAGTGCATATAATTCTTGCAGTCACTCCATAAAAAAGAAAGAAAAAAACATCATTCACCAACTGTAATCAAAGTAACAACAGCCTTATTGAAATAGAAAAGCTGTGATACGAATGCAGAAAATCAGAAAGTACCTTCCCCAGTATAAGAGGAATTAGAAGTGTAAGAACAAGGTTTCTAATTAGTTGCTTTGTTGGAACTGATACACCAACTCCAGCAGCTACAAATTTTGAGATAGAAAAAGGAACCTGAGAAGTTTTTTAACATCAAATCTTAAGGTAGCAAGCGAAACTGAGATGTTATTCGATTTAAGGAACTTCGTGTCTGCTAAAGAGATAGGTTCTTACAATCAGAATTCCTAAAAGATTTGATATCACTGTCATTGCAAGAGCAAGGGCAGAATTTCCCCCGGCAAGCTGCATTTAGAAAATGAAACTTACTGTTGAGAATGAAATCTAATTCACACGAAACTAGCCAACAAATTTTTTTTGGCAGTAATCAAACCTGAGTTAGTGCCACTCCACTTGATAATGTAGTTGGCATGCAGCAAAATAAGGCCAGTCCTGTGACAAATATTAATAATGAACAGGTTGCAACTACACGAAAATATAGCTTACGAAATCTCAGAAACCCTTCTCTCGGTTCAAAAGATACAAAGATACATGTGATTTAAGTTCCAACTGTACAGATTAGAGCTTATAAAATCCTGCTGCCACAAAATTTTGCTCGTGCAGTGTTATAGATTAAAGAGAATCAAATCATTCAGATATAATTATATTAGCTAGGATAATATTATAGTTGATCATAGGAGAGAATTCGTAAGTTTGTTGCTCCTAAAACACTATAAATATGTACCATCACCTTGTATAGTGTATCAGATACAAAAACTATTTTCCTTCATAACATGCAACAAGAATCAAAATGCTGCATCAACGTCCACATTTAGCAGGAGCTTATCCAAAACCCATGCAGGTATCCCTAATGATGCCTGAACTTTTATGCCTCTATAATAATGTTGGATGAACAAAGTTTCTCCATCTCATTCATTCTTGCATAATCAACAATGCAACACCTATGTAAGTTATTCATGTAGTCAGCAAGAACAAAGTTGATTTGACGACTTAAGACAAACAAAAAGATCTGACTAAACCAATTAGGAAAAGATACACACCTCACAATCCAGACGCATGCACAAACACAGACAAAAAGGCAAATAATCCAATTCCCAGACCTGTAACAAACTGTTGGGGTTGAAGCTGAATTTGCAAAATAATCCTCGAGAAGTATGGTGTAAAGAATAAGATAGACAACTGCATCAAAAGAGCATCAATAAAACAAATTACTGTTACTCTAGAATGGGTGCAACACGTAAGTGATACATAAGTTGAGATGATTCATTCAGGAAACAAAAAGATACAGGCCATAGGTAAGACACAAGCCTCTCCACTTCTCTTTCCCTCTCCAGTTTGGTAGCGTCTTGTAGAACTTTAATAGAGTTGATATACATTTCATTAAAAGAAATACACTAACTTCCTTTGATCTTTCAGGCAACAAAAGGGGCAAGATAAATAATTTATTTGACAAAAAAAGAAAGATGGATGCGATCAGATTCATCAAATTTCTAGTTTATACAAAGCATCAAAGTGAGCACATCAAAAGTTTCAGTACATAATGATTCAAGGGCTCATCATATGGTCATTATGCGATCTTCACCTTTATACATAACTTCATTTCATTCTCATGTTTCTAAGCATAAAATTATTATCCATATTTTAAAGCAACAGCTATACCTAATCAGCACAAAGCCTAGAAGGGCAGATTAATAACAATTGGATGCAAGAAAAACATCAAAACTCCTCCATCTGAAACATACTTATTTAGCCATTTTGGACTGATAAATCCCGTTTAATACCAACCATAAATAGGCACACCAAAAGTTTCAGCACATAGGAAGGCAAGACATAATTTCATCTTCATGCTTCTAAAAATGGTTTTTGAGACATTTTGCATGAACTGGTACTGTTTATTAGCTTCTAGCCTAAAAAGCAAAGAGAGTATAGCAGTGGGCTGACAGAGAACATCAAAATTCCTTGTTCCTTCCAAAAGGAGGCTTCCTCTAATCAAACATCTTCTCCTGACTTTTCACCAATGAGATGCCAAGAAATCATATCTATTCATCTGAGTGTTTATCGCAATGTACAAATTTTAAATAATAAGTTTAGCAGATGAATGGTAGAAGTAGAATGGGTGAGAATGTATACAAGCATATGCACTAGTATTTGGACAGTAAAAAGCATGTTACAAAGTATACCACATGCTACTCCATGAAAGGGACGTAACTGCAGACAACAGTCAATTCCCGAGTAATGTTAATACCGGAAAAGAACAAATGATTAGCAAAATTCTTCATTGTTTTCAAGGATTTCTTGAAAATTTTATCCATCTACCCAAAATAATTCCAACACTAGTAATCGATTCCTGAAACATAAGGTAAAAGTTCAACACACCATGGATGAGATGCAATTCAATGTGTGTGAAAAGATGCTTAGTCTATTAATATAGCACCAGTAAGATGATATCTGGGTACATAGTTTCCCCTCTATTCCGTGTAACTATGTAAAGAAGAAGTGAAAAAGCAAAACTTGGAAGTAATATTACTCGTAGAGACTGAGCCTACAGAAAGGTAATAAGCTGAAAGAGATTGAAGGTCATACAAGCCCTGATACTCCAACAGGCCATGCTTTCACAGCGGCACCGATATCCCCATTTTTCAATGTCAAACCTGTTTTATTATCATCCAACAATTCGGAAAGTGTATATAAGGTTTAAAAAGAAAAAAAGAGTCAGGAAGAGGAGAAAATTAAAGGACGATATACTGATACTCCCTAAAAAAACTAGGAACTATAAGAGAAGCATTAACTGCCCAACCTGAAATAACAAATATGGCGAAAGTGCTAAACTTTGAGAGGTGGTATCTATGAGCAAGACAGCCAAGACTAGGATTTGCAAGTCCCAACGATACTCCGCCAATAAGAGCTGCAAAACCCATCACACTCAAAAGAGTAAGCCAACCAATCTTAGTAACATTTAAAAGTTGCAAAACATGAACATAAAAATCGAAACAAGTGAACGAATGATTAAGGAAAACATCACATACCCAATGGAAGAAAATTATTCGCCGCGAAATTCAACAATGGTTTGGCACAAGCTAACCACTTAGTCACGGCCGCCCCCGCGGATTCATTACCATTTCCATCGACCTGACAACCCAATAAATAAAAGAGTGTAAACCAAACAAAGAATAATAGAAATCGAAACAAGGAGTATTGAGAGTAGTGAAGGAGCGAACATGATGAGGCCGTTCACTAGCTCTGATTCTGATGGGAGAAAAAAGGGAACAGCGACGGCCACCGTCGAAAGAGGTTGAGGACGGAAAATGGAAGTGGCAGTGACGGAATCGGGTGGGTGGGAGGTAGAGCATAAGTGCTTGGGTGGTTCCCGCCATGAAAGATACGCGCAAAATGACCAGTTTGACTCTCTCTGGAAATGGAGATCAGTACACAGAGCAGCTGCTGCTAGTTGTGTGACTGACTCCTCTTACGTTTAAAATATCAAATCTATTTTATTAGCTCTGTTTGTTTCTGTAACGTCGTCGTCGTCATCAACTGGAAGTCCCAGACTCTAACGTATAGCCTTAATTCTCTTGGGCTTACTTAAAACAAAACAAATTGTATAGCATAAATAAAACCACTGATCTGCAAAGAACTAATAAATAAAATTTATACAATCCATTAAGGGTTCTTAAATTGTTTGAGAAACATAGCATTGTGGGAAATAATAATAATAATAATAATTGCTTTGCACCAACAATTTTAAAGCATAGAAGATAATTGACATTAGTAGTTCTGAATCATGTGATTTAAGTCGGTTTACAGGCATGTCCTTGTGGACATTGGAGACATGCATAAACCAGTACAATTGTACAAAAAGACTACATTTACATCAGAGTTGGTTTGTTTCACTTTGAGTGGTGCTTGAGGTGGAGGTGGAGCTACCATCCGATTTCCTAGTGGAAAGTTTCTGCTGCAGCTCCGACCGGAGAGCCTGATTCTCCTGGTTTAGACGTTGTGCTTTCTCCCGAAGCAACTCATTTTGCTGGATTATATAGCAGTTCTGCATGTATAGCTGTGAATTTACCTTATCCATCATTACCTGAAACCACAGAAAGAAACAGAGACCTCATAACCTTAACCTTCTCAATTCTGTCATATGCATTTGCCTGTTTAATTGTTATGTCTTACGCAAGACAAATTATAAACACCAAAACTTACCTGCTTTTTATATTGAGAATAAATATGTATAAGTATGTTTATATATATACTATGAGAATGAGACAGTAGTAGTTAGCTTAGCTAAGTGGTATATGACAAGAAGGATTGACAGGTGATGAGGAGGAGGATGGTTCACTCAAAAGGGAAAGCCGTCATGTCTGCCTTTTTCCTGTAGATGGAGTGGATTGTTCGTAAGGCTTTAACCGCATCATTAGCATTGTTTAACAGAAAGAGTGCACTTTTTTTGATGGAGTTGTTAAAGCACTTCACTGCGCACGTAGAAGGGATGAGGAGGGTAGGGGCGATCACGGTGCACGTAAACAAGTAACCAAACCTTTTTATGAGCAGACGCAATCGCAAGCAACCGATTATAGACAGTACACACACACGTTGTATGCTCAAACTATAAACATAGCTATTTTAAAAAAGGGAAAGCTAAAAACAGCTAATCTAAAACACGCATCACTCGGTGGTACTCGACCCCTTGTCGGTCACTGAGGATAAGATCCTAGATGGGCATAGGAGGCTCCTGAAGAATAAGTAGTCCTAGGCTGCGCTGGACTGCAAAGGCAGCTAGTTGGTCCGCGCACTGGTTGCCTTCCCGGTGTACATGCTCGATTTTCACCTCCCAATCACGATGAAGGAAGTCCCGGGTACCTGCCAATAAAAAATGATTGATATCAATCTCAGAAAAGGGAGATGAAAGCAGTTGAATGACCTCTAGGGCGTCCACTTCTAAGATGACCCTGCGAAACCCCAATGTCTAAGCTAGGGTGAGGCCGGAGTGGACTCCCCAGAGTTAAGCATTGATAGTCGAGCTGTGATCGATGTGTTGGAAAAAGTTACCACACCACTGGCCTTGACTGTAGCGAATTAGGCCACCAGCGGTACCGATACCCGAACTCGGGTTAAAAGCTCCATCTATGTTGAGCTTGACCCTGTCCCCCGATGGTTTGATCCATCTCACCTGACTGCCCACCAAAAGGCCCTGATTAGGGAACACTCGCTTTCAACTTCTCGCGCTCTAACGATCCACTCTACATACGCTAAAACAGCTCGTGGTGCATCGGTCGGCCAAGCGAATCGTTCTTCAAAAAGGCTTTTGTTTCGCCACGTCCAAAGCATCCAGCAAGCGACTCAAAATATAATGGACCATTCCTCGTGCGCCACCTGGGCCATCTTGAGTAGGTTGGTCATCACCCAAGTTGCCTCTGCTTGGTGGAAAAATTCTCTATCGACAATTTCCGATGGAAATTTTCCCCAAAAGGCTTTCACTCTCGGGCAGTCTCGGAGGACATGTAACAATGATACTTACAGCTCGCAAAAATGGCAACTGCTATCAGACACCATGTGCCTTGCTACCCGCTGTTGGTTAGTAAGGAGTTTCTGCTTGATAACGATCCAAAGGAAAGTTATGATCCGTTGAGGTCCCGGCTATTTCTATATACATTTCCACAGGCCATTAGAGTTATCTGGGTTGTGCCCTTCAATTAACGCATAGGCAGAAGCGACTGTGAATATTCCATTCGCAGTGGGACCCCATCTAACGGTATCGATGGCAGTAGGAGCAACATTAGGGTGCAGGGTCGCAAGATCCAGACAGATTGAAGCTGGCAGGTACTGTTGAATCAAATTCCACTTTCAGCTACCATCTTCATTCCGCAAATCCGCTACTTTATCGTAAAGATCACCCTCCGGCATTTGAGAGGTTGTCGCGGTGTGTAGTGGACCCCAATCGTGAAGCCAATTATCTAGCCAGAAGCAGATTTTCCTTCCATTTCCCAAAGTCCATGTGAGACCTTAGATGAACGTACTGCCAAGTGGCAGCAATGCCTTTCCAGAAACTCGATGCCCCTACGCGATCAACCGTGGCAGGGAGGTGGTAAGGGTCCATACGATATTTAGACCGAAGGACCCAGACCCATAATGTCGTCGGCTGAGTTATCAGAGCCCATCCCATTTTAGTTAACAAGGCATCATTAGTAGCCCAAAGTCTCTTAAGGCCGAGCCCACCGGTTTTTTTAGGTTGGCAAACTGCCTCCCATTTAACCAGAGACATTTTCCTCTGCTCTTCCATGAAACCCCAGATAAAGTTTCGCATAATTGTTTCCAACTTGTCACAAAGTCTCTACGGTAGGCGCACAGTTCACATAGTAAAGATGGGGAGGACCAAGATCACAGATGGGGTTAGGGTGACTTGGCCGGCCAACGACAGTTGTCTGGCACGCCATCCTGTAAGCTTCTTTTGAGCGGAATCAAGGATGTGCTAGTAAGTATTCTGCCCGATATGCTCATGAAGCAAGGGGACACCTAGGTATTTGCCTAGGTTGTGCGTAGGCTTGATGTGCAGGGCTTAGTTGTGTTAACTTTATGTCCAGAAATCCGACAAAACTCCTCTAACGTCTTAGCAATCACTTACGCCTAGGTGTCCGATGTTGCCGCAAGCAGAACCAGGTCATCCGCAAAGAAAACGTGAGATAGAGGAGGCCCGGTAGGAATTAATTTGATGGGTTTCCAAACACCTTGACCCATTTGGCTGGAGATCAGTTGACCTAGACGCTCCATGCAAAGAACAAAAAGATAGGGCGAGATAGGGTCTCCTTATCGAATCCCTCTGGAGGGGCTAATAGGATCCGAGATCGATCCCTATCAAAGAACCTGTGTAGTCACCGTCGTAACACACTGCATAATTACCCAGATAAGTGAATCCGGGAGACCAATAGCTTCCAGCGTGTTGTGGATAAAATCCCAACGCAAACGGTCATAGGCCTTTTCTAAGTCCACTTTGATGGCCAAAAAACCAGTCTACTCTTTTTTCCATCGCATTGGGTGAATCACTTCTTGGGCAATAATGATATTATCCGTGAATTTTTGAACAAAAATAAAATGCTTATACTCATTGTTTAATGTTTTGGTAAATCTTTAGTCTTCCTTTGGAAAAGTTGAAAGAATGAGAAAACTGAATACCATTAATGTTCGATTTAATTGAGAATAAGCGGCCTTAAAATGACGATAAAAGGGCAGGTTTTCAATGGTATTGCTAATAAAATCGGCAAAAAAGGCAAAAATACATTTAATCCCGTATATTAGCCCTTGTTACATTATGCCCCTTTTGTTTTGAAAATGAACATATTATCCTTTCGCCACCAGTTAAAAGAGCTTAGAATTTAAATAGACTTTTCTATCCTGTATTATGATAACATCACCGTATCTATATATGCTGCATTTTTTGGATAAAATACCCTTTTAGTCCTTTTTTAACTAAAGTACATTAAACATTCATTTTTTCTTTATTTCATTATGCTTGCTCTCTATTTAAAAAATAAAAATTATTTTAAGTATGAATTACATTTTGACCATGAATAAAAAAAGGAAAAATTATTAAAAATAACATTGTTTTCACAATTGTATGTCGTTACCGTTGATTTATGAAAAATTGAAAAAGAAAATTTATTTACGAAATAAAATTAAAAAATAATTAAAATTTATTGAAGGTGCCATTTTTTTCATAGTTGTATGTGCTAACTTTTAATTGATGGAAAAATTACAAATTTTTGTTTATAAGTTACCTTCTTACCATTACTTCAAAAAAAAGAAAAATATTAAAAAGTAATTGAAAATGTCTTTTTCTTCACAATTGTACAGTCTAAGATACTTTTATCCTTAAAAAAAAGATTTGGAAGTAAGAACTATTTTTTTGATAAAAAAATGCAAAAATCCACTCTAACTCTTTAAAGTAAAAAACACCTTGAAGCATAATAAAACAAAGATTGCCAGATTGAAAAAAAAAACATAATAACAATCTTAATAATATCATTAGCTCAGCAATTCTTCAAAAAAAAAAGCAAACAATAACTTGTTTTTGCTTTGATCCAAATAGAAATATCAAAGTTAATTTCCGATAGGTACAAAAGGAATATTAATATTTCACAAGATCATCTTCAAAAGTTACTAAAGTGTTGTCCATGTTTCAGTTTTTCTAGGATTAGCATATGAATAATAACTTAAATATCTAAGCAAAAGACAATTCATAATATTGAAACTATAGTCAAAAGCTAGACTCTTCCAAATCAAATAATTAGTGGTGTTCCCCACTTTCTGGACCACCAACCCAACAAAAATGCACTCTAACAGAAGAATCTTGATTGGTTAACAAGTATGCACCACGTAGATTGATGCATCTCAATCTACAAAAATTAAGTGTACAAGTGTGAAAAAATGTGAAATAACTATGGAAATAATTAGATACAAATAAAAAAAATATACTCTAGGTGCAGGTTCTGATTGTTCACTTATTCTAGGTGTAGGTTCTGATTGTTCACTTATTCCACTAATAACAACGCTTCTTTGAGAATTATCAAATTCATAAAAAACACACACATGCTAAAAGAGAATATATATTGAATCATACAATAACAAAGGTTAAGTGAAGTAGACCTTGTCAAAAGGAAACAATAAATGCATGTTTGAAAACCCAATGCCATTCCACACTCCTATTCCACACAAGGCCCATATTTCTTTGCCCAACCATTATTTGCACCTCCACTTTGTCATTTGTCATTTCCTCTACCCCTTCCCCTTCCCCTTCCTCTACTCCTCCCTCTTCCACACCTCCCTCTTTCACCTACTACTATATTCTTAAAACTTTGCGATCGATTCAAGGGATTAATTGAACCAGTATTTTCATGATTATCATGCTCAAGTTCAGCATTTTGATTATACAAAAAATAAGTCTCTAAATTTTTGACTCTTGGAACATCCTGCATAGATAAAGTAAAAGCAAAGTAAATTATAATTTTGTATAATGCACATGTTCAGTAAAAGGTAGGTCCAACAATCATTATAGAACAAAATACCTATTCTACAACGTATTTTTTAAGCTTCCTATTAGGATGAGGGTGGATTTTTGCAAGTCTTTAAATTGTGACCTTGTAGTAAGCAATTACTACATGTCTTGCTATATCCTTTTCCGTTTACCCTTTCAATGTCTGCAATCTTTTCTCTCTGCTCATCAACACTTTTCTTCCTAATCTTTTTAGGACTTCCTGGTCTTTTTCTAACATGTGGTGGGTCAATTGGTTCTGAGCCTAATTGTACCCACATATTTTGATCAGGAATTGACATGATCACATGCTTGTATGTTAACTTATAGCTTGACACGTTGTAGTAAGGATCCACCAAATCATCTGCTTCAACATTATTTGAATGAAGTAATGCCAAACATGCATGTGGACAAGGAACTCCAGTGATATCCCACTCCCTACAAGTGCATGTCCTGCCACTTAAGTTAACCACATAGTTGTGATTATAAATTGTGACGTCCCAAATCCCTGCCTAGTATACAAAACATCATAATCCACTGATTTTTTGTAGTTTTCCTCTAACTTTTCACTAATCGTAGGGCAAATCTTTCCCTTCACCTTACTAATCCATTCTCTTTTTTCTTGGGATCTACACATAATCATCCTTCTAATGCTCTCCATCATAGTTAAAATTGGTTGATCTCTTGCAACATTTATATATTTGTTAAAGCACTCACTAATGTTATTACTTAGGAGATCACATTTACTGTGAGTGTTGAAGAAGCACCCTGCCCACAAATAAGGTGGAAGCTCAAAAAGCCATATATAAGCCTCACCATCAACAGTTTACATTTCTAGCATTTTCATATTGAATCCATCTACGATGTAAGCCTTAGCAGCAACCCAAAGGATGTCTCCAAGTATCTTGTCTTTGAATCTGAGCTTAAAATTAATATAGAGATGTCTTACACAGAATCTGTGTTCAACTTCTGGAAACATGTTCTCAAATGTTTCAACAAGTCCCTAGAAAAGATAAGTACATACATTATTATGCAGAATAATTGAAATGAACAATGTAAATGGAATGAACAGTGCAAATGCATACCTTTTGTCTATCTGAAATGAAGACAACTCTTTTTACATTGGAGAGCCAATTTGTTGAGTTAATAGGTCTAAAAACAGAGACCAACTATCTTTGCATTCTGATTCCACACAAGCTATAGCTAAAGGGTACATTTGGTTGTTTGAATCTCTTGCAACTGCATACAATAAATGACCCCCAAAAACTCCTCTCAGATGGCACCCATCTAAACTTATCACAGGTTTACAACCCTACAAAAATCCATGTTTTTGTGTAGAAAACATAACAAATAGTCTTTTAAAAATTGGATTTCTATTCATTAAAAGGACATCAAATTGTACAATAGCAAGTGATCCGGAATTCCTCTCTACTATTATAGCACAGTAATCTCTCAACCTAACATATTGATCTTTGTGCTCACCTTGGATCAATTTAAATGCTTGTCTCTTTGATTGAAGAGCTTGCCATAGAAAAACATGAATCCTGAATTTTCATTTCACAGCCTTTTGAAATCCAGTCACATTCCACTTTGGGTCATCAGCTAACTCTATGATGAACTGGGTTGCCAGCCATTTGGAATTTGCAGTTTTGTTTCTATATGACCATTTACACCTATGAAGATTACCTTTTATAGATTTACCTTGCATGGCTTTAGTTTTTTTATAATAGCTTGCATATATCCTCAATCCACACATCTTTTTATAGATTGCGCTAATCTTATCTTTTTCATTCTTTTTGAATTTCAACCCAAAACCCTTCTTGATTGAGTATATTCTAAGTGCCTTCCTGTAAATAGTTGCATTTGAGAAAATTAACCTTGTAAAAATCTCAGGATTATCAATGTCCTTCTCATTAAACTTATGAAAAGAAATAACATTTTCCTCGTCTGAAGACTTAATTACTTCTTTTAACCTTTCATTACCACTTATGTGATCAAACTTCACGAAGTGACCATCTCTCTTTTTAATTGTAAAATTAGCATAATCATCAACTATGAGACTTGCATATTCAGCATAATCTCCTAACTCAATGTTAGGTAGTTCTCCCTTACTTTTGTCATAACCTAAAGGAGTCAATATATTTGACCATGATACTATTCTATTAGTATAGTCTAGTATATTCCCCCCTCTTTTCTTTCCTCCCATTCTCTAACAGAAAACTGTTAAGTAAGTAATTAACAACTAACGTAAATAGGGACAATTTTTTTTTGTAAAAAAGAATGTTGCGGAGACAAGATTTGAACCCGTGACCTCAAGGTTATGAGCCTTGCGAGCTACGAAACTGCTCTATCCTACGAGATGAAGAGAAGAACTGGGAACTAACAGAAGAATAAGGTCACTTAAACTATGCCCACCTAGAAAATATTCAAGATTAGATCCATCATCAGTGGACTCATTAGATTATAGAGAATCAATCAAACCCTCAGTTTCTGCCTTCGCACTTTCTAAACCGTTAGTTCCAGCTATGTTTCCCCATCATAGACATATTCTAAACTCAGTGCTCTTGTTGTTAGATATATTTTCTCTTGGAGTCTCATCATTAATACTGCACCAATTTGGCTATTTATCTAGCTTATCAATCAAGTCTCCAATATAAATCTTAATATGAGGTTCATCCTTATAAATACCAAACGTCTAAAGCATAATGTCATCATTATCTAGATTCCTAAGTCCTGAATCTGGCATCCTAAAATGCATTGCCATATTAATAGGGAGATTCATTTCCTTTAGAACATGTTGTAGCTCAATGATTGACATATAATCAGGATCAATTCCAGGTAAAATTGAAACTTCACCTCCCACATAACGCCAATTTGGATTTTTCTTAAACATACCACCATAATGCAATTCCAAAGTGAACATTCTTTAACAAATCTTCTGCTAATTGATAAACTAATAAAGATGAGAAAAAAAAAGTTAGTAAAAATACATAGAACACAAAAATAGGGTTTCAAAATACAGAAATAAATGTGGCAAAAAATTAAGTAATTAAGCTCATGTTACTAATTAAGACACTCATCTTTAATTTTACATTTTTCTGAAGCACAATGTAGAATGTGAAATATGTTATTACGTTGTTTTTATAAATTGAGTGAGAGTTTGAGGAGTTAATTGTCAACCTGATAAATTTTCTTATTAAGGTAAAATATAAGTGAAGTATAAATAAAGCTATGCTATGTTTAAAATAGACGAGTCTCCTTGAAAGGACATAAAAAATATTAGTCAAGGGAAAAGACAAGGTTTTCAAATTTTCAAGCTATATTTTTCACATTCAAAAGTTATGAGTAATCAAATCTAATTAAGAAAAATAATTTCTAAACAATTAAGGCCCCAACATCTATTGTGAAAAAGATAAAAAGGAAAAAAGGAAAAAAAAATCAACCCAAACACTCCCTAAATCACTTGGAAATATAGAACTTCATGCAAACTCCATGAAAGATGAGCTTTGACCTAGTACTAGGAGCTCCAATCATACAAGTCAATGCCATCGTAGAATATATTGTAACATCCCATCACCTGTAGGAGGCTAGAATAGTAAATATGAGTGATTAATGAGAGCTTAGAAATGCATTTTTCCATGCGCATGCATAATATGTCATACATATATACGTGAATAGTGAAAGTTTTGCATATGAAAAAAATTGTAAACTCATTCATGAATGATTCCAGGTATAATTGAACTGAATTGAGATTTTTGAAAATTTAGTGAATTTTGAATTTATCTATGTTGAAAATATTATTGGTTAGTAGGATTGTGAGAATTGTGAATTTCGGTGAATTGAGGAATACATTTCGGAGAAAATTTATAGAAAATAGGGGAAAATAAATCAAAAGAAGATTTGGAGATAGTTGGATTGTAAAGATAGAATTAATAAAGTTAGTTTCAAAAGAAACTTAGTTAGAGTTGGACTTAGGAAAAGTGACAAGTGTAAAGTTGCCTTTATTATTTGTCAAAAGTAAGTTTGAGTCATCCGAGAGTTAAAAAGGGGTTTGTTCTTTTCCTAAGTTCTTTCCTTGTTATCATCTTCTCCGAATTTCTTCCCATACACAGAGTTTTCCATCAAAACTCCTTCTAAGAGTTAACATTTTTTTTTTAATATCCCTCACCACTTCCTCCACTGATAAGTGTTTCTTCAGCCTTAAGGAAAAAAAAACAGAAGTTGGTTAGTGTTCACAGTGGTTTACGTAATTTTGTATGGAGTTAGGGCCTGAAGATAGTTGAAGCTTTTGGAGTCTTCAGCAAGTAAGTAATGAATAATTGTTAGAGTTGTGGATTTTTGAAATAAAGTTGATGAATTTATTGTTAGTGCATGATCATGGCATTTACGTATATTTATATTATTGAACACTGTGTTAAGGGGATGAAAATTGTGGATATAGTGTTATTTGGTTTTTGATGGATTGTTAGTGATCAGATGTTATGAAAATGGTTCTTGGAGTTGTAGTAGCAATGAAATGATGTATGGGATTAGTGTAGAGAATTAGATATGGAAAGGTGATATGCTCTGTTTCTTCACTGTGCATATATAAATGTATAGGTGTTTATACGTGAGTTGATGAAAACTTAGAGATGTTCAAGAAAAAGGTCTTTGAGTTGAGGAGTATAGTATCGTCTTAGGTTGGCTTCTACTTCGTCTTAAGTTTACCACCTGTATCGTCTTAGTTTGACTTCTGCTTCATCATAAGTTGACCATCTGTATCGTCTTAGGTTGACTTCTGCTTCATCTTAAGTTGACCATCTGTATCATCTTAGGTTGACTTCTGCTTCGTCTTAACTTGACCATCTGTATCGTCTTAGGTTGACTTCTGCTTCATCTTAAGTTGACCATCTATATCGTCTATGATGACGTCATATCGTCTGTAAAAATGTATCGTCTGTGATGATGTCATATCATCTATGATAATATCATATTGCCTGTAAAAATGTATCGTCTGTGATGACATCATATCATCTATGCTAACATCATATCGTTTGTAAACATGTATCGTCTGTGATGACATCATATCGTTTATGATAATGTGATATCGTCTGTAGCTTCGTCTACTTTCTACTTCATCTGTTTTTTGCTTCGTCTGTTTTTTTTTGTTTTGTTTACTTTCTACTTCGTCTGCTTTTTGCTTCGTCTGTTTTTTGCTTTGTTTGCTATCTGCTTCGTCTTATGTAAACAGAGCCTTGTTTGATTCTTTCTGCAATAACTTTGTCGTCCGACCTCTAAATGACCTGATTTTTGAAGCATTGACGTAATACATTTCTCTATCTCTCCATTGAAATTATAGCTTTTGGTTTTGACTCGAAAAAGAATAATCTAATCAAAGTAAGGGTATCGGTTGGAAGAGCCTGAACTGGATATCTTACTGAACACCTCTCAGTATTTTGATTGTATTTGGATCTATAGGATTCCAAATGAGATAATTTTTAATTTGGAGTAAACTAGAGATATAGCCTACAAATTGTCTTAAGAAGTTGAATGTTGATTCTTCCTTTAAGATATTGAATTTCTGGATTGAAGTTATACATAGTACACTATTGTTGAATGTGAATAACCTGATAATTTTTTAGGTATATCTTCCAAATTACTAAACCAAATTAAGTGATTTTGGTGTCAAAAGTAACATAAGATATAGAGGAACACTTTTCTAGAGGAGGGTATGAACAAATTATATCAATTGCACTCCTTGAATTAACGTGAACAGTAGACCCGAGAGAGTGTCTTGGGAAAAAAATGAAGTGCTTCTATGAGATTAAATGTGTGATGAAATTGATGGATTGATACCCGGGATTATCATAAACATGCATTGTAAATAATTCATTTCATACATGTGCATTATTGAACAATTATAATTGTGCATATTGTGATGTATATGTATGCTGTTTAATATAGAGGATCGAATTAAGCACCATCCTCGAGACTTTGTCGGGACTTCGAGGCAATAGCTTCGGAAGCAACTAGTGAGTAACCTAGATGGTCTCACTTAATTACTTGTTTGCTTAAATTCTATTTTGAGTTATTGAATAAATGTTACTCATCAATGACGTTGAATGCCAGACTTTGGGTCCGATGAAAATTGTGATCTGAATGTGAATGTGCAAGCTTTTGAATGATTGAGACAATGATATGTGAAGCATTTCATACATGAATGCATGAAAGATAAAGGAAGTTGTGATCAGAGTCTCCAGTGTGAAAGAGCTTAAAGCTCAGATTGTGATTAGAGCCTCAGGCTCGGTTGTGAATGTACCCGATATCCACTAAGGGATATGGGACATAATTTGATACAGCTCGGCATCCACTAAGGGATACAAGCTAGTAAAAAGGTACTCGGTCACAACGACAATAATAAATAAAAAGGAATCTCACTTGCATTGCATTTATACTTGATATGTGTACTTTATATGATTGAAATGATTATGATGATTGTTCTAAAAGTGAAATGTGATATTTCGTGAATATGCAAAGATGTGAATAAGTTTTTACATGTATTGATGTGATGCATGAATTGAGTGGACCATCGATGATGGTTACCTCATTGAGTTCGCAAAACTCATCCAAAATTGCATGTTGACTTTTCAGGACCGAGAGACGACTTTAGCAACTTAGAGACATACAAGCAGTGTAGACTTGTACTTTTAGGAAAAGATGAAATGACTCAAAGGTCGGTCAGCTAGGATTGGATTGCTTAGATAGATTTTGTATATTTCCTCTCTCATGTAGCATATTTCCGTATTAGGTTTGGATCACGTATATACTTCGAATGATGTTGTAAAGGTTACATTGTAAATTCGGTTCTTATGAAATGAAAAGAGGAAATTTTGGGTTTTATTAAAATATTGTGATTTTCTTTTGATACTTTATAAGTGAATAATGATATGATGCCATGTGAAGTGAATGTAGTGATTGATGGTAGCGCACCATTATCATAGGATATGTACCGGAATGACCTCTGAGCGTGCCAGTGTGTACCCTACGGTAAGGGGTATTACATTTAGGTGGTATCAAAGCATGGTTGGCATTTGTTGGGACATATATAAATGTTAAGCTTGAATTTTCGTGAGAAATGTGGATAATAACTAAAGTTATTGTTTATAATAGGTCATCCACCATAGGTGAACAAGTAGGGAAGCCAGCTAACCTAGGATCTGTAGGAGCCAGTAGGGAGTCCTCAGTAGCTTGATCTGAGGAGATGTGTCCTAGAGTTCCTGAGAGAAGGGAAATGAGGTACGACAGGTTGCAAAAGTAGAGAGTTGTGGATTTCTATGGTAGCACAGACCCCACTGAGGGCGAGGGATGGTTGGAAAGGATTGAGAGAGTTATAGATCAGATGGACTGCGAGCCTGATGAAAGGTTCGATTATGCAGTGTCCTTACTGCAGGGCCCAGCTTATCAGTGGTGGAAGACTGTCCCAAGCAGTAGCACCAGGCTTTGCCAATTGAAGTGGGAAGAATTTCTGAGGGTCTTCAAAGAAAATTACATGCCCAAGATCTACTTGGACAGGAAGATGAAAAAGTTCCTGGAATTGAAGCAAGGTAAGATGTCAGTGGCAGATTATGAGATCCGGTTTAATGAGCTGATAGGCTAGGCTATTGCTCTGATTCCTACGAAAGAAGACAAGTATAGGAGGTTTGAGGATGGCCTCAATATGGGGATCAAGACAAGGTTGGCCATCTCAAACCTAAGCAGTTTCATTGAGCTGAGAGCTGCTTCTATCAGGATCGAGCAGTTATTAAGAGAAAGCCAAGTAGAGACTGGGCAAGGGTCCAGAACGAAGAGGTCTAGTGAGAATCAGAGAGGTTCTGGTAGAAGGTTCAATAAGTACCAGAATAAATCCTTCAAACAACCAACTGGATCCAGACAATCAGGGTTTAGACAGAGGGGTGGTTTTGCACAGGCTGGCAGGGAAAGAGATACAGTGCAGAGTTAGTGGCCCTCGTGTGAGCACTGTAGGAAGAGGCACGGTGGAGAGTGTTGGACTGTGTCAGGAGCTTGTTTTCGATGTGGCTCTTTGGAGCACTAAAGAGATTGCCCCATTCTTGCTGGAGCCCAATCTGGTGTGAGTGGGAGGTCTGTGAGTGAAGCTACTGTCCAACAGAGCAGAGGTGGTGGATCTAGATAGAGAGGCCGAGGTAGAGGCAGAGCGAGTTCTGGGAGTTCTTCCATGAGGACTGAGGTGCGGGGCAGCCGACTGCAGTCCCGAGCCCATGTCTATACTATGATCAGGTAGGAAGCCCAAGACTCACCAAATATAGAAGCCCAATACTCACTAGATATGGTTGCAGGTGCGCTTCTTGTTTATGACTTTAAGGCATTTGCACTACTAGATTCAGGATCCATACACTCCTTTATCGCACCGCATTTGGCATGTAGACTGCACTGTGTTAGAGAGTCACTATAGTATGAGCTAGAGGTGAGTACACCTCTAGATAATACTACTATCATAAAAGAAGTTTGTAAGGGGTGCTTGATTAGGATCGATCAAGCAGAGTTGGAAGCAGACTTGCTTATATTATAGTTGAGAGAGATAGAGGTTATCCTAGGCATGGATTGGCTCACTGCTCATAGGGCCATCATGAACTGTTACACTAAGGAGGTAGCACTGGAATCTCCTAGTCAGCAGAGGGCAATTTTCAGAGGAGTTAGTCGGGCAATGCCAGCCAGGATGATATCAATTATAAGTGCACTGAGATTGATGCAGGGAGGATGTGAGACTTATTTGGCCCACGTCATGATACTAGGGCTAAGCAGAGTGTATAAGACATTCTAGTGGTTAGGGAATTCCTAGATGTATTTCTCAATGCGCTACTTGCTCTACCACCAGATCGAGAAACAAAGTTCACAATTGATCTAGTTCTAGGTGCTGCTTCTATATCTATTTCTCCATATAGGATGACACTTGTGGAATTGAAGGAGTTAAAGGCTTAGCTTCAAGAGTTGCTAGAAAAGCATTTTATTAGACCCAGTGTGTCAACTTAGGGAGCTCCAGTGCTGTTTGTGAAGAAAAAAGATGGGACTTTGAGGTTATGCATCGATTATAGGCAACTGAATCAGGTAACAGTGAAAAACAAGTACCTGTTGCCTAGAATTGATGATTTGCTTGATCAGTTGCAAGGAGTTCAGGTATTTGCAAAACTGGACTTGAGGTTAGGGTACTATCAGTTGAAGATAGATGAGGTTGATGTACTTGAAAGTGCATTCAGGGACAGGTATGGGCATTTTGAGTTTCTAGTGGTGCTGTTTGGGCTAACTAATGCCCCAATAGCTTTTATGGCCCTGATGAATAAGGTGTTTCAGCCCTACTTAAATTAATTTGTGATTGTGTTCATTTATGATATCTTGTTGTATTCGAAGAGTAGAAAGGAGCATGCTGAGCATCTAAGAGTCATCTTACATATTATGAGAGAAAAGCAGTTGTATGGAAAATTCAGTAAGTGTGAATTTTGGCTAGATCAGGTTGTGTTTCTGGGACATATAGTGACTGGGGATGGCATACAGGTAGATCCGAAGAAGATTGAGGCAGTGATGAATTGGGAAGCTCCGAGAAATATGTCAGAGATCCGAAGTTTTCTAGGATTGGTTGGCTATTACCGAAGTTTTGTCGAGGGGTTTTCTCTAATCTCAACCCCTCTGACTAAACTTCTGAGGAAGAATGTAGTATTTAGATGGAGTGAGGAGTGTTAGAAGAGCTTTGAAGAGCTGAAACATCGGTTGATTACTGCACCAGTGTTGATTATTCTATCGGGGACTGGAGGATATGTGGTATACAGTAATGCTTCACATCATGGGTTGGGATGTGTATTGATGCAGTATGGCAAGATGATCACTTATGCATCGAGACAATTAAGGTCTCATGAGATCAATTATCTAGTACATGATTTGGAGCTAGCTGCAATTGTCTTTGCTTTAAAGATTTGGAGACATTATTTATATGGAGAGACTTTCTAGATATACACAGATCATAAGAGCTTAAGATATCTGTTGAGTCAGAGGGAGTTGAATTTAAGACAAAGAAGATGGATTGAGCTATTTAAAGACTATGATTGCACTATTAAGTACCACCTAGGGAAAGCTAATATGTTGGCAGATGCTTTGAGCAGGAAGTCTAATATCAGTGCAGCTTAGATTCAGTTATCGAGGTTACCCAATTTGATTCATTTTAGAGCTCTGAATGTGGAGTTGAATTTGGAGCAGGATAGGACCTTGATTGCTATATTGAAGTTGAGACCGATGCTAGATGACAAAATCAAAAGAGTACAGAGAGAAGATCTTGATATGGTGAAGCTTATAGAGAAAGTAAAGATAAATCCGGATTTTGAGTTTGAGTTAAGGGACGAGACATTATGGTTGAGATAGAGGCTGTGTGTGCCTAATGTGGATGATCTGAGGAAGGAGATACTTGAGGAAGCTCATATGGCTGCCTATGCTATGCATCCTGGTACTATCAAGATGTATAATTCATTGAATTAGCATTTTTGGTGGCCAAGAATGAAGAAGCAAGTGGTCGAGTATATATCTAGATGTATGACATGCCAGCAAGTAAAAGCTAAGCACCAGGCTCCGGTAGGGAAGCTCCATTTATTTCCCATTCCGGAGTGGAAATGGGAACGAATGACTATGGACTTCATCATAGGATTGCTTAAGACTCGAAAGCAGCATGATGCGATCTGGGTCATAGTGGACCGATTAACTAAGTCGGACCGATTAACTAAGTCGACCCACTTCTTACCAGTGAGAGAGAATAACTCACTTGATCAGTTGGCTCGGAGATACGTGGATGAGATGATAAGACTACATGGGATTCTAGTATCCATAGTATCGGACAGGGATCCCAGATTTACTTCGAGGTTTTGGAGGAGCTTGTAGTCTGCTATAGGTACTAAGTTAAACTTCAGTATAGCATTTCATCCTTAGATAGATGGATAGAGCGAGAGGACAATCAAGACTATTGAGGATATGCTTAGAGCTTGTGTATTGGAGTTTAGGAGAGCTTGGGATCAATATATGACATTAATAGAGTTTGCCTAATTATTATCACAGTAGTATTAGAATGGCACCATATGAGACACTGCATGGTAGAAAATGTTGGTCGCCATTGTATTGGGATGAAGAGGGCTTGAGAATGGTTGAAGGCCCAGAGTTGATACAGGACATAGTGGATAAGGTAAAGTTGATCCGAAGTCGAATTAAAGCGGCTCAAGATAGACAGAAGAGTTATGTGGATCAACATCGACATGATATGGAGTACAGTGTGGGAGATAGAGTTTTCCTAAGAGTGTCACCTTGGAGAGGATTTTTGAGATTTGGTAAAAAGGTAAGTTAAGCCCTAGGTACATTGGTCTTTATGAGATCATTGAGAGGATTGCACTTTTGGCCTATAAGTTCGCTCTACCGAATGAGATGTCTCAGTTGCATAATGTGTTTCGTGTGAGTATGCTTTGAAGATATTGATCGGATTCGACACATGTGATACCGACTCAGGAGATTGAGATTTCTAGTAACTTAAAATATGTTAAGGACCAGATCAAGATTGTGGGATCACAGATCAGGTAGTTGAGGAACAGAGTCATTCCATTGGTAAAAGTCCTTTGGAGAAACCACTCAACTGAAGAAGTAACATGGGAGACAAAGGAGCATATGAGGAGACAATATCCCCACTTGTTCGAACAAACAGGTAAGAATTTCGAGGACAAAATTTCTTTTAAGGAGGGAAGAGTTGTAATATCCCATTACTTGTGAGAGGCTAGAATAGTAAATAGGAGTGATTAATGAGAGCTTAGAAATGCATTTTTCCATTCTCATGCATAATATGTCATACATATATACGTGAATAGTGAAAGTTTTGCACATTAAAATAATTATACATGCAATAGTGAAAGTTTTGCACATTAAAATAATTATACATGCATTCATGAATAATTCCAGGTATAATTGAATTGAATTGAGATTTTTGGCAATTTAGTGAATTTTGAATTTATCTATGTTGAAAATATTATTGGTTAGTAAGATTGTGAGAATTGTGAATTTCGGTGAATTTAGGAATAAATTTCAGAGAAAAATTATAGAAAATAGGGGAAAAGAAACCAAAAGAAGATTTAGAGATAGTTGGATTCCAAAGATAGAATTAAAGGAGTTAGTTTCAAAAGAAACTTAGTTAGAGTTGGACCTTAGGAAAAGTGACAAGTGTAAAGTTGCCTCTATTATTTGTCAGAAGTAAGTTTGAGTTATCTGAGAGTTGAAAAGGGGTTTGTTCTTTTCCTAAAGTTCTTTTCTTGTTATCATCTTCTCCGAATTTCTTCCCATACATAGAGTTTTTCATCAAAACTCCTTCTAAGAGTTAACTTTGATTTTTTTTTTATATCGCTCACCACTTCCTCCACTGCTAAGTGTTTCTTCTGCCTTAAGATAAAAAAACCAAAAGTTGGTTAGTGTTCGTAGTGATTTATGTAATTTTATATGGAGTTAGGGCTTGAAAATAGTTGAAGCTTTTGGAGTCTTAAACAAATAAGTAGTGAATAAAATTGTTAGAGTTGTGGATTTTTGAAATAAAGTTGATGAATGTATTGTCAGTGCATTACCATGGCATTTACGTATATTTATATTCTTGAACACTGTGTTAAGGGGATGAAAATTGTGGATATGGTGTTATTTGGTTTTTGATAGATTGTTAGTGATCAGATGTTATGGAAATGGTTCTTGGAGTTGTAGTAGCAATGAAATGATGTACATGATTAGTGTAGAGAATTAGATATGGAAAGGTGATATGCTTTGTTTCTTCATTGTGCATGTATGAATATATAGGCGTTTATACATGAGTTGATGAAAACTTAGAGATGTTCAAGAAAAAAGGTTTTTAAGTTGAGGAGTATAGATAGTATCATCTTTAGGTTGACTTCTACTTTGTCTTAAGTTGACTATCTGTATCATTTTAGGTTGACTTCTGTTTCATCTTAAGTTGACCATCTGTATCGTCTTTGGTTGACTTTTGTTTCGTCTTAAGTTGACCATCTGTATCGTCTTAGGTTGACTTCTGCTTCGTCCTAAGTTGACCATCTCTACTTCATCTTAAATTGACCATCTGTGACGTCTTAGGATGACTTTGCTTCGTCTTAAGTTCACCATCTATATCGTCTTAGGTTAACTTCTGCTTCGTCTTAAGTTGACCATCTGTATCATCTGAGGTTGACTTCTGCTTCGTCTTAAGTTGACCATCTGTATTGTCTGTGATGACGTCATATGGTCTGTAAAAATGTATCATCTGTGATGACGTCATATCGTCTATGATGATGTCATGTTGTCTGTAAAAATATATCGTTTGTGATAACATCATATTGTCTGTAAAAATGTATCGTCTGTGATGACATCATATCGTTTATGATGACGTCATATCGTATGTAAAAAAAATGCTTCATCTGGTTTTTGCTTTGTTTGTTTTCTGCTTCGTCTGCTTTTTGTATCGTCTATTTTTTTGCTTCGTCTGCTTTTTACTTTGTCTACCTTTTACTTTGTTTGCTATCTGCTTCGTCTTATGTGGACAGAACCTTGTGTGATTCTTTCATCAATAACTTTGTCATCCGACCTCCAAATGACCTAATTTTTGAAGCATTGGATTCATAACACATTTCTCTATCTTTCCATAGAAATTATAGCTTTTGATTTTGACTCAAAAAAGATTAATCTAATCAAAGTAAGGGTATCGGTTGGAAGAGCATGAACTGGATGTCTTACTGAACACCTCTCAGTATGTTGACTATATCTGGATCTATAGGATTCCAAATAAGATAATTTTTAATTTGGAGTAAACTAGAGATATAGGCCTACAAATTGTCTCAAGAAGTCGAATGTTGATTCTTCCTATAAGATATTGAATTTCTAGATGAAACTTGTACTTAGTACACTGTTGTTGAATGTGAACAACCTGATAATTTTTTAGGTATATCTTCCAAATTATCGAACCAAATTAAGTAATTTTGGTGTCAATAGCAACACAAGATATAGAGGAACACTTTTCTAGAGGAGGGTATGACCAAATAATTGCACTCCCTGAATTGAACAGTAGACCGGAAAGAGTGTCTTGAAAAAAAAACTGAAGTGCTTCTATGAGATTAAATGTGTGATGAAATTGATAGATTGATACCCGGGATTATCATGAATATGCATTGTACATAATTCATTTCATACATGTGCATTATTGAACAATTATAATTGTGCATATTGTGATGTATATGTATGTTGTTTAATATAGAGGATCGAATTGAGCACCATCCTTAAGACGTTGCCAGGATTTCGAGGCAATAGCTTCGGGAGCAACTAGTGAGTAACCTAGACGGTTTCACTTAATTACTTGTTTGCTTAAATCCTATTTTGAGATATTGAATAAATGTTACTCATCAATGACGTTGAATGTCGGACCTTGGGTCCGATGAAAATTGTGATCTGAATGTTAATGTGCAAGCGTTTGAATGATTAAGACAATGATATGTGAAGCATTTTAATACATGAATGCATAAAAGATAAAGAAAGTTGTGATCGGAGTCTCCAGTGAAAAAGAGCTTAAAGCTCAGATTGTGATTAGAGCCTTAGGCTCGGCTGTAAATGTACCCGATATCTACTAAGGGATATGAGACATAATTTGATACAGCTCGGTATCCACTAAGGGATACAAGCTAGTAAAAAGGCACTCGGTCACAACGACAATAATAAATAAAAAGGAGTCTCATTTGCATTGCATTTATACTTGATATGTGTACTTTATATGATTGAAATGATTATGATGATTGTTCTAAAAGTGAAATGTGATATTTTGTGAATATGCAAAGTTGTGAATAAGTTGTTACATGTATTGATGTGATGCATGAATTGAGTGAACTATCGATAATGGTTACCTCATTGAGTTCGCAAAATTCATCCAAAATTGTATGTTGACTTTTCAGGACCGAGAGATGACTTTAGCAACTAAGAGACGTACTAGCAATGTAGACTTATACTTTTAGGAAAAGACGAAATGGCTCAAAGGTCAGTCAGTTGGGATTAGACTGCTTAGATAGATTTTGTATATTTCCCCTCTCATGTAGCATATTTTTGTATTAGGTTTGGATCACGTACATACTTCGAATGATGTTGTAAAGGTTACATTGTAAATTCGGTTCTCATGAAATGAAAAGAGGAAATTTTGGGTTTTATTAAAATATTGTGATTTTCTTTTGATACTTTATAAGTGAATAATGATATGATGTCATGTAAAGTGAATGTGGTGACTGATCGTAGCACACCATTATTGTAGGATATGTACCAGAATGACCTCCGGGCGTCCCAGTGTGTGCCCTACGATAAGGGAGTGCTACATATATACCCAAATGTATAAGAGCCATATAAGGACAAAAACAAGTAAAAGCAAAAAAGACTAAAGGGAAAAAGTAACAGTAATGCAATCTTTATGAATTTTGTTCTGTACCAGCCGGTACATACTATACCAGCCAGAGAACGATACGAGATAGGGATGATAATGTATTGGGTGTAAATACCGATCGGTACCAATCTGTTTCGTCTAGTACCATCTGGTATCTATCCGACCATATACCAGTCAGTACCGGAAATTTTGAAAAATATAAGGACTTATTAGCAAAATTTTCAATTTTTTTTAAAATTACTCTCCCGTTTCTCTCTCTCGGATTGTTGACTTACCCATTTAGTGACTTTGGCACTGGATGTTTCCTCCAAAAAGGGGACTATCGGGTCGCACGTATTTCGTGTGTATCTCACTGATGGCTTTAAAAAATCGCGTGAATTGACTTGGGTTACAGGTGTAGCTCTTGCTGTATTGACTACATCTTTTAGCCGTGGTTTTTCTGTTAAATTGATAGTTTTTTTGGAATAATTATTCACCAAATATTTTTTTAATACCAAAAATATTGATTGCTTTTGTAATGGCAATTGGAATGATATTAACCCCAATTTACTTATTATCTATGTTATGCCAGATGTTCTATGGATACAAGCTGTTTAATGCCTCCAATTCTTATTGTTTTGATTCGAGACCTCGAGAGTTATTTATTTCTATTGTTATCCTTCTTCCTGTAATAACAATTGGTATTTATCTAGATTTCGTGCTATCATTATTCGTTGACAAGGTCAAATTTATAGATTCATCCACCGAAGGAACCGAAAATGATAATTTTTCATCATCCGGCTCGAGCAAGAATCAAACGAACTAAAAGAATCCATACCATATAAAGAATATATATGTCTAGATGCTGTAAAATCGATATGTTATTCATATCTACACATATATGTATATGAATATTTTATGTAATAAATAATAAAAAACTAGACTGATTCCTTTTTTTTCTAGGATTTATAGATTTATATTTATATAAATTTATATAAATATACTCTAATATACTCTTTATATATATATTCTAATATACTTGGTTCCAATTTGCCCTAGGATTTTTGCTCTTGTCACCAAAAATTCATATTTGTGTTTTCGTTTCAATAGAAAGATAAAAAGTTAGTATAGTATATGTTTTGAGATACTATAAAAAAGGAATCGAAAAGAAAAATCCAATCCAAAAATGGAAAGATTTTTTTTAGGAAATCGATTAAGAAAAATAGGATTCAAGCTCCAAGTAAGACAAACAGTTTGGTCGAGGAAAGGTTCCTTTTTTAGGGTACTCCCGGGAAAAAATCCAGTGGAGACAGGATGGGCCTTATAGCTCAGAGGATTAGAACACGTGGCTACGAACCATGGTGTCTAGGGTTTGAATCCCTCCTTGCCCACAACCGGCCAAAAAAGGAAGGACCTTTCCCTCTGAAGGTAGGAAAATCATGATCAGGATCTTGAATTCGACTCAAAAAATAAAATAGTTGAATGAATAAAAAATCCAAAGGAGGTTCTTGGGAGAGAATCAATAGATTCCTTTTCGGGAGTGATTCATCCTTCCCAAACGTAGCATACAACTCTCTGTTGTACCGCACTCTCTAAGTGTGCTTGTTCCCCCCCTTCTTCCTTACCATGGCAAGTCTTTTTGAAATAACTCTAATGAGAAGAAAAAAGAAGGCATTAAGAGACCCTCCCGACCCCTCCTTAGACACTCTAAGATCCTTTTTCAAACCTGCTCCTATTTTGAGTCAAGAGATAGATAAATAGACACATCCCATTGCACTAATCACGGGCGTTCGTTGTAGATCCCACTCCCGCAAGACCCGAACCCGACATCGATGGTGATATCCGAGCCCGTGTCTGCGAAGGTGGCATGCTAAGGCACTCAATCAATCACAAGTCGGTACAATTTTTTTTTTGAAAACACTAACATATGCAGAGTCCGTTTCCAATGTGGGCCAAATAAATCTAAAAGTCGATAGAATAATGTTTTCAATGCGTTACTGTAAAGACAGTTTCGATGGTCAATTAGGGCCCCATTTCATTCACAACCCTTTTCAATTACAAAACCAATCCACTTTGGGCCGTTGGGGCCCATTTCAATACACAAAACACATACAATCATTTCCAATTGGCACAAATT
>JAOTAX010000005.1:33335609-33346202 GCA_025629825.1 Erythroxylum guanchezii | reverse complement strand
TACTAATAATAATTATACATTAAATTAAACTTAAAAATAAATTATTTTATTTAAATTTATTTTAATCTTTTATATAATATTTATTTATAAAAATATTTTTTAAAATACATAGTTTGAAAATTATTATTTATAAACTAATATTTACTTTATATATTTTTAATTATTAAATCAAATTTTATTTGAAATTTATATATTTTTAAATATAATTATATTAATTAATAATAATTAAATTAAGATATTTATAATTTTAGTAATAATTAATTTTAATTAATTTAATATATAATATATTTAATTGATAGTAAATTAAATAATATATGTTTTTGTTTCATGTTTCAATTCCACTTGGTTGTTTCCTTATCACGAGCTCTTGTTGTAAATTGTGATAATTTTAGAGTTAAGGATATTTATTGTTCTTTATATTGAATGTTTTAATGTAATTATTATTTATTATATAATGAAAATTGAAATTGTAATATTTTAAATATTTTTTATTGTTTTTAATTTTATATTTGTATGATGATGATTGTCTTTTTTCATAAAAATTATAGTTATTATTTATAAGTGAAATATCTAAAAATTATTGTTATTTCATATTAATTATGATTATTATTTATTATTATGATTTTTAGAGACAAAATTAAAAATATACAGTACAATTATACTATATAACAATGGACAATTTTATAATTTTTAAAAAAATTCAAGAATTATTTCTTAAATTTAAAATATTACCAAAACGAAACTCGACATTGACCAATACCGGTACATTGTCGTATTAAAATCCAATCCAGTACTAAATCTAATATGACATTCGCAACATTGAATACAACAAAATTTTAGATCAGGCACATCCTCGTTTAATACAACAGAATTTTCATCTTTTGCTATTCAAGAAGTAAGCTTCCAGGAGAACAAATGAAATAAAGCATGCGCTACTCGTTCACTCTTTATGTGGCATATACCAGAGAACAGATTTAATAAGCTTCCAGGAGAACAAATGAAATAAAGCATGTGCGATTCGTCCACTCTTTTTTTGGCATATACCAGAGAACAGATTTAATTGAGCCATTTCAAATCTCCATTAAGATCATTTAGGTGACAATTTCATCCCATTACATATAGATAACAATGCCACTATCCATATGATACATGTTTAACTAATTTCATTATTCCTCCTGACAAACAAATTCGCAAGCCGACCAAGAGCTTCCCAGCAGAGACTGCCAGGTGATTGGTCTGATTCGGACATGCCAAGCCTTAACAAGCATCAACTGGTCACCCTTTCGGCTCTCCATTTCTGCTGCCGTTGGATAAACCACGGGAAAGATTTATCCATCAGACAATATCGTTCAGCTGGAAGCCTGAATGGAAGATGTTAAAGTAAGATGAGTAGGAAAATGAACAACAGAGATACCTTCATTCAGACCGAGCACATGCATAACACGCTCAGGCAAACTTTCCCGTATTTCATTCTTCGTCATCATCAAAGCCAGGCAGAGGTCTCACCTGGATGCACTGATTTGTCAAACCATTATGCTTCTTCATCCTTCATCACAAACGCAACAGCTCCAAGAGAATTGAGACTGGTGGAATGATTCAACACAGATAGTCATCAAAATTTTCACTCCAATCAACCCCAGGTCTCTCTATGCCTGCACTCCTGCCAGCGGAGATAGAATATACAGCTGTTCAAGCTCACCCATGATTTGAAGCGGAGGTTCAAGAAGACAGGGTGCAGGCGTGGTCCAAGCCCCTTACTGGGGCCGAGCTAAACCAAAACTCACATCAGGTTGCTGTTGATGAGCCTGCAAAAAAAATACAATAATCATGTAAAATAAGATCAGTGATGAATAACCAAAGATTCAACAAGAGATCCAGTAACAAATGTGTGATATGTTACTCCATGGAATTTAATGCCTTCCTTATTCTCTCCACACGAGAGGTGGTTAAATGTTCACAATTCAACTCTAGTGCCTTATGTGACGAAAGATCAAAAGACAGTAGATTAACAGCAAACAATAAATCGCTCAACTATGACAGCACTTAGACAAATGATAAGCTCTCTCCGAGTATTCCTGAAAAGAACATTAACTTATTTTGATAAATATGATGACAGATACCTGTGAAAATGGTTGAATATGCTCATAAGGATGAATAAAAGGCATTCCTGGGCGCTGACAAGGATACTGTGAGGAATGCATATGTATGGCAGATGTGGACTGTGCACCAACATGGTTTGGGATAATTGGTGATATCATTGTTTCTGGATGACTATAACCAATTCCAGAAGATGCTGATGGCGTACCCCAGGGGCCAAGTAAATGTTGCGGGAGATTTCGAGGTTGGTGTTCCGTGGATCTCTGTGGCCTATGGCAAGGCCCAAGTTGAGGAAATTCCGTGTTGTAATTCAATGCAGGGGTATACATGGGTTGAATGCCATAAGGACCACTACTGAACCCAAATCCAGGATCAAATCTTTGCATGTACCTGGACAAAATTATCCTGTCAAACAATATTTTCTTCGAGCATAAAAGTGAACAAAAGTTAATAGCAATGGGCCAGCAACCATATTCAACAAAAACTGATGGAGAAGCAACAGTCCCTTTAACTTTTCATTCATTAGGTGTCAGTAAAAATATCATATGGTAATGGAGAAAACATTTTGAAAGGCTTACGTTTGGAATTCCTCTGTCTAGGGTCAGATTAGGTGCATAAGGAATATGCATTTCCTACATCTTCATGTGCAGAATCAAGTGCCTCTAATCTGTTTCATTTGTTCATTTTAAATATAAATCAAGAGAAATATCATAACACCTAACAAGTCTTGAAGGGACCACAACAAGAACCTGAATTTCTTATGGATTACACCTTATAGAACACAATCTTATCTTGTTTAACATTTGAGGCACAGAACAAGTAGGTCACTGAGCGACCCAGGTGTAGGCCTACAGCTGGCAATTATGTATGGGTTCCTAGAGCTCTTGTAGCTCTAAAGCTTTTTAACAACACTGAACACATAAAAATGCTATTTAAACAATTTGTTTTCTGCTTTTCCGCCACAAAACCTAATTTTTGTAGTAAGCCAACCTCCAACCTAACAGAATCCAGGATAGTCCACACAGACTAAGAATATCACAATAGAAAATAGGGATGACAATTTTGGCCTGCCTTGGCCTTAAGTCAATGAGCTAAGCCCCGAGTTGACCGAACTCTCGGGCTAGCCCGACCGGTTAGGACAAAATGACATCATTTAGGCTTAAAGCACGATTGGGCGTCAAAGTTTTCACTCCTCCAATTTTAGCTAACTTAGAAAGCTCAGAGAGAACCAACTAAAGACTAAAGGAAAGGTACAAGCGCAGAGAGAACCAACTAAAGACTAAAGGAAAGGTACAACACCTTACTCATTTGAATGGGACCAGCCTACTCAAGAAAGACAAAACAGTAACCAAAATGCGGATCAAGAAGGGAGAAAATTTAAAAAATATACCTGTCATAGCTTCGATCATAATCAGGGTCATTCTGATCAACTTCACGGTCTCGAAAGATGGCCACTCTGTTGTTTGACTTGCCCCTACCAACTGGCTCCTTCTCTATCCTAGTTCTAGTTGATCTATTGCTGCTTGTAGAACCCCTTCCTGAAGTTATATCTGTAATACTGGAAGTAGATTTCTCTTCCATCTTTGACATACCCAAAGAAACATGCAGGGAAGTATCTTGCAACCTTTGTTCACCATCTGTTCTTCCGCTAGAACTACTGGAGTTAAATATCCGTGCACGTGCCCTATTGTAATCTTCTTTTCTTTCCTCTACACTCTTGTTATTATTCGAGTTCAAGGAATTTAAATTTGCAATGTTGACATGGTGAGATCGGGTCTGTGGCCTCTGCTTAATTGCAACTTTAAGAGCACCACTATCTTCTGATGGAAAATTTACAGGGATATCTGCCAAGCGAATCGAAGGATGTTTAATTTCCGAAGTTTTGCAGACTATAATTCTAGAGCCTGTACCATCACCCAAATTGTTATCCAACAAAACCATAGACTGCAGTGAATAATGCTGTGCTACACGGTGAGCTGCCAACCGCAGATATGAAGTGGGCAACTGCTGAAATTCCAATTGCTGTTGCGATGGATCACGGATGAACTTCTCAACATCTTGTTCCATCCGCAAAACTGAACATAAGACATCACAGATAACAACAATTCACTATTTTTTACGGAAAAAAACGAAGTATCAATGAAAACATTATGAAGACAGAAAAGCTTATTCTGTTAAAGTTTGACAGTGAGGTTGCATATTGTGCTTGAAGGAAAACAATGAAAACAACCACTAAATGGCAATTTTTTGAAAGCAATAAGAAAATCATGCTCAAAACTTACAAGGTGAACTGGTTCCAAACTATGCTCATATCATGCTACTACACATGCTCAAATATGTATATGCATATGATTACATACTTCTGTATGCATAAATAGGCCGAAGTACTGGCTAAAATATAGATGAAACATGGAGCAGATTCCAAGAAGATAAAAATACAAATGCAAAATAAGTCTTCAAAGTATTTGATATGTACAGTAAAATCTTCCAAAATATCTGTTGACACTAAATTGTCGTCCCAAATGCAAATTCTTTGCCACCCGACCCCCAAAACCACCAACATACACAGATTAAGGAAGGGAATAAGAAAATTGATACAATATATAGGTATAGAATTCATCACATTTTTGTGTTAGATATGCAAATCTATATGGTTATAGATGACCATTCATCTTGATATTGTGTAGTGCAGGTCTTAGCTCTAGAAAATATAGGAAACACCAAAAACCATCTGATTCCAGAAGTTTTAATGTTTATGCTATACGTAGATCTCTATACAGGTACATATAATTGCTTGTCTTAACCTCAACATTTGAGATTAGCAAAAACACCTAAAAATACCAACAAGAACCTGATCTCATAGGGGTTGACCATATATATTCTCATCTTCACTAATCTTCAGATTATAACAAATATTTTACTACCCAAATAATATTACAAATTACCTGATTGAATTACTACCTTCAATCAATCACCATCTCTCCCACAGATGGGACTTGATATTCAGAATATCAGAACCTAATATCTAACCTTCTTATCAAAAAGTTAATATCTTTCACTCCATAAAATCAGTAACAGGAAATCTTTCTGGTTTCACCTGATGTACAATCAAATTCAAATGTCAATATCCGGTCCTAAGTACTAAAGAGTCATTAAACTCCAATAACATTAGTTTTCACCAAAACTTTTCACTTTCTCCTTGCCCGGTCATCCATAACGTTAAAATTTCCTTCCCTAATTTTCCTATCTTTGAACAGAGGCTCAGGAGGTTTTCCTGCAAAACTTTGCATTAAACTTCTGAGTGACTGCATCCTAATTATCCTATATTGCCCAATTCAACCACATCACACAATGAATTATCAGGACGGACACTCTCAAGCTCAACCATTGACCGTTTCCATACAAGTCAAAATCCATAAGTCAATTAAATATTATCAAAGGATTTCAGAACATAAATCCTTGGAACTCACTGGAAAGGCGTTCGCGAGGGTTCTGCAAGGCCTCGCGAAGGAACTGATCGACCTGATTGAGAACATCCTCAGACACCTTGTTTCCGCTAGGTGAAGAATCCGACTCGAACCGCCCCGAAACAGAAGCATTGGATACTTCATGAGGAGTAAGAGGAGATAGTTGTTGTGGATGTTGCTTCGAGTCTTTATTAAGCATCAAACGACTCATGGACTCGTCCAAATCGGCAACCTCCCATGACTCAGGGGCTCCGAGATCCTCCGCCACAGAGCCACCCATGGATTACAAAGTGTGAGGGAGAGAAAGAGCTGTCAGAGTAACACCAATGAGATTGTAATCATCAGATTATAGTTTGCGGAAACGGGATACATGAAATAGGAAAAAAAAAATTTAGGGTTAGGGTTTGGAAGAGAGGATCTAAAGATGAGGATTCGTTAAGATTAGTGGAAGAAGAGAAAAAGGGCGGAGAGGGTAGGGGTTGTCCATAACCCGAACCGAAAGGATAAACCGACCGAAGAATTACGTTCTAGGGACGGTTGGTTTGTATAATAAAAATGAGAATATGAACGAACAGATCGGACATTATAATTATAATAATTAATAATTAGTTAAGAGTAAGAAATGAATATTATTTCTATTGTGGTTAATTTATAAAAAAATTAAAAATTAATTAATTAATTATAATTTAATTAATGAATAATTTATATTTTAATTATATATATTGTAATTAATTAATTAATTATAATATAAGTAATTAATTAATTATAATATTTTAATTAATTATAATATAAATAAGTAATTAATTAATTATATAATTAAAAATATTTTTTAAAAAATAAACTTTATTGCTCTATTAAATAAAAGGTATAAAAAATTCTATTAAAAAAATCCAACTATTACCCTTTCCATAATAATCAACAACATAACCCAGATTTAGCTATTTAACTCTTTTGGTTTGTTTTGTTCTCTCTACTCAAAACTGAGAAACAAGCAAGGAATCAATCATATGTGTTAATTAAATGAATAGGATGGAGGGTATGGTGAAGAAAATATGGAATGCGATGAGGCAGAAGAAAGCAGGAGGATGGTATAATGGGCACATGGCAGCTGCCTCTCAAGCCATTTCTCAGCGAATTCCTTTGGTTGATTTCGTGCTTGAAGTCAGAGATGCTAGGGTTTGTTTCATTATTTCTCTCAATCAATTACATAGCCTCTTTTTGTTCTTTACTTTCCTTAATTCTACACCTCTTCTTTGGTACAGATTCCCTTCTCATCACAATGTCACCTTTTCAATAACAACAACAATAACTTCCCCAAGTTGCGGCGGATCATAGTCCTTAACAAGACAGACCTTTCTAACTCCTTTTTACTCAAGGTCACTCTTTTTCTTCTGCTTCCTTTCCTTTCATGATTATTATCTGCTTTTCTTATAAGCCAATCTTTAAACTGCTAGGACTGGTTCAATTACTTTCAGCAACAAAATTGTATTGCCTTTGGAGTTAATTCCCACAACACCTCCAGTGTCAAACAGGTTTTTCACTACTACTTGTCATGCTATTTTCATTATCCACCGTTTGTTTTTAACTTTGTGGTTACTTCCTGCAGTTCCTCAACTTCTTACAACAAAAAGTAAGGGAATCGGAAAAAACGGATGAATCAAGTTGTGCCACCACGATGATGATGGTTGGGATTCCAAATGTTGGTAAGTCAGCGCTTGCCAACTCCTTGCATCAAATTGGAAGGACTAGTGCTGCTGGTAAATTCACCTGTCTCAGTACTCTTTCTCTCCCTCTTTCTCTCACCTTCGCCTCAGCCATCCTATTATTTATTTCCTGAACTACTCAAGGAACAACTGCTTCTCCTTAGAAAAGGGAAAGTTGAGGCGTGCCACAGTGAGCCCACATCCAGGAGAGACAAAAGATATCAGCTTCTTCAAGGCAAGCTTTTGTATGTTTTCTTCTATCTTTAGTAGTCAAAAAAGAGAATTCCTCAAGTTACAATTTATGGGCCTTTTTTCCCCCCTAAAAACTGTTAACTATTATAGGAAAATGGAATGTCTCTAAGCGAAGAGGCCAATTTCCTGATCCTCTTTTGTGAAAACATGTACTTAGTCTTAAACATTGCCGATTTTAGTATAAGAAAGTAGTTTTGATGAGACTTACGATTTGTGAATGCTTATTCATAGCTCTAGGGTAATATCACTACCCATCCGCCAAAACCCGTTTATATTTGTTGGAAAATGTATTTGTCAAAACAAAGCAATGGAAATGGCCAAATGGAAACTATGGTTTGTTAAGCTGTACTGGTCTGGCCTAGAGAAAAGGGTGGTTCTTTGTGTTTCCTTTGGAAATGTCTTGTTCTGTAAGCACAATCTGATTTTTGTTTTGTAGATTGGCAGTCATCCTAACATATACATCTTGGACACCCCTGGTATTTTACCTCCAAAGATCATTGACATGGAGATCTGCTCCAAGCTAGCTTTAACAGGTTCATTTTTACTGGGTCTCCTTTTCCCTTATCTTTCTATAAATGTGAATGATTGGTAATATGGTCCAGCATACCCCTTTCAGTTGACTGTGCTTTTTGATTTACTCATGGTTCCCCATAATATCTCATTGCTATGATATTGCACCTCAATAGGTGAGTCATTTGGATGATCACTTTCTCCAATTTTATTTGATGTCTTCTCTCTTCTAATACAGGTGCATTTAAAGATTGCTTGATTGGGGAAAAGGAACTTGCAAGATATTTTCTGGCTATTCTTTGTTTGAATGATGAGTACAGGAAATGGACAAAGACAACTGCCTCTGAAAATGTTACGTCCATCTTGGACCAGAAAACAATAGCTTCAAGTGTTTCTGAGACAGACAAACAGAAGAAGTATTTTACTGATCACACACAGGTAAAAGCACTTGTATCATTTGAGTTATATGACTTGGGAAGGAGAATAAGTGAACATTCATATTTCAAAGAATAGTAGATCTGTGGTCAAGTTATGGAACACTAAAGAGATCTGAAATGAGTCTATTAAGGCAATAATTGTCAAAAAGGAAATAAAGCTATAGGATGCTTTGAATTTGTTCACATAATTTTCAATATTTCATTAGTTCATTAGGCAACTTTCACTAGAAAATAATTTTGTCAAAGATTTTAAACTTCACCCTTTTAAAATTTTCTTGAAAAAATATGTTTGAGCCTTCTTAAAATGATGTGGCCATTGTTTTTAACTGGAGAGCTCATTTTTATTTTATTTTTTGTGTCTTTTTCCATTTTTGACTATCGCACTATTTTAGAAATAAATGTGGAGAGAATGGTTGCCTATTTAATCAAAAGAAGAATCCTTTTAAATGAGAATATCAATTTTTCGCGTGGACTTTTTCTCACAACAAATTGGAAGTGAAAACATCTGGTTCATTTTTTTGTCTCATCAACTTTTTATTGCAATCATTTACGTCCGCTATTCAGTGAAATTGAAGAATATGATAATATGATGGCATGTAGGTCAATCATTGATTTCCTTAATAACATAACTTTATGTGGAAATCTAAGAATTTGATTATGTTTTAAGCATACAGTTAAAAAGTATTCTTTAATTAAAAAATAAAAGAATTGTAAAAACCAAGGACCATTCCTGTGGTTTGCTTGATTCATTAAAAACTCCTTGTAGCTTAATATTTCTCAAAAAAAGTCTCTTACTTTGTTAAATGGAGACACCCACCCTTGCTGTTAGTTTTCTCATTAAAAATTAGATGGAATTGACATGTGGCAGGGTATACAGCACGTAGTGTCAGTTTCACAAACATATGACCAAAAAAATTAATACAAGAGGTGTGTGCCTGTGTGCGTGTGTCAATTTAACAAATTATAGAGACTTCTTTTTAGAATATTAATTAATACAAGAGGTGTGTGCCTGTGTGCGTGTGTCAATTTAACAAATCATAGAGACTTCTTTTTAGAATATTAAATCACAGGAGTTTTTAAGAATGAGTCAAATCACAATGAAAGTTGACGTCTTTATTCCTTAAAAGAGTTGAAAGTTTGACCCTTTTTCTTATATAACTGAGGATTTGCACTGCAGCAAGGAATTGTATTTCGTTTTCTAGGAGTGGCCAAAAACAGTTTTATGCAAAAGTTCATGAAGATGATCGATTTGAAATTTCGTATAGCACATTGTTATCAGGACTTTGTAAAGTAGAGAAAGCTATCCCATAATTGAGAAATAATGACTGACACTGGCAGTAGTGGAATTACTAGAACAGAGTACTCTGCAGCCGTGAAATTTCTTGTGAATTTTTTCCTATCGTCGAGTGCCTCCTAGACAAATCACTGTGTGTTCAAGGCGAAGAACTTGATAAATTTGTGACTTCTCTTCCTATTAAGAATGACAAAAGTTCTTGTTCATGTAGGATCTTGTAGTGCATGGTATACGTCAGGCGCTTGCTCATACGATTTCGTGCTTCAACGGTGACTTGCAGACTGAAAAGGATTTGGAGAAACTGATTGAGCTGCAAATTAGAACTTTAAAGCAAGCTTTCCATGTGAGTGTGGAACCAGATAATGATTCTGATACTAAGGTAGCTAGCAGGTTACTCAATTTGTACCGAACTGGCAGGCTTGGTCATTACACTCTTGAAACTCCAGATTGATAAAGAAAATGTACAATTTTGTGAGCTGGAAAAATGAATGCTAAAATCTTTAGAAAGGTATGCAACTGGTGGACAATTTCTCACCGTGTTCCTTCGCCTCTACGTTACTAGAGGTTTCCCTATCTTCATAATGCATTTTGGTTCACTGGCATGGTTGTTCAACAGTGAATGATTTATCTTCTTTCATGTTCTTTATTGAATAAAAAAAAGACACATTTTCACCACACATATCTGAACATAATGAGCTGGAAACAAACTTTTAGTTATCATCAAAGTCCTATACTTGAACTAAAAGGCAGGAATTTCAAATAGAATTCAATAAAATTATAAGATAAAAGAAAGAGCTAATACCTTACAAGTAAAGAGATCGTGAGTCATGTCT
>JAOTAX010000005.1:33295148-33306894 GCA_025629825.1 Erythroxylum guanchezii | reverse complement strand
GAAGCCTTAACTATTCGTAACCAGACCATATCTAATTCCATTCATGTAACAAAATTTCTCATAGAATTACAACCGAATTTGGAGGACCAGAAAATATGGAGGCATCACCAATCAGGAAAATTCACTAATCATACATATAGGGATTTATCTTGAGCCTCCATAACCTTTTGGCTCCTGATCAGGGGAAAACTCAACATAAAGGACATGCTAAAAAGATACATAAAAATCTTGGAATCTTGTGTTTTATAAACAATGGAGTATATGTTCTTTGAATGCAATTATGTAAGAACAATTTGGCAAGAATATTGCAAATAAGGGGTATGAAATTGGAAATGTGGAACTGGAAGAAGATTCTTACCTAGTGTTGTAGATAGGGGAACAAAAAAATTCTTAACAACATTGTCTATGCCATAAGGTTATAGAGGAATCGAAATATCTTTAAAAGGGAAACCAAACAAAAGGACAATTTAACACACGTCATCTTTAACAAGACTTGAGTGATGATCCTCGCGCACAATCTTCATAAAAAAATTTCTCTAGAATTAGCTAGAAGATGGTGTACTCCCAAATAAGATATACAATTCAAGCAATATAATCAGCAAATGATTTTGGGTGCTTAAGTTCGTAAGTGTAAGACTCCTATAATTGCATATAATTGCAGAAAATACCTTGACTGTAAAAGCCTCCTAGTGGTAATTAGTCTAGTAATTTTGTATTATTCATGAAAATTCATGCGAGTTCTACTATCTACACCTTTTTTTAGTAATACCAACTCACCTTGCAACACCACATTGTTTAATCTCAGAGCATCCTACCTTAATGTATTCTTCCTTAATGGCTCTCTTTCTCAAAGTACATTATGGTATCTTTAAGCACTCTCAGCCTTTTATATATGTGCTATCACCATTCCTCCTCTGCAAATGTTCCAATATCTCATATATAACTTGAAGGGATTATTCATTTTTCAAAGCAAAAAATTCAAGAAATGATTTGGGCTTTAAGTTGGGTGGTGCGATATGCTTGAGTCCGAAATTTAAAAAATTTTTAAAAAATCCCAAATTCAACTCATACGGACCCACGCAAAAATACGAAGCCTACTTTCACCGTCAAAAAGAAGCAAAAATTATATTGCAAAGCTACTGATTATCCGGTACTTATTTGGAGATTGCAACTCCTCATGATTGAGTGAAAATTAAGGATAGGAGGGCGAGATTATTTCAGTGGTTTCCAGCATAAACTGAACATCAGGAAAGCAACGATTCTGACCAACTGCTATAGGTATAACGCTTGATGAAATGAATTGTCGTTACCTTTATGTCACAGTTGTCGAAAACTAGAAAAGGAAAAAAATAAACTCAACGAGCATGACCTATTCTTGATTCTGTTGCATAGTAAGTTCCACTATTAAGGCATTGTAGAAAATGACAATTACTTTAAAACAAATCCTTGACGACCTTGAGTTGGATATACAATTGTCCCAAAAAAGGATACCCTGAAAATTGATTTAAAGAGTTATCTCCAAAGGCTTTCAACCGGCAGGTTCGTACCGGCAGACGCAATCATAAATATTCCCTTCAATCAACTTCTCTGCCAGTCTCTGATTTTTCACCATTGCAAGCTGCAAAGTACGTTACATATGGTCAATGATAACTTTCTTTTGTTCGCGGATTCAGCGAAGCATAAAAATAAAGTGTTAAGGATTGCAAAAGCAGCATTGTTTAACCAAAATTTAGCTGTTCATTAGAACTTAAAAATGGAAACCAATTTCCAAATTTCATACATGAAAGGAGATTTCCAAGATAGTACCTTTAAAGCCTCACATTTGAACCTGGCATTAAAGTTGGTGTGAAGTGCTCTACCCATTCCTTCCAAGACAATCTGCACAACAATCTCCAGTAAGTGATCACAACTACATAATGTCACTCCTTCGTTTTTCTTTTTGTTTTAGGAATCAAAATGGGGAAAATATTAAAAAAGACGAAGAACTAAAAAGTTTTTGGCAATAATATGCATGCATAAGATAATTTAATTCCTTTGGCAAACAGAGATTTCAGAAAACAGTGATTAACAAGATATAGTCAATAGGAATGGGACTTCATACCAAATCTGCATCCTTTGCTGCAGCAGCAAGCTCAGAGCTGACTTGCCTTAGATCTATGCAAGGACTACCGCACCCATTTTCAACAACCATCAAAGGGACTGACGGGGAATTGTCTTTAGAACCATCCAAAGTGTTGACCATTACATCCACAAGTAGGCCTCCTGCTTCAGCAGCTCTTCGAAGAATGTCACAATGCTGTGGACAAGGATAATCAGTTCCCCCACTTTGATTTATACAAAATAATTGATGAACAAGGTTGAAAGTAGAATAACAGTCATTGAGCTTCGGCAACCAAACCAAACCACATCTCACATCTCATATTTTGCGTAACTGTCCCCAGAAATTTATAATCAGTTTCTGCATCATAGTCAAAACTGCCAATTTCTTTAGCCAACTAGTTCTGTAAAGGTAATCTTTTTATTGCTTCCTTAAAGTGTATAAAGCAAGAGAATTGAGACGGGATAAAAAGAGAGAGAGAGAGAGAGATAGCTGTAGAAAAGGTAATTTATGCATAGAAGAACTTGGGAAAGAGAATACCAGACTTTCAAACTGAGGAACACAGATCCATAAGTATGCTCTGCAAATTGTAAAATCATGTTTGAGTATGGACGAACCTTTGCAGCCTCTGCTACAATATCTGGAAGCTCCATCGCAGTCACATCATTCAGTGCAGGAAGGGAATTAGCAACCAGGACAACCTGCATGGAATGGATTACGGAATACTATCAGTATTCTTCTTTCAACTGAAAAAACAGAAATATTGCAGCATAAACTACACACACACACACACACACACACATATATTATACCGCTATATGTTTAATTGCCGCAGATAAACTTGAAAGGAAAACATCAGAATTATGATTAGAAATTTCTTACAGATTAAAGTTTACCTCAGTTCCATGACGGAGGAGTTCCCTTGCTAGAGGAAGCATACCCAGAACAATATCGGCACCTGAGTTGTCCACAAAAAGTAAGGCTCTCTTGTGTGGTTGAGGCCTCTTGTCCCCAGAACCCAGCATCCTCTTTTTGAAGAGATCAAAATCATCAACCTAAAGCAGCATTAAAAATGAATGCATCATTAGTATACAATTCCACTGTAGTACCCTCTAGAGGCATTTTCTCCACATACCCGCCAAGGTCTTTGCATTTTATTACGACTCATTCTATAAATTTCAATAATTGTGCCCTTATGATAAAGATCCACACAGGCGCGAGATCCCCAGTCAAAGATATTTGCAGCTAGAACACCCTCAATTAAAGTAAGCAATCTTCTCTCCTGCAAAATGGAGAAGTTTAATCATTAGAATTCCTGAGAAGCAACCGTACGCAGGGTTTGCTAGACTAAATCGTCTCAAAATGGCCCACCGAAAAGATATTTAAGGATGTAATTATTTCAGTTAAAAGTACAATCTATGCTACTTGGACAACAAAGGAAAGAAAGAAATGTCTTCATGACACACCTCATTCATGTTATCAAGCTCCACCAACAGGTCAGGTAATACAGCTAGTGATGCCTCATTTTCCCTGTTACATCCAGAAACCATTAAATTGGGGCAAAAGGAGCATATCAAAAGAAGTCACAAGCAAGTTCATCTCCATATTCATGATCCTCTTCATTCCAACCTATATAATCAAAAGGAATTGGAAAAAATTGCAGTCAAAAGTACAAATTAAAGCACTTTCTGTTGCAGTGGTTTTCTAAGTCAGTTCAGTATAAGAAAGGAAAAGAATAAATAAGCCCATAACGTTGTGAAAACATGTCATAAAAGTGTTGCCAATTAAATTAAGATTACATCCTAATTTTTAGGGAAGGGAAAAAAAATCCCCATGGAGGAGTGAAATAGAAATGAAATGGCAAGATTTCAACCAATTTTTCTGATTCACTAATATCAAACCTTCCTTCTATAAACAGTAAAGGCACATGTGAGTTATCCAGTTTACAAATACTTGCAATTGATAGAAAGGAAGCTGCTTCATTAGAGACTAGGTGAACTACTATTAAAATAAAACTTTAGGAGACTATTTGAACCGATTTCAACAAATTTTGATTTCTTCATGGGCTGAGTTGTCCTTTCTCCTTATAAGCAAGTTTGTGGTAATAGATATTTATTGTTGTTTGAAAAAGGGAAAAGCGAAACAGCTGTGCACATCCAAGCAACAAACAGTAATGCCATTTGATTCACATAAACCCTATAAACACAACCAGTAGATCTGAATGTAAGGAGAAAACAGTGATAGAAACAAAGAAGATACTACAATAAAATTATATTTAAGGTTGAGAACAAAATGCAATTACCTCTGTTTTATTGTTCTATATGCATCAACAAATTGGAACTCTCTCAAGCACTCTTCCCTTAGCTCCAAAAGATTAGCCAATCCTAACTTTCCATAGGCAGCAGGCTCTTCCATCAACCTGTTAATGGAATTAAAAGGTTAAGAAAAGGAAAGCACAATGCAAGTTAAAAATATTTACATTTAAAAATGAAACAATCAATCAAGAAGGAAATTCACAACCTCAAAGCAAGCAAGGATACATGACATCAACAGTTGAAGGCAGCAAATAAAATCTTTTGTGATTTGATGACATTAAAACCAATCTTGGGTTCCAGAAAGAAACAAAATCAAATGAGGATAATTTGATAAGTCCATAATTTAAGAATTAAAATTATCAACAACATTAACTTCACCCTCGCATCTTAGACAATAAAACCTAACATTTCAAAACTAAAGGTTATTTGTTCTCCAACATCTTACAGGAAAAGTCCACTCAGGAAATCTGACAGGCATAGTTATACGATAACCTGGCTAGGTGAGCAGAAAATGCACAAGCAAAAGCATCACCCCTTCTTTTAGCGTCATCAGTCCCACCTTCACTTGCCACTGCCTACCATATTGATATTAAAGCAATTAGAAGAAAAGAAACTAACGGCATCTTCCCCTTAAAATGCTAGAATCTTGGAATGCCCAACCATAAAATGAAGATTTGAGGATCAAAATTGAAAGAAAGAAAATTGCATACAAGGACCTTACTTCCTTTGGGGCCTGGAACAGGTTAAGTTTAAAATAATATATTGATCTAATTTTTTCTATGGCTCTTAAAACTGGTCATACTCATAATGCACAAGTGATGCACTTGAAAATTTTACTGCAAGTGTCTGTCATGATGTACCTGAGGAAATTCGAAAGCCTCAAATCTGGATGCTGCTACCATATGCAGAAATAATTTTCTTGATCACTCTACCTACTTTATTAATGTACACAAGAGAAATAGCTCATGCTACTTTATAAAAAGAGGAATTATCAAAATCTTTTAACATCTTAATGTATCAAGATGTTCAGTTCCCATAGTAAATACTTATTAACTAGGTGTGCAAGTGTAGTCAGATATATGCTGTTCACACAAATATAAAACTACACATGCACCCGTACATTCATGAAGAGGGTTACAGATTTCAAAGGAATAACTGATGTTTACCTTATCGACTAGATCTGACAAATGCTCAGAAAGCAGTGTGAGCCAGTACCTAAACCAGTATACACAAAAAAGCAAAGAGACCTTTCAGTTATTGCACCATCAGATGGTAACATTATTGAAAACAAACTGCTCATTGAGTTCCGCTACATATGCAACCAACTATAGAATGTACTTACTCTAGCTCACTGTGGTCTCCAAGGTCAATAGTATTGGGTTCGTACCTGTAGCCATTTAAGTCAGTCTACTGCATATGCAAAGATAATAAAAATAAATAAATATACCAGTATGCAATGGTCCTTACGTTTTTGGGTCCACCAAAAGTGGAAACACCTCTAATGTCGGCACAAGATGAAGAACACCAACATTCAGATTACTTGCGTCAGGACGCAAAGTACCACCTCTAGCTGATGGAACCTCAAAGCCACCAAGTCCCGTGGTCCCAGGTGGAGCCATTGGCACAGGTGCAGTAATCTCAGTTCCTTTGAGCACGAACTTTTCCATCCACGATATCTACATTAAAATCAAGAAGAATTAAACAACGTCAAAACAATATACAAAATCATGCTCGTGTAGCACCTAAATTTTTTAAGGAAACTCAGATCTAGGGCATGTCTTTATATCAGTTTACAAACTTGGATGGTAGCCACACCTTTCTTTCAATGAGCAAATCTCACCTTTCAGATCAACTTTCCTATTCCCAAAGAGGAAATCAGTAGGATACTAGAAGTTTTTTGGTTTGAAAATTTACAATTCAAGACAAACACTTACCTATGAGAAGAATCAGACTTTGTGTCTGCATCTCAGGTCAAATTTTAAGGAAGCTCATGTTGCCCTTACCAGGACCTTAGCGAAGGTTTGAGAAAGAGAGAAATAGAAAGAGCATCTACAAGCTCCATCAAAGTTATATTGAGGTGTCATATAGTCACCACAACAGTTAATAGGTGTTGCATAGTCTTTACTACAGACAGTTTATCAGGTTCATAATTCAGCTAATACAATTTGGTTGCTAGTAATCTAATCAATACTTTAATAACAATCACCTGGTTTCCGTCATGCCTTTAATTTCATATATTTTATTCCATGAGATACAAGCAAAATTTGGTACCAAGAATCTATTCTTCCACTATCTCCAAGGCCAATGGAATAATTAAAGTAGATGATTCCTGGGAACCAGCATCATGGAATTACTTTTATCAACTTTAACTAGTGGCAGCAAGAGCATCAATACACCATAAACATAGGCACACACAAATGCAAGGAGTGAGTGAGAGTTTGCTTGCATGCTTAAAAGCCAAAAAACGCTAGAGGATATTCCATCTGTACAACCAATGTACATTAACTGCAAAAAAGCCTTTTAAATGCTTATGCAGTAGCTATTAAATGTTAATTTACAACCTCCTGATTGAAAGCCCAAGCATTTTATCACCACCACGAAGTAAGCTCCTAAAGCTCAAGTTGGAACATCTATCAAGAACAAGTTTACACAAGACCCATAGGAAATAGTCATAGACACATGGTATGTTGCAATAAAGATTCCGATGCTCAACCCCAATAGATCAAATATTCCATATTGTGCTTCTCAAACAAGAAGCTCAATACTTGAGTTTATTAAATCAACTTGAGAAGTGCCCTATGTCCATACATAGAAAGAAAGCATAAAAGGAAGTAAGCAAATTTTGAAAAGATGGGCTACCAACACAACATCAGTTTCGCTTGTCAGAGCCAAACATATTACAAATGATCTGATAATACCTATTAGGGATTTAGTGTTGGCATATAAAAAATCCTATATTGGAATAGTTCCAGTATCTAACTTTAGAATATTTGAATTGCCCTACTATTGCAAGTAAATGGCCAATAAAATAGTCAATAATAAGCCATTTGAGTGTCTCTTTCTCTCTTCTACAAGACCAAACCACAAACCTATTTTTTACAGTCAAGAAGAAATTAATCCTGTACTGGAGATATAGATAAAATGATTCACTTGATATTTGAGGATAAAAGGTTGTGTAGTTAGAGAAGTAATATAAATCCAAAGAAGTATAGGCTTCACTTAAATTAGTTGGACACAGTGCCACACATTCAATCACATCATTTGGGACATGATATGATCCAGAAATTAGCAAAAGCAAATGAACTCACAGTCATTTACTTATGGCTTTCTAGGCCACATTTTTGTAACATCAATAACACTTGCCTTCTCATTTAGATCCCCAAGTGGAGGTCCATGAATTTGTCCTCCTGTATAAGGTGCACCCATCGGGAATCTTTCCACTAATTGGTGAACCATCAAGTCATCCAGACCATGCTTTTCATAACTCATAAATGCACCTAGAGCTCCCAGAAATCCTTCATGCCGAAGAAACATTGCTTGCATATCTCCTTTTGACCTATCCAAGTATTAAAACTTCAAATTCTCTTTAAAAAATACAGAAATCATTGATATGAATGTATCTTGGTTACTAAGTGTGTCTTAAAGCAGGAAGCATGGGGTAGACAATATGATTACAATCAGTTTAGTATGAGAAGAGAAAGTTAATACCGCGTAAATCATGCATACCAGAATTGTACAGCAAAGGAGATTGTGTCCATTGTATATGCATGACCTCTGATAAAGAAACCTCCAAAAAAGATCCGTTTAAGCCCAAATCGAAGTGCATTTAAGTATGAAATCTGCATTGAATACATCTGAATCAGAAACCTCAACAACAATATGATTTATGTGATAGGTTCTTCCATAAAAAAAAGCCAGACAACAGTAAAGAAAAACCAAATTGCAATGGAATTGTTAAAACAATAACAAGATACAAGAAGAGTAGACCCAAAGGTTCTTTTGGAAGACGAAACAAAATCAGGAACCTTTTATAAAGTAGAATGTTTCATGTAACTCACCTGCCCAATATTATACGAAATCATTCTCAAGAGGGAAAGTGAAATGTCTTCAGGCCTGTAGTCTTCAAGTTCTTTATTTTCAGATATAGCCTTACCAAAACTAGAAGCAATAGTTGATGCTGACAGACCAATCTACAAGGAAGGGTAAAGTCACATAAGATATCAAGAAATAGTTCTCCAATAATTCATGTTAGAGGCCTTCATACTAATGTAGTAGCACCAGCATCTACGAAAGTGGAAGCATTTGAAAACAGTTAGAAAAGAAAGTAACATGAATGAAAATCAGAATATACCTTATTATAATCCATACCACCGTAAATATCACCAACAAGCATGTCAATGGTCCTATTATCTCCCCTTTGACTCAGCTCTAGCAACTCATCAAAACTGAGAGTAAAGATCAAGAAAGACCTCAGTAAAGTTCCTAATTTGCTGAAAGCAAAAGAAATTATTGGATATTACAATTACCTCTTGCATTTTGTTAACAGTCTTCCCAACCCCCAGTAGGTACCACCGCCAACATTTGTCCCACTAACTCTCTGAAACTTACCATCTCCATCGACCTAAATAAAATTAATAATATTGCACAAGTTTCACTGGACAATTTGAGGAGCTTCAAAAGCTAGCAAACTGGAAAAGAAATCCATATACCTTGATCATACTAACACCAGATCCTACATTCACAAGAAGGTAAGGGAACAGATCAATTTGGTCGATCTGAACAAACTCTTTCTGACCTTCCATATGTGTGAAAGCTTCATGACGAATAGCCTGCCCAGTTATGGTCAGAAAGTAGTAGGATTGGTGAATTGAATAATTGCATTTCTATGCATGCGCAAATCAATAGAAACAAACCCGTAGAAAATTACGAGTTCAAAATTAGGTGTTGGCAATAAAACAAGATATATCCACTACAAAATTGCTTTTCCAGAAAGCAAAAATAGTCACTTTTTCAATTACAGAAAGCAGATAACTATCAATCAGTTTCGAGCAATAAATCCAAACTGACGATTCTTCAACAATATTCTGTTCAAATTACAATTAATAGGGTGTCCAAACAGATAGTATGATGTAAGACCAACAAGTAACAAAGATTTCTTAAAACTTAGGTGCAAATTAAAAATTAAGTAGTGATTGATTTCTAGACTTAGTATTCTTAGTTCAAAAAGTAAATTTTAGGTAAATAGGTAACTAAACTTCACCATTCATTTTCTTCTCAGTTAGGTTTCTCATTTATCTTCTTTGCTAGTTAGATTTTCTTAGCCGATGTAGTAATTAGTTTCTAATTATATAACTAGAGAAGTTAAGTCAGTATAAAATCATATTTTACTATTGGATAAAAGATATTGAAGCATTTTCCTCTCAACTTTTCTCTTTTTCTTCCATTCTTTTCTTCCTCCTCTCTACTCTAAAAGCTATCTTTGTTCCTATTTCTTTACCTTAAAATTTTGTTCATAGAATTTGTCCTACATCGTAGTATGCCAGAGCTTTTGCTAAATTTACACTGAAAAGCCAATAGTCACAGTTCATACATCATGTTTATGTATTTTTATATTAAAAATAAACTTTTTCCATCAAGAATGTGCACATACAAGAGCACCCTGGGGAAGCAAATTGTATACACCTAAGAGCCCATCAGTAAAATGTTTGACTTAGAATATGAATATTCAGTAATTCCAATCACAAAAAAATGGATGACTTGAGGCCATACATCAGAAATTAACATTAACAGTTTGAAGATATTACCTTGAGTAAAAAATTTGCTCCAGCCACTAGACAATCCATTTCATCTTCTTTGTCAAGACTGACCCCAAGCCTTTCTTTGAAAAGGTCTGCAAACTTGTATGCCCCACCGCCTGTGGCCTTTTCAGAAGAACTTGTTAGTAACAGTATACACTAAAATTGTACGAACAGAACTGCACAAACTAAAAGAAAAATATTTGAGTCATCACAGAAACAGTTTGCTTTCCTTCAAAATTGAAGATGATCTGTGTGACTAAATTAAGAAAAAGAAGTAGACAAACATCAACAGAATTAACTGTCTTAAGGGATGAGCAAAATGCTAAGAACAAAATATAAACCAATTTAAGTGAATGAAAACCACAGATTGGGGAAAAGCATCCGTCAAAAAACTAAAGTCTTAAGCATTAGGATACAAACTCCATCAACAGGTCAGTAGGATGCTAGCATTCCCACTCCATTAGCAATTCAATAGCTGTAGCAAATGGAAGAGTCATTTCTCCCGATCTGATGTGTCAGCATTTCTGATCAGATTGGTAATCATCCCACATAACACTAATCTCTATCCATAGGCAATGTTCCAACTAACAACACATATTCTTTTCTACTCTATCCTTGCTTCAATTCCAATAAGGAAAAAGGGCGATCTTGCAGAGAGCCAATATTTGCCGTATAATGATAATTTTCTCAAAGGAAGAAAATGCATCCCAGCCACCAAGGGCAAGGTTTCTACTGGTTTCACATTCCCTGTTGCTTGCTAGGTTTATGTACAAAAATTTGCATATCTATGATTCCATTAATGCAAAATGACCAGCACCTAAAGAGTAACACTATTCACAAACTTTACCTTAATTACAGCATTGTCGTTTGCTGGATTTTCAGATTGCCAGCCGTGGGAATCCAATCCTATCCACAAGAAATTCACCAGATTTGTCAAGAATGAAAAGGAAGGACGAGGAAATGCAATGCAACTGCTAATGGGGATCAAAGTTTGCAAATTGAATTGATATTAATGGGAAAAAGACAGCATAGATAAAACTCATTTTCTCAACATAGATCAAGTGTGACAGATATGCATACCACCATGATGAAGCTGCTTTGAAGAAATAAATTCTAAGCACTCGTTAATCTTGTGCGTCTCAAACTTCACAAAATGAAGCCTCCCACCAAGAATGGGGTAACTCCTCCTATTTCCATTAGAAATTCCTAGCCTCTCCTTGACTGTCTTCTTCCTCTTATCATCAATTGACCGGTCTTCACGTCTTGAAAAATACACCAATTTGATTAGTGATCCTGCAGGTCACATATTAAATAATCTTATCAATATTCCACTAATAACTTCAAAACCTTCCAGATTGAGGTCAACAAATATTTGTATGATCACATCCGCTTCTCACTTATGCATTTAAGGGTAAAGCATCACAAAATCACTGAACCATTTGTGTGCAAAAACTCTCAGAAAAGTTGATGAAATGAGACTTATTCCAAAAATAGGTTTGATAAATAATATCTTAATCAGGATTAACAAGAACAGA
>JAOTAX010000005.1:33214863-33232700 GCA_025629825.1 Erythroxylum guanchezii | reverse complement strand
CTTTCCTTAGGTACATATAATAATATTTTCTCTCTTAAACATATATGTCAAGTCAACATGCTCAAATGAACATTTACCTTCTTTTTTGTACCACCAATGGTTACTTTATATATTTCCTCACTTGGTTTAACGATTAGCTTTTTTAATACTCATTTCCTTGCTTGTCTTATGTAAGGAGCCTTAGTGATTTTTCTTTTGAAATCAATTGTCAAATATATCATGGTTGTTCCTCATTTGATACCAATTAAGGTGATATCAATTATTGCTATTATTTTTATGATGCTTAATATTAACCTATAAGACAAAATAACCAATATATTCTAGATACTCACATAAACTTGGGTCCTTAGGGGTTGGTTACTAATTCTTTTTAACTATCTCATACTGAGTTTATTTATCAAGTATTTCTAGAAAATAATTCGTATTTTTATGTTAATAGTCACCTCAAGAATAACATCTCACATGAAAAGATTTGAATTTATATTAGTCATATGAGTAAGAACTATAAGAACATGAAAAAAATGAATTTTTAAGTCTTATATGAATGTATAAGTAAATGAGAACTTTTTGTATATATAAAGGTAAGAAGCTTTTCTTATATCATAGTTAGGCCTAACAAATGAATTAGTACAAAGCATATTTTTATTGATGAAATTATGTCCTATATTAATTGTAAGCATGTGTCTTTTTCTTGTATAGTGGTTTATGACGATTGTGAACTTGTTTCATACCATGATAATGATAAATGGGCTGATATCAATGAGAAATTGCACACTCTCTTTATGTGGCTTTTCATGAAATTATGCCTATATTATTTTGAACCTTAGATCATCTAGGTTTATATTGTGATCAATATATGAATATATGAAATATTTCCTTTTTATGATCTAGAGGATGACGGATAAGCATGTAATATGCTCATTTAATGATTTAGGTAGAGGTCATCATGTAAAAGTTTGCCCCTCACAAAAATTATTTTAGCATTAGGCGATGCTTTTCTATGAGTGTACCCAATCTCATTAATTGTCTTTAATCTCATACCTATCAATTGAACTCTTTTGGGCTCCAAACATACATTCTAGCTTGTTACTCACTTAGATAATGATGCTTTAAGGACATTAGCCTCATTTTCTATCTCATTCTTATATAAAAAATTATGCTTAATATCATTAGCAACAAATTCACAATTATATTATCATATCATGTATTTTGCATTTCAATTTATTAGTTTCAATCATACATTTATCTAAGAGTTTTAAGTCTTTTTACTATTGGAAGATACTTCATTATTTTTAAGCTCATAGCCTCTAAAAGCTCAACAAACTCATCATATGACAAATCTTCATCAATATCATCTTTCTAATGAGGGTTGGAATATATCTCATTATGACTAACTATAAAGCACTTACTTGCCGCTATGTTTTAAGAATCTTCACTCTCTATGTCATTTTATTATCCCATATGGTGTTGAGTGTTTTATTTTTCTTCATCTTTAAAAATTTCTTGAATTTTTTACAATAAGTTACATATCATACTCATCACTCTCATTTGTGAACGTCACATCATCATCATCACTTTTCTCTTTGAAGAGCACAACCCTTCTTATTAGAGTTACTTCCTCTTTATACAATTCATTCATCCATAACTTATATGTTAAGAGTGATCCAATGAACACTTCCAATGAAAAACATTCAAATTTTTTATTTCTTGAAAAATTGTCACCTTGTCCTCTTGTGCCTTTGGTAAAGACATAAGTAATTCTTTTTACAAATATATGATCAATATAAGTATTAATATAACTTCCATTAATAATATAACTGAAGCAAACATACATACAAAAAATTAGAATATTTTTTTGTAGGTGAAATAGGCCATATTGGTGCACTAACATGCTTAATTTGATCTTTTTTTTTACTTGAGTAACTCTACCATGTATGATTTAAATTATATGACGTATTTCATGAGTGGTTTCATATATGGCACCCTATTTAATTCATTTAAGTGAAGAGCATAAAATAAAATATAAGCCACTTTGTTGTTTATTATAATGAGTCATTTATCATTGTTGCTCTAATTATTTTTATCCTTTGGTACCTTAGTCTCTACTTTATAACTATAATTTTTATGAGACATAAGGGCCATTCTTTATATCTTTTAACGGACGGGCTAAAAGGAGGTGTTCATTATAGTCTTCTAGTACATGTAATTGACCCCATCAAAGAATGGAGGTTGATATGCGCATTGACTTTCTATGCTAAATAATGAATCAAAATGTGATATAGTGACATATACTCAAATTTCACTAAAAATGTACATGCAGTAAATAAGACCTACTTTGATATCAATTGATAGTCTCCAGATGGCACATAAGAGTAGTTAATGAATTATATGTATATGTCTATTATGCCCTTTCAAAATCAATAAATGAATTTCCTATACTAATATATGCTTATGATAAGTTTTATGTAAGACAATTACAAATAATCATAAAAATAATAAACAAGAGTAAGAGAAAAAAAATGAAAAACTAATTTATAGTAGTTCACTAAACAAACTTTGATGTATGTCCACTCTCTAAGCTCTACTTAGGAATTCATTATCATCTTTCTTCAATTGGTGAAGTAGAATCCTTAATAGAATATTTTCTTTTTCAATGGTGAAGAGGAACCTTTACAATCATTTTACTTTGTTATAGGTAAAAAGGGAAACCTTTTATAACACCAATTGCTCACTCAAACAATCTCACAAATAGTCAAATACAACCCAAGGCTTCTGTTTTTGCTAACACCATTAAACTAAGACTCAATATATATACGTATATATATGTATTTATATATTATAAAATACACATTTGTGCTCAAATGTTCTTTCTTGTATATCAAGGATCTTAACAGCTATTTAACATGCCAAATGTCCTTCCCAAGATTTAATAGTGGTCTATTTATACCTAAAACCACTTCAAATAATTGTTAGAAACATAAACTAATTGTTATAATTGTGGTTATTTTTTAAACATAATAAGCTAGCGTATGTTTAATCTTAGACTAGTAGATGTAACCTCGAGTAAGGTATTAGCTAACTTATCTCTTAATTGAACACTTAAACCCTATTCTATTGAAATGCATCTTATGTTTATATGAGCAACCCAAACCCTTTGAATAATTGAATAAAGAATGTATTTAATTAGTGAATTGTGTAACCAATGTTCAATGTTTGGTTAATGAACACTAACTTATGTAAAATGTAAAATAATACCTATTTTTGTTCTTTCAAATATTTAAAATAGAACTTCTAGGACAAAAGCTTGATTTAAAATAATTTTAAGAGTTTTTAAATGTTATTTTAATATCAAGATTTTTAAAATAAATTTTCTCTTTATTGTGACGAAATATATGCATTATGCTTTAATTAATATTTTAAAAGCTAGTCTGGACATCGAACCAATCAAAGGAAATGTTTAAGGTTTAAAGTTTAAAGGTTCAATCTATATTAAACTACTATAAAACTAGTATTTAATAAATAAGAAGGAAAAATTGTGCAAGTGAACGTAAAATATTTTATTGAAATAAAAATAAACCAATTCCTATTATTATATAATAGATGAACATCCTAGTGCACAAGGCTATCTGATTTGTGAAGGTCGAAGGAGGGTCATCAATTGTACACAGCCTTCCCTTTGCATTTTACAAAGAGATTGTCTTGATGACTTGAACTTGTGACCTTCGGGTCATAAAGAAGTGACCTTACCAGTTACTCTAAAGCTCGCCCTCTTTTTATAATATACTGAACTAATAATAAATCAAATCTAATAATTCAAACTAAATTTGAGTCTAATATAAAACTTAAAACAACAATACAAATCAAAATTGTATTTCTAAAAGAGGTTGTGTCTCATCATCATCAAAGTACCAAATTCTTCAACACTATCTAAAGACTCATAAACTACGCTTTTATCCAAAGTATTTGCATCAACTTCTTCAATTGCATTCAAATAAGTTACAAATTAGTAATGTATGAAATTATTCTCAATTGTAAATTTGTAATACATTATACTTTTAATATAAATTTGATTAAAATAAGATATTAACTGACCATCAGTAGTTGTTCTTGATTCATTTGTTGAAACAAATGCATTTTTTTCATAGATCGCCTTTTCAAGTTCATTATAATCAAGATCAGGTGATTTTTCTTCTTCTTTGATCCAAAAATCAGTATGGTCAATGCAATCGCTATCAACTAGATCATATGTTCTCTTCTTAGTAAGCACTTTAAATATATGATAGAGAAATTATAAAGTCAACAATAAAAAATAAAATTAATGAAAAATAAAAACAAAACTATAAAATACCTGTTCTTCATTCTCAGATTGTAAGTAACATAAAAAAGTAATTAAGTCTTTGATGTTCCAAACAATTTCATTTCTTTGTATGAATACGTTTAAAAATGATCTAATTATGTTCACAACTTGATGTAGTAGCTGTTTGATTGAGTAATTTAATAATGAGTTTTTTCAATATTGGAGCACTTTTACTGAATAATTTCCACCACTCATCTGTATTTTAAATTAATAATTATAAAAATAAAATATATAAGTAAAGAATGTATTAAAAATATAAAAACTTACCAGGTTGTTTTTTTTCATCATAAGTTCTCTCTTTACTGATGATCTAGCAAAACTCTCTAAACCTTTATGATAACAATTTAATTTCATTTGTTAGTTGTGATTGCTCTTTAATAAAGAAAATACCTTTGCATTCTATCACATCAAACAAACCACCCATAATATGATTTATATATGCATCTCCACTATATAAGCAATAAGGATTAATAAAATAAGCTGCTAAGTGGATCCTTTGAGTAGGATGCTTATCCCATTGTTGGTCAAGAATATTTACATAAGGCTTGTACAATTTCTCGTTCCCTTTAAAAAGTTTTTTTATAAGATCTATACATACCATCATATATATACCCCAAAAATGGCTTCTCATCTGAGTCAACAATCCTCAACAACCTTATATACAGTGCCACAATCTTTACAATGATCAAGCAAGCATCCCAAAATTTATTATCTAAAATTATAGCACAAACTTCTTTTCATTTTGCACTTTTTGATAACTTATAACTTGAAAAGTGTTTAATTGTCACTAAATTATGAAGTATTTGTTTATGTTCATAAATACTTTTCAAAGTAATAAATATAGTTTCAAACCTGGTAGTAACGGGAACGGGACGCATGATCTCAACCTAATCTTCTTGTTTTATTAACCGAGACAAAAATGTGATATGATTATTATAACATCCCGTTTCCATACAAAGAGTTAGAACCCTAGATTTTTGTAAATGATAAATGGTAATGAGATATAAGAAAAATGCATTTCATACTTATGCATAACAGTAGCATACACACGCAGGTGAATAGATTTTCATACACATTGCAACGATTGTTTATGCGCTCATTTGACATTTTCTAGGTATAAATTATTTTAAAATGATTATGATGTGAGTAGTAAATATTTTGTCTTGAAAATTGATTTGATAAATTATATTATTGATTTAGAATTTTTAGTGAAAATTTGAAAAATTTTCAAAAATTATGGGTATTTTTGGACCAAAAAAAGTCAAATGGTAAGACAATTAATAAATGGTAGTAGAAATAAATGTCAAATGGCAGTAGAAATTATTAATAAGTGTCATTAAGATTTAATGACATATGTAATTGAAAATTAGGAGTTAATTGAATTAAAAATTGGAGACAAATGGACGGGTTATTAATGAGGACCCATTAAAAACCACAAGGTGGTCACTTGCCATGCCACACACCTCACTCTCGTAACTTACCCTTGCAAGACTAATATTCATTTGTTTCTCACCTTTGGCTAAGTGCTCTCTTTTATTCTCTTCTTCATTTTGTTCTTCATTCTTCTTCTCCATCTCACGACATTTTCTCACCCACCTCATCATGTTGATTTTGTTCAATTCCTTCACCTTGTTTCTTCAAGAATATGTTATCTTCTTCATCATGTCATAAGAAAAACTTAATCTTTCCCTCTTAAATGATAATGATCGTTTGGTGTTGAGAAGCTAGGGTTAAGAGTGATTTGAAGATCTTGAAGCTTAAACAAGTAAGTAGTATGTTATTTTTCTTGATATGTTGAGTGAAACATGCATGATGATAGTTAGATGTTGAAAGATCATGAAATGGCGATGAAAACATGTTGAAGCATGGATGAGAAAAATGAACTTATAGATGTCTTGTTTTTGTGTATATTGTGAGTGATAATTTATCAATTGTTAGAGAGATGATTTTTAGCTAGCATGATCATTTTAAATATTGTAGAATGAATGCAGAAATTTATAAAGGGACAATATATGTTCATGTTTTGTTTTGAGGTGTGATCACTTGGATTATTGGTAGCTGTTATAAAGATGAACTAGAATGAGTTTAAAGCCAAAGAAAAAGCTAGTGTACTGTCTTAAAATGAGAAGAAGTAGGATGATAGTTTTGAGACAAAGTAAAGTTGAAAATGAAGTTAAATGTGTGCTGGAATATGTTAGATAGAGTGTTTTCTCTAAACACTCCATCTGTATTTTGGCCATATCTTGATCTATAGATATCCAAATGAGATGATTGTTAATTTATATTAAACTAGAGACATATGGACATAATTTTCATGAAGAAGTTTAATTTTAATTCTATCCCTAAGGGTTTTGAAATTTGGTTTGAATTTGAGTACTGGTGCTATTACAGTTTGAGAATAGTCTTTAGTATTTTGGGTATAACTTTAGGAATAATGAACCGAATTTTATGAAATTTAGTTCATTAGAAAATTAAGACATAAAGGAACATTTTTTTAGAAGAGGGTGTTGCCTAAATATCTCATTTTCTAGGTCATAATGGTCATAAAAAACTGACATGAAAATCTGTCCTAAGAAAAACTAGAAAATTGTAGGAAAAATGGGAGATTAGTTTCTTTCACGATCATGAGCAGTGCTTTTTCGTGGTAATTTTTTGATTGTGCAATGGCTGAACCAATTAAGGATAAGGTACTTAACTATGATTCATTTGGACTTAATTTAGGCTTGAATAAAACTTGAATTGAACCTAGAATGATACTTGGATTAAGTGACTAAATGTGTAATATGTATGAAGTGATAATTGAGGTTATAACTTAGTGAATGAATTGTTGATATCAAAATACCAAAGGTATAAGTATAATGGGAATGAAGATGTTCATATGATTGTAGTTGTGATTCAAAAGAGTTGACTAATATGTATTAAGAAAAGGTGAATGAGAATTGGGTATTATGAGAGCATATAATGCTAGAAAAGAAATGACTAGTAATTGATTTATGATATTAGAATAACCAAGTGTTCTTAAGGTGTAAACTTAAGAATAAATGATAAGGTTTGAATGATTAAGAGACGTGATTAAGGAAACATACCTAGAATAGTCAAATTGAGCATACATTATACATAACACATATACATATGTGTACGATTGAATGCTTATGTGATTTTGCAATTAGTAATGTGTGTGCAATGTGTGATTTCTAAATGTGAAATATGATTTAAGTGAATATGAAGTGTAAGTAACTCAACATGTTGAATTGATGAAGTGATGTGAATTTTTTGAATATATGAATTGATGTGTTATGTGATTGAGTGAGCCATCGAGGATAGTCCACTCAGTGAGTTTTCAAAACTCAACCTAATATTTGTAACACTTTTCAGGCTCAGAGAAGGTCTCCAGTTAGATAAATTAGAGTCTAGCCACTACATTCGAGTAAGAGATAGAGGTCGGAATCAGTTCGCGTCTACATATGTATTTTATTATTTTATATCAAAATGTGTATTCATGAGTATTGTACAATGTGTATGTGAATGATTTTGTAATGTAATGACATTATGACTAAAAGTGATTTATATCTATAATGGGCTCAAATGACTATTGAAATTCTGGTGATATGTATAATGGTTGTAACACTTGTGATTGAAAATGTTTATGAATAAAATGAGCCGAAATTGATTATTGGTTTTCCGAAATATACGTGTGATGCGTGAACAGTTTTTAATGGTTATGGTTGACTGACTGTCCTAGTACACCGCCCTTATAGAGTGTATTCTCGAATACACTCAATTTGTTTGGGAATAAGCCCTATGGGAGTGGGATGCTACAATTATACACAAAAATTATGATCTTAGATGCGCACGAAGTAAGACTAAATATATAGTCCATACTACTGATATCTTTTAAAATAATTTTTATACAAAAAGCAATGCATGGAGACTATTAAATATGCCCATACTATGATTATGATAAGTACTCAGCTGATATATAATTAGCTACATGATCTGTAACAAAATACACAACATTTTTTGGTCCAACCCATTCCACAATTTCAGAAAATAGTTCAGATAAAACATTAGCATTTTTTACCATCTCAGAAGCATCCACAGACTTGGTAAACTTGTTCCAATATTACAATAAACCAAGAAATTAATCAAAGTTCTTTGTCTTTGATCAATCCACCCATCTGCTCTAATAGTGCGTCCTATTGATTCTTAACTAGACTTATATGTATTTATAATTAACTGACATTCTATTTTTAAATCTTGAAACAAAGGCACATGAATTTCATAATAAGAAGGTACCTTAAATCTTGGATCTATCATTGTTTTAGCATTTGTTGCTTCTTAAAAATATGGTGAATTTAAAGAATTTAAAGGAATACATGAATAATAGAACCATCTAACCCATGCTCTTTTATATCATAAAACAATATCCTTATCAATTAAAACACTTTTTAGACTAGGTTGAGAACTGGGAGTAATTGGAGGAAAATAAGAATCTATGTCAATAGTAGCTTTCCTTTATTTAATACTCATGGTGCTTTATCATCTCTGAAAAATATATCATGAGTCTTTCTAATTTCCTTTTCTTTTTTACTTGTTGCTGCAAATAATTTCCAATCCTCTCGTAAACATCAAATGGTACTTTTTTGCAAGAAAGCAATATTACCCTTAATACCAGCAAGAAGTTCTTTCATTCCAAAAATTCCTCCCCTTTAAATATTCTCCTGCAAAAAAATACAATTATATTAGATATTTCCATCATATGCTTGAGAAGAAGAAAAATAATTCCATGTTGGATTAGACTTACTATGAGTAGAGGACGTTAAGTTCATTGAATCTTTTTTCGATGATTCCATATTCTCCATTATAATTTTATCCTGAAAATATGATAAAAATAATTTTGTTAGTTGTGTACAAAAATAGGTCACAACAATAATTAAAACAAAAATAATTGACAAAATAGCAAAACCAAAGAAGAAAGATGAAACAAAAAGATAAAAGTCTGAAAACAAAAATACCCCTTAACTTTGTCTTCTTGATTCTTGTGTCTTTTATATATAATATGTTATTGGACTTCAATCACTGCCACAAGAAAAAAGAAATAACAATAAAAAGGATGATTAACTTGTGATCTTGCCATAAGGAATTGAAGTATATATAGAAGAAATAGAAAAGAGGTTGAAAAGAATTGAAAACATTGAAAGAAAATAAATTCAAATAGGAAACAAAAATTGAAACCTTTTCGAAAAGTTAATAAATCTAAAAGGTCACTCAAAAAGATGAAGTATGTTTCTGAACATACTTTTTTTAAACTTAAAACATTACTTCTTATTAAACTTAAAACATTAGTTCTTAACAAATTATTAAATTATCATAATCAAAAATTCTTATCTATACTAAATTACTAATTAATAACTTTTTTTAGTGTTCTTTTTTAAATATACTTCTTTAAATTTTAAATATAACTCTTTAACAAAATTTTAAATTATCGTAAACAAAATTACTTATCTATACTAAATTACTCATTAATAACTTTGTTAGTGTTCTCTTTTAAATATACTTCTTTAAAATTTAAATATAACTCTTTTTTACATTCTTAAATTATCCTAAAAAATTACTTATATATATTAAATTACTAATTAATAACTTTTTAGTATCTTTCTTTAAATATACTTCTTTACATTTTAAAAATCACAAAATTATTTATCTATACTGAATAACTAATTAATAACTTTTTTAGTGTCTTTCTTTAAATATACTTCTTTATATTTTAAATAACACTCCTTAGCACATTCTTATATTATCCTAAACAAAATTACTTATCTAGACTAAATTACTAATTAATTACTTCTTTAGTATCTTTTTTTTAAAATACTTCTTTAAATTTTAAAAATCACTCCTTAACACATTCTTAAATTATCCTAAACAAAATTACTTATCTATACTAAATTACTAATTAATTACTTTTTCAATATTGTTCTTTAAATATACTTCTTTAAAATTTTAATATCACTCCTTAACACATTCTTAAATTATCCTAAACAAAATTACTTATCTATACTAAATTACCTTAAACAGAATTACTAATCTATACTAAATTACTAATTAAAAACTTTTTTAGTATCCTCCTTTAAATATACTTATTTAAAATTTAAAAATTACTCTTTAACACATTCTTAAATTATCCTAAACAAAATTACTTCTCTAACTCAATTACTAATTAATTTTTTTTTATTGTTGTTCTTTAAATAAACTTTTTCAAAGTTTAAATATCGCTCCTTAACATGTTCTTACATTATCTTAAACAAAATTGATTATCTATATTAAATTGCTAATAAATAATTTTTTAATGTGTTTTTTAAAATATACTTATTTAAAGTTTAAATAAATTGATGTTTTGTTTTGAATTTTAATCAAAAAATACTAATATTCTTAATATCATAAAATTAGGGTTTGAAGTTTGATCAAGTTTTCCATGTAAAGCTGTTCCCTTTCGTCTGCATTTGAAACGGTTCCAATGATATAAAAACAATTTCTAACAAAAAAGATGGAATACATTTGGCTGTTGCTGATGGTGACGAGGTAGAATCCATATGGCTGATGCAACATATCCAAATTTCTCAAAGACGCTTGTGCAGTATGCAGTATGCAGCTAGTGAGCGAAACAGCTAACAATACTGTCAATACTAAGATTAAAAGAGCTTTGCTTGCATTTTCTATGACATGCCCTTTAGTACATGCACCGCCTCCAAAATTAAACGACACCTTGAAGCACCTGTGATCTGGTTTTCAATGGAAAGAAGTTAATTTGCTACTGCATGTGTTGTGTTCCGTTTTTTTCCTGAAGAATGATTCTCTTGAGTGATTCAAATCGCTGGTTTTTGTACTTTTTTTTTTTTTTCTGTTATTTCCAGTCACTTCAGGTTCTTTCATGGAATCTACTTGATGCAGAAAGTAATCGTATGAAAAGGGCACAAAGAGGTCACCACACACGTCTAAATCTTTTTTGTTTCAGGGACATTACGCTGAGATGGGAAACGAGGCTCCTGCCCCAGTTGTTTTCTTCCCCTTTTCTTGTTCAGTTGAACACAGCCTGTCAACCTGATTTGTTGGAAATTGGAAATATGATTCAATTCTTTTACCCTGCTCAATGTCATAGTGGGTTGTTAGGATTATGAGCAAATTTTTTTATTACATCAGATTGTAGCTCTCCTTACAACTTTGGTTTTTATCTGACATTCAGCAGCACAATGTCCTTTTGAGTGTAACTAGCACAATATATCCTTTTGTATTTTGTCCTTCTCATCTCTGTACCATTAGAACGTACTTGGACATTGTTATCCTTCTCAGTTTTGTATATATATTCTTGTGGGACTTGTTTTGGGTGCGCGTGAAATTTTTCTCAGCCTTCTCTAGTCAATAGAGGAACCTCTGTGAAACTTTCCAAACACCTAGTACCCCTTCTTGAAAAATTGTTTCGTGTGTTTTCCCTGACTCGGGTTTTACACGTAATTTTTGTGCTTTCATAAATTCTCGTTTTCTTGTTTGTGGCTCTCTTTGATTGTGTTTTACGTTTATTCTCAGAAACTTGGTTCAACAGTATTCTCAAATGTTTATAAAACCTCTCAACAACTATCACCAGCTGGTGGAGCTGGTACAAGTTGCTCAACAGTCCGTACAGAAAATTCAATGCTTGGAAGGCTGAGAGCCGTGTAGTACTCATCTTCATCAAATTCTGACACATACATCGTGCTTTTGTAACTTTCGACAGCTAACTTTGGGTGAACCCTTGCAAGTGACACCTAGAACGAAAACAGGTCCAGGGAAGGATTTAGAAGTCATGGTAGACTGATTGAATTTTAAGAGCCTGATAAGACAAAAAATAGAAAGTGCGAGTTTTTATTCCCCATTCTCATTTTAATGCATATATCCTAAGCAAGAGTTGGGGAAAAAATACTATGCCGTCTTAACCCAAAAATACTACTGCCGTAAAAACTAAGGATAAAGAAGATGCACATTTTCACTCTATGGACCAAAGTTGGTTTATCAAGAACTTGACATGCAATTACCGTTTTATACAACTGAAATGATGATTAACACGGGACCCTTTCCTATCAACCTCTTATCACTTTAGCTTAATGCTACGTTTTAGAAAAAGGTCTTAAAGACAGGGTATATTAGTATCCTCGCCATGCAACCTCAACAAATCTTCGTGATTTCCATATCCAAACTTCAGAGGAAGAATAGTGATAAGAAAAATAAAAAACATAACTTACATAATGTTTCTTTGGAAGCTCAAATAGCCAAAACTTACAATTTGGCATAGGCTTCCCATTGACTTTAGCCCATATGTTTGTCCAGTTGGTATGATGAAACTCAACTCTGTCCAAACCATATGTCACTCCACACCCTATGGCTTTCACATACGCTTCTTTCAGACACCAGTATCTGCAGTGAGATGACCAAAATGACAAACAAGCATATAATTTAAATTGACTAACCAACTTCAGAATATAGTGCATATACAAATGCAGCAAGTTCCACTAGAATAATTTTAGATACTTAGGTTCACAAGTTAATTTATAATGAGTTCATATCATGCAATGACATGGAAAGTCTGTTATACTATTGACAAGAGCATCCAGAAAGTGTGGCTTTTAGAAGCATCAACTAAAAAGTTATGGAATGGAAATAGAAGACTGCATACATATCACAAACTTAACTCCTATAATAAGCCAATTTTCAGTTATTGCATATAGCCTATAACAAATTATGATGCTTAAAGTTGTGGATACTCTAGATTATGTGGCCAACTAGAATTTGGTGATCGAAAACAGTAGACACAAATCGATGTATATGTTTAAGTTTATCAATTGATCAAATGAGATGTACTGATGTGGGACAGCATACCTGTAAAACGCATCTAAAATTTCATCATTTCCGTCAGCACTAAGTATGGTATGCCATTCCAAAGTAGAAAAGCACGAAATGAAATTCTGAATGAATTCTGTAACTGTCTGAATTTTTGGTTTGATACAACAAACAGTGTCTATCCCCACAAGGCATAGAGGTTCAGATGCTATTGCCACATAGTCACCATGATGCGATACATTGAAATTAAAATTAGGAAAATCCATGCTGACTTGACCATGTTCCTGAAATTCATCGATTTAGCATTTGAGGAGTCACCCTAAAAAATTACGAGAGTTAAAAATATGAAAAGAAATGTTCCTAGAAAGAAATGGCAAGATGCCACTAAGAACAAACAGCAACCAAAAAAAAAAAGAGAAAGGAGAACGTACATAATGCATGTTATAACCAAGTAATTTTAGTCACCCATAATGGAAAGTTTTCCATTTAAACTAATAGTCTAATATTATCACTAAAAGGTCACTCCATCTTCCTACATGTTGAAACAGCATTCTTAATTCACAAAACAGGAATCATTCAAGGAAGCATGTGCAGAAAAGAAAAGAAAAAGAACAAAGAATACAAATTGGAACTTAAAACAGAAAGAAATGTATGTACTTTATTCATACCAAATAGGGTTTCCCCTCCATTGTACGTTTTATGATGATTTCGTTGTGTGGAATTCCCAACACTTTACATACAAGAGCATACTGAAGCAACCTGCTCACAAGCGCCCGCTTCCTATCTTCCAGCTTCACGAATCTGCCAATGAAATGAAACATCATGCAATTTGATCCAATTCACTAAAACTTGTGATTCTAACTTTTACTTACACTGAGAAAAGAAGAAGAAGAAGAAGAACGTCATCTGATAATTGATGGTTGGACTAAACTACGATCAGACCCCATACGTGAAATAATTGAACCAGAAATTAAAACCAACTAAATACTAAGATGATGTTATTTCTTCAATTACCAGAGTCATTCCTTCTGAAATCTTATGCGACGAAACAAGAATTTAATTTAAAATTCTACAGAATGAAACCACAGATAATGATCTTGTTACGATCAATCTCAACTATGGTATCATAGACACCCAAGAAATATCAAAAGAATACTCATTGAATATATTGTAATCTTAAATATAAGTCTCAGGATAAGTGAGAAGATTGCAATTCCCAAGAAGCAGTAAGAATAAATCAATATTATGAAAATGAAAATAAAAAACTATACATAAGGAAAAGACCTAGTGATGGAAGAGTGCTCATGTTGGGGAAGAACAGAGAGGGCTAAAGAAAAGTCCAAGGAAGATGGGTCCCATTTTGATATGTCTACAATCCATCTTTGTAATCCTCTTTCCATCATCAAACTGCTATCTTACAACCACCATGTTTTCACTAAACTTTGAACAGAGAAACACAACACATGCCGGCCGGCTAGTTCTTGGGGCCTCGATCCTAGTTGTTCTTTTTAGCTTCTGCAGCAGACCCACCCAGAAACCGAATTTTTATAATCTCCCAAAATATACAAACAATCAAATTATGTAAAGACCGTTGTTTTGGAAAATTTTGATTCTCGGAAGACGATGTACCTGTAGTGTAGAACACTAGAACTCCGTCAAGCACTCCTTAGATAGTCGAGAAGATTGCTTGTGGAAGATGGTTATGACTGTGGAGAAGGGCCACACATGGAGAAGGGGCAGAACTTTTATTGCCGCCATGCCACGATGACCCAACTTGTAACTAAGGCTCTTTAACAGTCCTCAATGGGACGGCCACTCACAAGAGTAAAGAGACAAAAACCTTGGCTTGATCGAACGGTTTCCTTTAAAACAACAATTGAATTCTGAACAGCAAACGCCTTATTTTAACGGTGATTCCGGATGATTACACAAGGGGACAAAGACGCGCACCTTGATACATTTTTTTAAAATTACCGACAGTTCAATATTATAAAATATATTATATAAACACTTCCTTAATTTATTTAAAAACCTTTTATATAAATTTTTTTCTGAAAATTATTTTTATATAAAACTTAATAACGAATAACTTAAAAATTATATATTATTTAAGAAGAAAGGGTTCAATCTATGTTTTAATAATAAGAAAACATAAATATTACTAATAATTTTATTTTTGAATGAAAGGAATATAGTCACACATCTATCAAGAGTAACCTTATCAAGATAATAAAGAAAAGTCAGAATAAAATTCATTAAGTAAAGAATAAAACCAAAAATTAAGGCAAAACAATGTAATGATCATTGTATCTTTTTATTTGGTTGCTTTAATATTTTAAATGTTTGTTAAGTATAAGCATATTATCATTTCAATCTATTGCATGAAAATTTTTAATTGCCAATAGGAATTGAAGCGATTTAAGATAAAATCTTCTTCATCTTTAAAACATTCTTTAAGATATATTTTGAGAAGCATTTGAATCAATTTTTCATTAATAAAGATAAGTATAATAATTAAAAAATGTTGAAATCATAAATTTAGATACATTGGTCGAGCAATATAGTTAGTGACCTTCATGTTAAAGTTGTTAAAAATGTGAATCAAAACTTTATATCAACAATGATTGACATATTGGTCAACCAAGTATAATGGTCATCCTCATCAAATGAAATTTTATAATAAAAGACATACTTATATATCTAAGTGCATCTTCGGGGCAAAAATAATAGTAGAACTTCTTTCTTATAAAATTCATTGACGACAAAAAGGTTTCCGAACTCAAAGAAAAATGAGACAATCAAGATAAGGGACTCATTTCTTTGAATATATATATATATATATTTCACGAAATTTGGCACATACTTAAAGTTACATATGAGGGTACTAATCAAATTAAAGAGAGTATAATAAATATGTTGACTCATTAATATGAGTTATTTCATTTGAAGCTTGATGAGAGTATATCTACTATGTATATAAGATTTAATGATATTATTAATATTGTTAAAGGTCTAAGAAAGACAAATACTAATATTGAAATTGTTAAGATCTTTGATCAGTTAATAAATCCCTATCTTGTAGGGATATCGACATCCTTAACTTTGTCTTGATTTGTTATTAGAATTCCATAGATTTAGGCAATTAGCTAGCCAACTTTGTTTTGTATGCTGTATATATATAGCACAGTCCGTTTAATAAATGTATTGGTTTTTTCCTCTCAATTGTCTTATTCTCTCTTAAGTTTTCTTAACATTTGGTATCAGAGCCCCACCACGGGGTTAATAGAAGCAGCAGTCTTCTACTTGTTTTTCATGTAAACATGTCCACAGAAAGTTCCTTTGAACAACCAGCAGTACCAAAGTTTGATGGGCACTATGATCATTGGGCGATGCTCATGGAAAATTTTCTGCGATCAAAGGAGTATTGGAACCTGGTGGAGAATGGGATTCCTGCAGCAGCAGAAGGTGAGACACTGATAGAAGGACAGAAGAAGAACATTGAAGATTAGAAGCTGAAGGATTTGAAAGCAAAGAACTATCTCTTTCAATCATTAGATCGTTCAGTTTTGGAGACAATTCTCAACAAGGATACGACAAAAAATATAAGGGATTCTATGAGGCAGAAATATCAGGGCACAACCAGAGTCAAGCATGCCCAGTTGCAATCTCTTCGTAAAGAGTTTGAAGTTCTGCACATGAAAGCAGGAGAAACTGTGAATGAGTATTTTGCCAGAACTCTTACCATTGCAAACAAGCTAAAGGCAAACGGTGAGAACAAAGGAGATACTGTCATTGTTGAAAAAAATTTAAGGTCCATGACCCCCAAGTTCGCTTATGTTGTGTGTTCCATTAAAGAATCTAAGGATACAAGCACACTAACTATTGATGAGTTGCAAAGTAGCCTGCTTGTGCATGAACACCGCATGAGCAGTCATGTGGAGGAAGAGCATGCATTAAAGATATCTCATGGAGATCAATTTGGAGGACGAGGTCGAGGACAAAGGAGAGGAGGTCGTGGAAGAGGAAGAGGTAGATCAAGCTTTGACAAATCAACAGTGGAGTGCTATAACTGTCATAAACTTGGACATTTTCAATGGGAATGTCCAATAAAGACGAGGGCTAATTATGCAGAGACAAATGAAGAGATGCTATTGATGGAACTTGTAGAAACAAAAACTGCCAACATTGCAGATACCTGGTTTCTTGATTCCAGATGCAGCAATCACATGTGTGGCGAAAAGGAGAATTTCTTTGATTTTGATGAGAGCTACAGGGATTCTGTGAAACTGGGCAACAATTCAAGCTTGCTTGTAGCAGGGAAAGGCAACATCAGGCTGCTAGTTCATGGCATGGCACAAATTATCACAGTGTGTTTTATGTATCGGAGCTGAAGAATAATCTGTTGAGTATTGGGCAGCTACAGGAAAAGGGGCTTGCCATTCTGTTTCAAGGTAACAAATGCAAAGTTTATCATCCTGATAAAGGGTTAATTATGGACACATCGATGTCAGCAAATTGGATGTTCACTATGCATGCTATTTCACGGCCTACTGCATCTGCATGCTTTAACATGATCACAGAAGATTTGGTGCAGCTCTGGCATTGTAGGTAT
>JAOTAX010000005.1:33168197-33180032 GCA_025629825.1 Erythroxylum guanchezii | reverse complement strand
CAGAATAACTCATGAACTCTCCTCGTTTCTAAAAAATTGGCAACGAAGTGTACTCACTGTAAAAATCACCAACATCAGAAGCAGCCCACAATCGTTGATTGAACTTTTCCAGCATCTCATCGGGGACAAATGAGGTCCTACAAACAGGGCATGTGTTGTTGTCGTGATCCATCCAACAGTCCAGACACATCCGGTGAAAACGTCGATGTGTCCAACCGGAAACCCCATTGACACATAAGAGAGAGAAACTGTACACAGCTTGATGCTCAGAGATAATCCCTAAATTGATAAACCCCAAAACCCAAAACCCAAAGAGAAGGTTTTGATTGGCAGTAAGTAAGCAAGTGGGTTAAAGGGAATATAATTTCCTGCCGACAAGGTTTCTGGAATTTAAGACAAAAAGGTAAAGTGCTGTGTTTTAGACATTAAAACGACAAAAATAACAAACCGAAGAACATGCAAAGGAAGGACAGACGATGGAGATCTGGAGGAGGAAGACGGAAGCTCGAAACAACGTGCACGCCAGGAACATTAGGTTTACGGCTCGAACAAGACCTGAGCCAAATAAAGTAAACTCGGAGGCACGACCCATTGTCGGAATGGCGAAGGCAGTCTTTACAAGTAGAAAAGAGGTCTAGACTGGTTGAGAAATCAGATGCTGATCGATACAGAACAAAAAAAAAGAGAGATATTGATTAACAAAGAGCAGGGGATCATAAAACGGAATAGAGGGCTCTCAAACTGGCTGTGTCCTTGCAAGGTTATGAGTAACCTCTTTTCTTGAAGAGCTTTCCCCTTCCCCGGTGATGTAACTAGCTAGCAATTTGCAATTTTCTCTCGGCTCTTTTCCTATCCCTGCCCGCTCCCTAATAGGATAATAAGAAAACGCTCGGTAGGTTTTAAGAAAAACCAAACGACCACAACTATTTAATTAAGCCTTCCACGACGTTTTCTCAAACAAAACGTTGCGGGTTCTATTTTGCGACGTTTTATTAATCAAACGTCGTAAAAAATATTACAAATTTGTGACGTTATCATAAAATGTCACAAAAAGTTAGAACTTTTCGTGACATTATTTAAACGTCACAAAAAGCTTGAACATTTTGTGACGTTTTATAAAAAAACGTCGCGAAATATATATTATTCTTGTAGTGCGGATTACAGTATTTGGTTTTTGCACCCAAATGTTGAGGACATTAATTATATGCATGGACAATTGGCGTAGAGATGATCCTTTTTTTTTTTGGAAGATATGCAAATTTTGGACAACAATGTGTGATTGGAATGTTAACGTATTCACCAGGGAAGCTTTTGTTTTTATCAATTATCAGGTGAAGTGAAAGGAATTTAAAACAGTCATTACCAAGGTCTTGGGTAGCGGAGTGAAACCATTATTTTGTCAACCAGTTGGTCCTATCAACTAAAAGAATTTAGAAGACTGTTTTTTTGATAACTTTGTTAATGTTAAGCTGGTTTTGCCCTAGCTACGATCATAAAAAGTTATAAATTTGTTAATGTTAAGATGGTTTTGGCCTACGGTCATAAAAAATTTCATTAACCACTCTGGAGGACATAGACGAGGTAGACCCTCCATATTCCTCCTACCGATTTTGCTTTGCATGGGGCGATTGACAGAGTTAAACAGTTATACATCAAAAAATCTAGAAGCCTGCATATTCTCTAGGCAAGTCCCCTTATTTCCCACTTTATCGCCAGATTGACCATTTTTAACAATCTCCTAACTGAAACTGAAGCAACAGGGAATTTTAGAAGATTGAATGGGTGGCCAGGCAATTGGATTTGCTACAAACCCACTATTTGCACATGGAGCTTGCTTACACAAGGCTTTAGAGATAGCCATAATTTAATTGTTACACTTGATTACAACACAAATTTAATTATGAGTTTATCTACTAGTACTATATTCAATCTACCTTCGTATATAACTGTAAAATCTTTTGTCAGAGAATGAGATAATGCACAACAAAAGAAAAATTACAAAATTTGGCACATAAGAAGCCATTTTGTTACAAAAGTTGGACCTACATTAATGATAATATTTTCCTTTTCTTTTTCTTCTTTATAAAGACTAACTATTACAGTTTAAGACGAGAAAGAAGTTGTATTCAATACCATTGTTTCATCTTCTTATCAAAAATGCCCGGCCCATAGGTATACTTGAAAATTTCAACTAGGAGGGGAAACTGCAACCAAATGAAAAGTGTAACAGGAACACTAGCAAGCAAGACAATTGGGATGACAATATGCCATTGTTCGTTCAGGACTATTACAAGGGTAGCACAAAAGGAGACCATCATGGATGCAATAGAGAAAAAGAGCGTGGAAAGGCCAATAATCAACTTTGTAGGTAAAGATACGAGGAAATCCTCCTGTGAGTAGCGTGATGTTAGGATTCCAAGAAACATCAACACCGAATTAGAGGAAGCAAAAAGAGAAATGGAATCTGAGATTATGAAAACCAAATACGGCTTTTGATAAGAGGAGATTGATTTGTCTCTTTCTAGGGGGCTTCCACTAGGTACGGTAAAAATAGCAGCGAACATTACGGTAATGATGAGAGCACCAACTACAGTTGAGGAAGTAGCAGTCTCTTTCATCCATTTCTCTCCATCTGCCATTAACTGTTTGTGGCTGTTATCAAATATTTGCTGAGGTTTTTCACCTTCCATATTAACCAAGTCTTTGTTATATGGTGGCACTAAACTCTCCACCTCCTGCATTTATATTGAAAAAGCAATAATTTTGATTAAAATGCTAAAAACACTTGTAATATACTAATATTTTAGCAATAATTTTGATTAAAATGCTAAAAACACTTGTAATATACTAATATTTTCCCTGACATCTACAATTAAAAAAAGAGGTCAATAGATAAATGAATTTTCTCTTCTACAACAGTCAAGTTAATAAATTAAAATCTATAGTATTATTTACCTTAAACCATTGTAGTTCTCTTTGCATCTGAAGAGCAGCACCTGAGATGCTGGCAAGTTGAGATTCAGGTGCCAAAGTTCCTGCCAAGTGCAGCATATTGTTCCCAAAGAAATCATATTGGGCAGTCCATCCAGTATTTTCTGAATCAAGTCCGTAGATAAGACTGTAAATCTTTTCCTGACGATACGAAATAGCAGCCATTATCACGTGTCTTCCGAAGATATCAGTATAGTACATGCGCTGTGGACAAGCTTTAATTAACTCAACCACAAACTCAACAATCCCATTCTTCACAGCTTCAGTAAGGGCATTCTCTACTACTCCTGTTGGGAGATCTCGTAATTGTTTGGTTGATATGTGGCTACACATGCGGCGTAGAATCTCAAGAGCATAGGCGTGTGTCAACTTCATTTCATATATTTGCTCCAGTCCTACAACAGATCCTGGAGGGATTCAAGAACAAAAATAGCTTACGTAAGTCTTTGTAAGCTAAATGAGTTGTAAATTATGCTGAGGATAGATGTTACAAGAATAAGATACAAAGAAGAAAATTGTGAAGCCAAAGTAACTTACCTAGTAATTTCAAAATATGCCATGTTATACCATTCCCTGGAAATTTAATAAAAAATATCATATACCTGTAAATAAAATTTGTATATTATAAAAACAGCTCCATATATTATGTTAATTTAATATTAGAATTTTACCATCATATTTAATATCTTCTTTTTACCTTTCTTGTTACTTTAAATTTTTCTATAAATTTTATTAATCAAAATTATCAATATGCTTTTTTTTTTCTCAAAGTAAGTCTTTTAGTAGTTATTCTTTCAATCGAATATATTAAAAATTAATAGTTTATTACCAATAAAGCTTACCCTTTTTTTTCAATATAATGGAAACCTGCGTTAAGAATTATGAACTTAAATTCCTATTAGGGGAGAATTCATAGAAAAACACAAAAAGGTCATACATGTTTGAGGCTAGTTAACATAAATTTTAATTGATGTATTATATTTGTTATGATTGAGTTACGACTGCATTAATCACTTTAGTTGATCTAAACCGGGGGGCATGCATGATAATAAGAATTGAAAATTTTACATTAAATTTATATTGTGTGCTAAGAGAGTTGAAAAAGTACAATTCCTTTCGTCATTATGTTTACTTAAAAACTTCAATTTCTGTGTGATTATACTATCTCCATTGAAATGGAGAAAAATGTTAAGGATAAAAAAGAGGAATGGATATTAATACAAAAAATTTAGGTAATAAAACAGAAAATTTATATAATTGAAGATGTATTTCTTTAATTTACAATCTCTCGTTGTATTTATAATAGATTTCATGTATTTATAATAAATTATTTAGTTTAGCAAAAATTTTCTATAACATTATTTAAATAGCCTTATTTTTAAAGAGTAAGTTTGTGGATGGAATGAATTAATAAGAAAAGAATGTCATATTGGTACAAGAATTTAATTTTCTAATCCTAATCACAATAATAATAATAATACTAATAATAATAATAATAATAATAATAATAATGTGATATAGAAAACAAAAATATACCAGGATTTATCATGTCGTGTGGCTTGGATTGGGCGTGGTGCGAGATCTGGATACGAGTTTCACTGTGGGCAACTGGGACCTCTACATGTATCACTGTTACGGGTAGAGGGGTGAGAAATGAAAAACATCAAGTCGACAGTGATAAAGAGTATATAAATAATACTAACAGGTGTAAATCCAGCGTTTCCAAAATACAAGTCGAGAACAACTATGAAATTTTGAGGCTGCCGTCGCCAGAATTGAGAACGGGATGTAACTGTTAGAATCTGGAGCAAGAGTGAGAGCTGGGCAGCGCCGAAGAAGATCCAAGCCAACATCTTTTCCGATGAAAGGAAAGAAGAAGAAGGTAATGAATTTCTTTCTGAAACAATAGGTAAGACGATAATACATACAGCTCTTACCAAGTATTCCGCTAACAATGCAGCTACAGAGTAACGTAGTTCCGTTATACCCATTTTCTGGATAAAAACTATCAAATGGGGTGAGGGAGTAAAGAAAGGAAGTGGTTTCTCTGTGGGCTCCTGAACATGCGGCAACAACTGGAAGTGCTCCACGTATGGTGGGAATGCAAACCAAATTGTTGTTTAACGAGATTAGGAATTCGCAAGTTTTAGTCATTCCATTATATGCAGTGTTAGTAAGAGCTGTACAACCCCATGAATCTTGTATTTCCAGGTCACTCTTTTTCATTAACTTGGCTAATTCTTGGGTTATCTTGCCTTTTCCAGCTCCAGCAGCAATATGAATAAGCAATTGCCCAGATAATGCCACTTTGGCATTTAAGGCCTCAGGGTGTGATTCAATCTCAGCTTTCAAGCCTGTCCAATCACCTTTGTAGACAGCCGCGTACATGCGCCCATATTTTAGATGATCAATCTCAAAAGTCCCTGCATCCCACCCCGTACCACATTTTTTTCACTTAAAAATGTTCTTGAGTTGACAATTCACGGAATTTAATAATACCTTACTTACATATAGTTGACCGGTGCACCACCATTACGGAAGGGGGTTCTGAGAGTGTGGATAGATCACCCAAATTGAGTCCCAAATTGAGTCCCATTATAACGTTCCGTGGGGGATCAACTCGATAAATTCCAAGCAACTGCAGTTCATACATTTTCGCTAAAGTGTCCCACACAATCTTCGCGGAGCTGATATTGTGAATCTTTGAGAGTATCAAGGGGAGGCAAAAGCTTCGAATTGTGACCAGAGCAATGTTGTTCTTAGCCCTCCAATTATCACTATTTCTTGGTATGCTTGTTGGCTCTACAGCCTCCCAAAGCCCTTGCGCTTCAAGATTTTTTCTCATGCTCACACTCCACTCCGGATAATTTGCTATTGTTAATCTGTTATACATATACGGAAAAGAGTAGTAAATATTTTATATGTACGTATCTCCTACATTAATATAACTTGCAGATTATTGTATATCATCATAGGGCATCGATAAGATATATTTCATCTTATAATTAAGAAGAGTTATTACACAGTTGGAGCACTTGTATAGGAAAAGACAAGTTTTTAGGATTCTATTAAAATTAAAAGGATCAAGCATATTTAATGATGAGCTTACATGGGCGGTTGGGCTCCGGCGGAGGGTAGTTGATTGTTACTCGAAGCAGTAGTCATTCCAAAAACTGATAATATTTATCAAGATCTGCATAAGAGGTACAGCAAAAATGATAATGAGATATCAGATCTCACTCGAAGAAGAATTACAATTTGAGCCAAGAGTACTAACCAGTGGTTAACCTGCTAGCGATGGTAGGCAGAGTCGTTGATGAAGTACAGTATGCTCAATGATGTATGATGAAGAGACGGTGCTGCTGGCTTTATAATCATTAGCTTTTTGTTAAGCATTATGAGTGGACACCATTTTCTTCCCATCTTTCTCCTCCATTCATTTTCCTTTTCTTTTACATGTTCATCTTTAGCTTTACATGTACGTGCTTCACGTTGTTCATAAATACATACATACATACATATATATATATATATATATATATACATACATACATATATATATATACACACACATATATATATACACAAAATCAATACCTTTATTACAAAATCGGACTATAATGATTATATTCTAATTATAGCAATGTTATGAATATCACACCGAACTTAATATTGGATTAAGTTCTGGTATGGTATTATATTAGTACTGATTAGTACCGGGTACCGTTTTGGATAATTTTTTAAATTTATAAAATAGTTCCTAATTTTTTTAAAAAATTACAAAATAGTCCATTACCATATCATACAGTTATACTATATATTTTTAACCTTGTCTCTAAAAACTATAATAATAAAAAATAATAAAAATTTCAATTTAATTTATAAAATTAATTTAATAATTATTAATAAATTTAATTAAATTTCAAATATATTTTAAAATATATAAATTTCAAATAAATTTGATTTAATAATTAAAAATATATAAAGTAAATATTAGTTTATAAAGAATAATTTTTAAATTATTTATTTTTAAAAATAAAATATTTTTATTAATAAATATTTAAAATGATATTTAAATAATTTATTTTTAAGTTTTATTTAATTTATAATTATTATCAGTAATAAAAATATTTATTGTTATTTTAAAATCAAAAATTAAAAATTTACGATAATTATAAAAGTTGAAATAAATAAAATAACTAATTAAAAAACTTTGAAAAAAGGGGGAAGGAAAGACATGAAGAAATGAGGGAGATTTTCAAAAATTTTGAAAATTTTACGAAAAATTTACTCTAATTTTAAAAATTTTCAGTGCTAATCAATATTTAGTCGGTATTTTAAATACTGGCCGATATAATTCGAAACGAATCAGTATCGATTATTATTTAAATCCGGTATAATCAATCCTTTATTTTGTACCAATTGTAATCCAGTACAATACATGACGGTCCAGTACTGATATTCATAAGGCTGACTTATAGTGTTCACTGACCATAACTCTATCATAACCCTGAAAGAACTATAAGAAACATTATAGATAATAACATGATTGTAAACTTTTTAGCTATAACTCATCAACAGTTTGTGACGGTAATAGTTGTTGCATTCTTCGTTAAGCAGGATGCTTTGTCTAAGAAATAAAACACTAGACCGCATTAATTTAAGGTGGGTCAACCTGTCCGTGATAAATGACAACGATGCAAGATAAGACGGTTGCTTTACTTTTTCTTTATCCACTAACACTTTGCTTTTTCAAAAGAAAAGAAAAGGTAAAAGATCTCGATATCTTAGTAGCCCTATGCCTCTCTGGCCTTGTCGTTGCAGCCACATGAATTTATTCATCCCATTCTCTAAAAGCATGTTATGAACTATGCTTAGATTTGACAGAATATTGGATTCCACCAGACTCATACCTCCTTGGAATATCTTTTGAGCTTCGATTATATTCTCGGGGGTCGGAAAATTGATATTCACGCACTTGCTTCTTCTTTTTTTATATCATGAAGTTGTTTGGCTTGATAATGTCTCAAATATTGTGTACAATATCGAATTTTAGTTTTAATTCAACAAGGTGTTACGACTTACGTAACATAGGAATAAGAATCAGATAACAAGTAAGAAGAAAAAAGGGAGTTAAGCTCATATTTCATTCGATAAAGTATTAGCTTTTCATGAATATACCAGTTGGGTAACGGATGTTACAATGATCAATCAGTTAATGCTACATGCAATAACTAGCTACAGCTGAAGTTTAAGTAAAGAAATAAAATGACGTAATAATTTCCTTCCGATAACCAACGTCAAAAGCTGGCTTCGCAACATTCTTACAAACGTAACCATCGACTCCCTCTGGAATTAAAGCTTAATAAACGCTACAATCGCTTGCTCATATAAAATAAAACCTTGTCCACAAAGTACTTAATACAAGTAGGAAACCGTTCTTGGAGATTAAATAAAAGTCTCAAGTTGGAGAAATATTGTTTGCTGAGATTTTAATTTCTCTGTTTGAATGTATTCTTTTCACATGAAACGCATTTATGAATGGAAACACATCGTACATATAACTGAAAAGTATTTTTGAACGGATGCGAATATTTTTTTTCATTAATCAACTATAATATCAAAATATTATAGATTTATTTTTGAATTTGCAACTCTATGATATTTATTCACATGCAAATTAATTTTATTTAATTATCTCCAGATTATTCTCATATGGTATCAAAACCAAATTTGCGAATATCGTACCAGACTTGATATCAAATTGAGTTCTGGTATAGTACTATACCAGTACCAGTCAATACCGGATGCTGTTTAGAGTAATTTTTAAAATTTACAAAATAGTCGCTAAAATTTTTAAAATTTACAAAATAGTCCATTGGTGTATTGTACAGTTATAATGTATACTTTACAAGTTTACTGTTTATATCAACTCTGTTTCCAAAAATCATAATAATAAATAATACTCACAATTAATATGAAATAACAATAATTTTTAAATATTTCATATATAAATAATAACCACAATTAATAAAAAAGACAATCATCATCATACAAATATAAAATTAAGACTAATACAAAGTATTTAAAAATATTACAATAATACAATTTCATCATTTTAATAAATAATAATTACATCAAAACATCCAATAAAAAGAACAATAAATATCCTTAAACAATTTACAAAAAGAGTTCATGACGAAGAATCAATCAAGTAGAAGTTAAACCTAAGACAAAAACATTTACAGTTACATTACATATATATAATTTAACATAAATATCAAATATAAGTAAAATTAAAAGAAGGGGAAAAATAAAAACCTGTAACAAAATTCAATCGTCAACGGGAGGGTACCCACTATAGTTGCGCTAACCACAGTTATTATTTTGTACAAAATCCTCATCATTGAGAAGAGCTTCATCATCATTATCATTCAAATTTAATGCATCAAATGGCATGTCAATGCTTTCGCATCTAAGATTATCTTCCAAATCATTGACATCTACCAAGTTCGATTCTTCTGAAATTCAATCCTCCAAAAGATCAACATTATCAATAGAAATTGGATCAGTTGAACTACTTGTGCTATTAAGACTCCTAGTAAACAATTAAATTTAATTATTAGAAAATTATAAGAAATTATATCGAAATTAATAATGATAATAACATAGCTTTCTCGAAGCTTTAAATTGTAACGAACAAAAACCAAGTCATTCAACCTCTTATGCTCCAATCTATTCCTTTTCTTTGAGTTGATAAATTCAAATGTGCTCTAGTTTCGTTTACAGCCTGTTGTACTCACACATTGACTTAAAATCCGAATTACAAGCCTTTTCAATTCTGGAACACCATTTCCGAATTGATCCCACCAAGAAACTGTAAGTCATAAGATGACAAAAGTAGTGTTATAAACAACATAAAGTGATAATTAATTTTCAACAAATAAGAAAAAGGAAATAACTAATACCTGGAAAAAGTTTTCCTCTTTGCCGAATAGCAATCAACATTCCAAAATCTCCATAAGACAACTTGTAAAGCTCCACTTGTGAGCTTAAAAGATTTTACATCGCGTCAATGCTAGCAATTGTTGTAATAGTTAAAAGCATACCTCTATTAACTTCAGATTGCTTAGTAAGATCCCGTCTAAAATAGACACTAAGATTCAAAAATGCCTCAGCTGCAAACAATGAAGAAGAAAGTTGTCTTTCCCTTCTCTCATTAATGAATGAAAGATATGATGTGTATAAAGAAGGCTTATGTTTCAGATTGGCCTTAATTGCTTCTGTCTCTTTCTCCATGGCATAAAAAATATAACCCATTGTTGGCTGTTCTTCACTATCAGCCAAGCGAAGTACCCTCACCAAAGGGTCACAAACTCTGATAACAAATTGACATTGAGACCAAAATTCTCTATCTTCTAGTATAATATTACAAACCTCTACTCTAGCATTAGACCTAGTATGCTGAGATGCAATCCACTTGTCACATGTAAACATTTGTCTTAACTCTTTCTTTATCGAAACAAAAGACTAAAATGATAAGAAATTTGTTCTAAATCTTATCACAATAGGATGACACAAATTCCTACCACTGGCAAATTCCTTTCTCATCAAATTTAATAGCCATGCACGATTATAAATGGACTTTGTCACCTTTTTAGCTTTCTGCATAGTCTCATCAATAACAAGAAAATACCTAGGATCCCCTATATTCTCCAACATTAGGTCAATGCAATGTGCAACACAAGGAGGCCAAAAAATGAATTATACATATTCTGCAACCTTTTTCCTACCGTTTTATAAACGGAATCATTGTCAGTAATAAACTGAACAATGTTTTCTGGCCCTACATCATTCACAACTTTATCAAATATCGCAAACAAAGTCTTAGTATTTCTAATAAGGTCAGATGCATCAACAGATTTCAAAAACATAGAGCCATTTGTAGAATAAACCAAAAAAAAATTATAATAGGCTCTTGACTCCTATTTTTCTAACCATCACACATGATTGAACATCTATAAGTACCCCAATTCACTCTACTTTCAGCCAAATAACTTCTAATTTTAGAAACAGAACAACTCAACAGTATACCTCTTAAGTCATCAATCGAAGGACCTTTGCATCTTGGACCATAAGAGGTTATTGCATCCATCATAGGTTGATAATAATAAGACTGAGAAGCATTGAATGATGAACCTGTATCATACCACCATCTACCTACTACCATATCGACATTGTGAGTTGCATATTTTGATTGCATTGTACTACGAATTGAAGGTTGGGCTCTAGGAGTTGTGCATGGTACAAAGAAACTAGTCACCTGCCTTCTTCTCTTCCTCACATCAGCTTCAGGTATTTCTTCTTAAGCCTGAGATGGAACACTATCAAAACCACTACCACCTCCACTTCCACCTTCAACATTTCCAAAATCACCATGGAAACTAGAAAACGAACTTCCACTACTAATTTCAAAATTCAACCTTTCCCTTGTGTAACACCCAGTATCTAGTTTATCCGGTACACTGAAATAAATCGATATTTGAGACTGATGTCATTAAAATCACAGAACAATGAATAATAATTTTTAGTGGCATCAATTTAATGATGTATGACAGTTTTCGATGGTCACAGGAAAGTGTTCGGGCAGATGATTAATAACCAGTACAAGGATGGCAATTTTGTAAATAAGTAGACATGAGGAGTATAAAAGGGGCTAGTTGGAGAATAAGACAAAAACTTTGTCTTCTTCCTCTCCCACACTCACGACATCCTCCATGGAAGCTCCCTCCAAGTTTTTTTCAATCCTTGTAACAAGATTTGGAAGGTGAATCAAGCCATTTC
>JAOTAX010000005.1:33148571-33166965 GCA_025629825.1 Erythroxylum guanchezii | reverse complement strand
AGCTGTTTCTACTTAAAAAGTGCTTTTGAAGTTTGCAGCCAAACACCCATTTTTTCCTGAAAACAGCTTTTGCGGTGGAAAAAAGTACTTTTGGAGTCTCCAAAAGCTGAACCAAACGGGCACTAAATAAGATGCTAAAGATATGATAAAGTCATATTAGAAGCCCGTGTACAGTTTTAAAAGTGATAAGAATTTCAGAATAAAATAATTAGGGTGTAAGAGAACTTTTTTATACCAATATATGTTTATATTTTTATTTCTAGATATTAGTAATTTATAGTTTATATGTAAAGAATTTATTACTTTATTTTCAGTAGGAAGTTCATTCCATAAGTATAAAATTAATTAAATTCGTGCATAAATTAAAAAAATAGTTTAATATAGCTACAATATTCTAAACTTTATATTTTTAACAAAAAGGTGAAAGTATATTGGCTGGGTCGGTCGTGCTAGGCCTAAGTCCAAACTCAGAAAGGCACATGGGCGGACTGGCCTATTTCTCGAAATTGACCTAATTCCTACAAATATTTACTATATAAATTGATTACCTCATCATGAAAAAGGTACGACTTTAGAATCCTAGCATTCTTTATTCATAGCCACTAAAACTCTTACAAAAAGACTAACTTGAGTGTCGGAGGGGCCTACTGGCAGTCAACCCTTAGTGTGCGTTTACTGTTTTGCAAGTATTTTCCAGCCAAAATCAACTAATCTCATAGATCCAAGCAACAGCGCCCAGGCCCGTCAAAATCAGACATAACCATATATAATTGTAAAATTTGTGTAATAGTTGGATTCTTCTACTTTTACTAAAGTGTAACACTCATAACTTTCTTTTACTTTTAGCGTTCGGTTCAAACTTTTTATTCCTTACAAGTATTATCAATTACATTGTTTGTAAGGCAATTTTAAAATTGAACTTATGATTTTTTAAAGTAAAATTTAAACAGGTCAGATTAAAATCAAATTTATTTTAATTGAATTGATATTTGTTATTTGATATAACGTAATTTTGTTTGAAATATACAATTAATCGTTAATAATTTATCCGATAATTTTTGCAGATATGAGAAATATATCCTGACATGCACAGCCTGGAACTGATTGATTTGAGCAGCTAATAAGAGCCCTTTATATACCAAAGACATAAAAGGTTTTCGTGAGGACAAGACTTATATGGGTAAGATCGAATGCATCCATTCTTCTCGGGGGGTTAAATTTTTAACGAAAGTTGCACTAAATTATTAAGGAAAGTGACAAAATGTGAAACACGATAGACCTAAAGGTTTAGTGATAAGGTTCCCTACCAAATGCCTTTTGGGCTGTAATAGACTCAAAAGATGATGACCGCTTTAGTGCTTTAGTGTAAGCTTCCATGCTCAACACCGAAGGAAAGAATTTGTCTTGGTCGACGTTTGCCTTCATCATCCTATATAGGAAGATTGAATTCCACTTCCAAAAATCAAGGCTCTGAACTTGGTTACTGCAATTACGTATCTTGTGCTTTTTGCAAGTTCCTTGGTTTTCCAACTCCGGAACTCGTCAACGATGTAAGTATATTTCTCCTTTTTAGCAGAATTGTTATGATGTAAAGAGATTTTTGGCTACTTTGGTTTCAGTGCTTGAAATAGACGTAGTGAGTTGAAGCATCGATTAATTTAATAAATCGAAATTTGTTCTTACAGATCACTGTAGCTTTCCCAAGAATGGCTTCTGATATGCCTCAGATCTCTCATATCCCAAATGTCCCCTTGTAAGAGCTTGTTTCAGATTCATGTTGATCATTATTAATTTTTTGTTCTTACTATAGTATACAGTGCTCCTGAGCAAAGGAACTGGCACATGCTTGGTTAAAATGGAAAGTCTACACTTTACAGTTGCATCTCCTTTACTTAATTCTGTTTTTTCTATTCAAAGATTAGTCCTTTGTCTCGATTTATCGAAAAAAATGGAATAGTATAACATGATTTCTTGAACTTGAATCACGCATTGTACTTTTTTTACGGTGATTCTCATTCTTTTTTGTTGATTCCTTATGAAAATAAGCATTGTCAAGGTGAATTGAAGTTAATTGTCAACTCATCCATAACCGTACTTCAAAATATGGACCATAATCATTCAATAATTGATTATTGAATTTATCACTAGCTAATTCGTTCATTCTTCTACAGGCTGACTATGGACCCAAATAATTCAACCGATGATTCTAAAAACAAAACGAATTATCAGGATTGGAGTGATCACATGAAAAGCTATCTGTCAAGGCAAGGTTTGTGGGAAATAATTGAAGGAAGTTCTCGTACAAACAATACGGAACTTGACTACGACGCTTGGACAAAGAAGAACAACGTGGCGTTAAACGCAATTCAAGTCTCATGCGAGCCAAGTGTAAGAGCTCAGATTCAGGGAATTAGCTCAGCCAAAATTGCATGGGAGACCTTGGCCAAAATGGATCAGCTACATGCAATGGGTATCCATCCAACCGAGCAGTTGGCTACATTTGCTTCGTCGGGCCTCAATTTGGGTCACCCTCCCAACATTGCAAAACCACCATCACCATCACTGTTTTCGCAAGGGCTTAAGCGTACGTGGATACTTCTTGTTGTTCTTTATTAAATTTCGACTTTAATTATATTTGTAATTAAACTATTTTTTTTCTTCTCTTTGTTTGTGTGTGCTACTATGATTAGTAGTTGACATGGGCCATGAAGGAATTTCTGAGCTTGTGAGGAAGCTCACCGCCAATTTCAATTCCAATATGCCTGTGCCTGTATCCCAGGAAGAAGAGAGGCAACTCATCATACTTATGCTTCAAGCTTTAATGGTTTGACATGACCCTTTTTTTTTTTTTAATCATTTCTATAATCTTTCGTTGGTTATGCCTATTTAAGTCTTGGAAGTATGAATTTGGTAGCCTAATTACGTATAAAACATACTTTTTAAGCTGATTGACATTAATATTATTGTAAATCGGAAGTTAATTATTTATTTCAATTATATATCTTACCTGGAATGGATGTGATGACTTGGTTATGTGACAGGATGAAGTGAAAAGTCTGCGGGAGTGGACCAAAGAGATTGAGAAAAAGCTGGCGAGTGATCATCAGGAAGAACCAACCAGCCAAGAAGAAAATTTGGCCATCAAAGAGGAAAAGAAATGAATGGAAACGAGGGGGAAAAAAAAAGGAATGTGTTTTCCCGCCTTGGGCAATACAAACATAAAATAAGAGTTCTGTTATTATAAATTAAGAATTACTATACAACCTTCGTGTGGAAATTACTTGTTATAAAAAATGTCATTTATATCATATGCTCTGTACTTCTTTTGAATTCGTGAATCGAAAAATCTCGTATGTAAAAAAAGGGCCAAGTAATTAGCTACTTTGACATTGCAAACTAATCTCAGATTATCCCCAAATACCAATATTCATAAAATTTTAGCTAATATCTAAATTCTTTTAGTTGTATATCTTATTATATATGTTTTTTATTCATATCTTGTACATAACAAAGTTTATACATCTTATAGATCAATAACAAGAAATACAATCACTTTGTTATAGTATCTCAGCCCACACCAAACATATAATTTCTTATATCATATTTGAACATTGTCGAGAACAACATATAAATAAAATAACAATATCATAAGAGCCAACAACAAATTCACATAAACAAACAATGACAAAAAATTACTTATATTACCATTCAACCAAAACATGTGCTTCTTAACCACACCATTAAATTATACAAACTTCCTTGTCTGGTGAAATTAGATTCAAATTAATTTAGTCATTTCTAATTTTATTGGCTATATTAATGGTACCTTTTTCTCGTAAGGAGACGTCTCAATCACAGATTCCCCATCTCTTAAATACATCAAGGAGTAGAACTTTGATCAGTTTATTTATTGTTGCTTAATTGCATCCCTGTCAAACTTTACCGTAGGCCTTACACTCATTTATCACGTCTTGTGACCTCTGGGTAGGATTTAAGGATTATTTTATGCAACAACCAACTTCTTAGTGTTCTCTTCTCCGCCGAAGACTTCGCACTTAAAATAAAGTTTCGAACTCCATCATTAATTTCCTCTCTATTGTCTTAACATTTACATATGAACTCACTGATATTGGAGATAAGGTTTCTGATGAAGATCTTCTTCTCTTCCCTTCAAATGACTTGCCTAAAGATTTTGAGTCATTCATCACATCAATATAACACAGAGACACCACCATGACCTTTGTCAAACTCAAGGTGAAATTTATAATCCATGAACAACATTTGCTCTCATATCACTTGCCACCACCATCAGACAACTTTCAACATCTCCCACAATAGGAGTGCAATTTGACATAGATTTCTCATATTCTTGAATCGAGTGATGAACATGTCCGTATTCTCGTCACTTTTTTGAGTAACTTTAGAAAGTTTAGCTATATTAAGTTTAGGTTCATTATGGAAAAATTGAGTATGCATCAATCTCTCCATTTTAGCCCACGAAAGGATAAAATTCTTTGGCAATGAATCATACCATGAGAAAGTTATTTCTGCTACTAAATGGGGTAATATTTTAAGCTTGAAATAATTGAAATATCATAATTAGCAAATTTACCATACTAAATAGTGAATCTAGCAATATGCTTCATGGTTGATTAATCATCTTCATTAGAAAATAAATTAAATTCAGGAATTTTATAGTCATGTGATAAGGATTTTTGTGGTCAATATGCTTCGAACAAGGCTTATGGAATTTCAGGCGACCAAGTTGCCTCAAGCCAAGCTTATACAGTTCCTTACAACTTCCATATCAACTTTAAGTCTCATTTACGAAGGAGCAATAACAAAATTATGGTTTACAGAAAAAGAAAAAAAAAGGCTACCCCCTAAGCAGTAATTTAGTCTATTAGCTTCAACTTTAAAACCAAATCCCTGTTTGCCAGGAGCCTGAAACTTAATAACTTGTCGGTAGTTTCAAGGATTAATGCACATAAGTGAAGCAAGAATGTTCTCTCTTTTGTAGGGAGGGACATATCTTTGTTTCATAAAGGAAGAAGCCAGAGGGCAGCTACATTCTCCATGATGGATCGAAAACAAAAGCATGCAAGATTTGGCTAAAACAGTAGATTTCAAAACTTTATGGAAATCAAAGCGCAACGGAAATAACATAACCAAATAAACATGTTTCAGCCATTCATAATACGGCATAAGGAAAATAATTTACATAAGTACAAGGTGGTAGAAATATACCGACTCCTTGTTACAGCTTTGACTCCTCACTTTTGTATCCTCTCCAAATCCTTGCTATAGCTTTGACTCTTTTGTATCCTTTTCCTTTGTCAATGTATCATCTCCTTGTTGTTGTATCCTCGACCAATCCGATCTACCACTTGTTCTTCTTGGACAACTTGGTTAACAAGATCCTTTGGTGGGAAAGGAGAAGAAATATTTTGAGGAGATTTTTCTTAGAAGAAAAAAGCCAAAGACGAGACACCTCTCATGCAAATTTCGGCCAAGTCACACATGATAGGAGAGAGAGAGAGAGAGTCAAAAATGCAAGAACCACCTTCTCACTTCTTCTCAATTTCGGTTAACATGAAAGAAAGAAGAGATTTGCATTAAATGCATCACTTCATTCTTTAATCAATCATAAAGAAGCCAATAAATGAGACTCTTCTCATTTGTCTTTATGATGGCCATATGAAAATACTATTAACTTAAATGAGACTTTTCATTTTCGGTTTTTGTGATAAAAGAAGAAAGATAGTTCATCAATGCACCTCTTTCTTCTTTAATCAAATGAATGTTAAAAGGTTACATGCTATCATTAAAAGATAACCATTAAACTATTTAATGATAACATCATTACTCCATTTAATGATGATAAAGCATGTTAAAAACCATCTTTAATATAGCAAATCAATGCTAAATGTGCAGCTTCTCATTTAGCCCATTAAAACCTAAAATCCACCTCTTTTTATCTTTAATAACTTTGTTTTAATTTAATTAATCTCATTAATCAAATTAAACCAAACTTTAGCCCATTTCTAAATGTTCATTTGGGCTTCTAGTTAACAATTAATTAGTCTAAGCCCAACATTAATTATAGGCTTTAAAATCTCTATTTATAGTTCTTAGTTTGCTTGATAACCTTCCTAGAAGCCAAATGGGGAATTTAATTAGACTTATATAATTTAAGCTCCAATAAGCCCGAAATTAATTTAATCTCATTAGAATTAATTTCAGCTTATTAACTAAATGTCATTTCACTAAAGACAATTAGTTGAACTCTTGAATTATTAGATATTATGAGAATACATGTTTCAAATAAGATGTCCAATTGCAAACTCTAATATGAACCATATTATAGCCATTCGCACAATAAAGGGTAAAATTACCATTTTACCTTTATTCTGATTTTTCCTTCTAGATCTCCTGTTTACTCTATATGGTTATAAACACACAAGATCTCATCTTGGTATTAAGACTTGATGGGTAGCTAGTCTATCAAACTATTGGCGCTAGTTTAATCACCAATCTCCGTAAAACATCTAGAAATGATGATATCACTATAAACTCTTTATTTGAGTGAATGTTTCCTGATACATGTTTCAATTAATAATTTTAGCATGCAGACACTTAATTGATACTCTGTAAAAATCCATTCCGATCATATCAAGAATTATAATGAAACACTTATGAGTTCACCACTCATCAAGATTGTGGTCTACAATAAAAGAATGCTAAAGTGTATGTTTTAAGATTAAAGTAACGACCTACTTTATTCTTTAAAACATACGTGATTCCTGATTTATTTAATAGTGGCATTATCGATAGTTAACTACTATCATGATATGAAACTCATCATTCCCTTGAAGTAAACTCCTTTACTTACACAAAGATAAATCGCAACTGTAACAACCCATATCACCTGCTTATAGATATTATCCACTTTGGGCCTTGGCTCAGCCAAGCCCTCTCGATTTTGCTTTTCCTAAGAACTTCCCAGGAGGTCACCCATCCTGGTACTACTCTTGCCCTAGCACATTTAACTTCGGAGTTCTGATAGGATCCGATGTGTTAGGCCTATTTCGTTCCCTCTCTAACCGATGTGGGATCTCATACTCTCCACCCCCTTAGGGCCCTGTCCTCTTTGGGGCCCACCCTAGCTAGCACAACGATTCGGGTACCGGCTCTGATACCAATTGTAACAGCTCAGACCACCTGCTTATAGATATTGTCTGCTTGGCATGAAGACTTTGGTCCAAAGCAGACAATATCTGCAAGCGGATGGTCTGGGTTGTTATAGCAACACTACAGTCTAAACTATAATCAAACGACCAACTTGATTATTCAACTGTGAATCAACTAATTTAAATTCTAATAATATACATGTTCCTCATACATCTCCATATATATGTATATTACTTATAAAAGAATCTTGGTACCTTATGACTAGTTATATTATGCTCATACAAATAAAACCAAACTCTTTTGTTTTATTAATAATAAATATTTTCATTACAAAAAGTAATTGGAAGAAAATTAAGTTATAAGTAAATACACTTGCTTTCCAGGGCACTATATTTACATAACTCCAACAATCTCACACTTTCCCTAAAGCAAGTTTGACATATCCCTCATTCTTAACCCTGCTAGATGACCCTCAAAACTCTTTTGAGACAGCGTTTTCATAAATGGATCAGCAATGTTTTACTTTATAAGAATCTTTACCACATTCACCTCACCATGTTATATTATCTCCCTTATAAGATAATACTTTCTCTCTATGTGTTTGGCAACTCTATGGTTCTCAGGTTCTTTAGAATTAGCCATAGCCCCACTATTATCACAATAAAGTGTAATGGCTTTTTTTTTACCTCAGGAACCACCTCCAAATCATTTAGGAACATTTGGAGCCAGATTGCTTCTTTTTTTGCTTCACAAGCAACAACTTACTCAACCTCGATAGCCGAATTAGCAACACAAGATTGCTTGACACTCCTACAGACTATGGCTTCACCTTCTAAAATAAATATAGAACTAGAAGTTGATTTTCTTGAATCAACATTTGATTGGAAATCGGAATTCGTATATCCAGTTGGAATAAGATTACTTCCAGAGTAAACAAGCATTAAGTTCTTTGTCCTACGAAGATACTTTGGTATGCACTTAACCGCAGTCTAATGCTCCATTCCTGGATTAGACTGAAATCTACTTAATAGTCTCACTGCGTAACAAATATCTAGTCTACTGCAAAGCATAGCATACATTAAACTTCCAACTACCGAAGCATATGGAATGTTATGTATGCGTTCGACCTCCTCTTGGGTCTTAGGTGCTTGTCCATTTGAAAGTTTGATTCCATGTCCTATAGGTGTGAAACCCTCTTGGAATCTTGCATGGCAAACTTATTGAGCATGTTCTCATTGTAGGTTAATTGAGACAAGTCTATATGTTTGTTCTTACGATCCCTTATAAGTTTGATCCCTAGAATATAATTAGTCTCTCATAAATCCTTCATTAAAAACTGTTCATTTAGCCATCCTTTAACTATAGATAACATTCCTACATCATTCCCAATGAGCAGAATGTCATCGACATATAGAATTAGAAAAATAACCTTTCCTTCTTTTATCCTTTTATAGACACATAGATCATCTAGGTTTTGTAGGAACCTATAGGTTTTGATAGACTTATCAAACCTAATGTTCCAAGAACTAGACGCATGCTTAAGTCCATAAATGGATTTTTGCGATTTGCATACTGGCTCAACAAACCCTTTTAGTTGGGCCATATAAATGGTCTCCTTAAGATCCCCATTAAGAAATGCGGTCTTGACGTCCATTTGTCATATTTCATAATCGAAATAGGCTGCCACGGCCAAAATAATTCTGATAGACTTAAGCATGGCAACTGGAGAAAAAGTCTCCTCATAGTCTGTACCCTCTTTTTGAGTATAGCCCTTAGCTACCAATCTAGCTTTAAAAGTCTCTACCTTTCCTCCAGATCCTCTTTTCTTTTTGTAGATCCATTTACACCCTATGGCTTTTACATATGGTGGTAGATCTACAAGGATCCAGATTTCATTGGTGTACATGGAATCTATTTCCGATTCCATCGCCTTGAGCCATTTTTTTTGCTTCAACATCATTAATAACTTATGTATAAGTAATTAGATCTGTTTCTTCTTGGCCAGAGATGGAATAGAGTCCTATTCCTCCTCTCAGCTACACCATTTTGTTGAGGTGTTCGAGGAGCTGACAAGTTGGAAACAATTTCATTGTCAATTAGAAATTGTTGTAACTCTCCAGATAAGTACTCACCACCTTGATCCGATCGAAGTTATTTTAATGGCTTACCTAGCTACTTGTTAGCTTCAGCTTTAAATTCTTTGAACTTTTCAAAAGACTCACTCTTTTTATACATCAAATATAAATAGTCGTGTCTAGAGTAATCATCTATAAAGGTTATGAAATATTCATAACCTCCTCTAGCTTGTACGTTTATGGGCCCACACACATCAGTATATACCAGGTCCAACGTAGATTCAGATCTATTTCCTTTGGAAGGAAATGAGGCCTTGGTTATTTTTCCTTCAATACAAGATTTACAGGTGGGTAATAGATCATTATCCAAGCCCATAAGGATCTCATCCTTTACTAACCTATCAAGTCTTTTCTGATTGATATGATCCATTCTTAAGTGCCATATATATTTAGAATTAATGCTAGAGTCATTGGATTGTCTTGGTCTTATTAATTTTGTGGTTTTTAGTGATCTTGTCATAGGTTCTATCAAAAACAATCCCTTTTTAATTATCGCATTACAAATAAAATCCTTATTCTCATATATTGAAACAACATTTTCAAAATATAAGAAATAACCAGATTGTATTAGACAAAAAATAGAAATCATGTTCCTTACAATCATTGGGATGCAATATACATCCTCCAGATATAACCTATGATGACTAAGAACGTCTAAGATAATTACTCCCACTGATTCTACTAAAACATAGGATCCATCTGCTATCTTAACTTGAAACTGGCCTTTATGTAGTCTTTTCCTTTGCTGGAACCCCTGTAAAAAATTGCAAACATGGTTAGTGGCTCCTAAATCTAATATCCAAGAATCAGAATCTGCCACATTTCTAGTTCCTAACAAACTTAGGAAACCCATACCTTGTTTGCTTTGGAGGGACCCAAGGTAGATCGTATAATTTCTTTTCCAGTGGCCCATCTCACTATAGTAGAAACACTTTCCCTTGGTGTCTTTATGGCCTTCTTTTTCATAGGTTGAGCCTTGACCCCTGTTTGGCTTGCCCTTACCCTTGGGCTTAGAAGAATATGCTACCTTAGCTTCTGGCCTATGAGCCTTAATATTTAATATCTCCTCCGTACTCTAGAGGGTATTCATCAACTCACTTAAGGTGTAATCCTTGTTGTTGAGCTCATAGTCCAACTTAAACTATTGAAAAGAAGAGTTTAAGCTATTGATGATCATAATCATCTGCGTGTTTGCATCCATATCTGCCCGAAGCTTCTCAGCCTCAGTAACCGTAGAGATTACCTTAAGCATGTAATCCCGCAGCAGTTCACCAAGTTTTTGTCTGAGATTATGAAAGGTTTGGATAGCTTTCACTCTTAAAGACCTAGTCCTCACACCAAACATCTCATGTAGGTGATGGACCATTGCACTAGCAGTTTTCATGTAAGCTATTTGCTTTTGCAATATGCCACTGACAGAAGCTAGATTATAACACTACTGCCATCGCTCATGTTGTTGGACTTGCTTAGGAGTTGAATCTCTACCAAGAGGTGTAGGCTCATTTTCAGTTAATACCTGTGAAATTCGTTCATATTGAAGAACAATGTCAAGGTTACATCTCCATTCATTAAAATTCTCTCCATTTTCCAATTTGTTATTTGTCAAGAGCAAAGTGAGCAGATTCATTTTTTGGTGAGTCAACAATATTGGAACTTTGTATAAAAATCATGATGCATGTATGCATGATGATAGATTTTACAAAACTTAAAAAATTTAAAACTTTATACAACGGTTATTTTTCTTATCAATAATGGATTAAGTGACGGTGGGCCATCTTATCTATAAAAAGAAAAACTGAGGCCTTTCTACTCAAAAAACTACTAAGGATCTTTATGCCTAACTTTTTGAGAAGCACCATAATTTGGCCCATACTTTTACCAACAGTGCTACAGTGGGCATGTTATTGATAAAATATGTTGAGTGTGTAACCATTTGATTCATCCACTAAAGGTACTTGCAAACCATGCCTCGGTGGGAGGTCACATTTGCTACCAATGAGTAGACTTATCCTTAAAGAGACTCAAACCATGCAAAATCTAAGATTCATGCCCTCCGGTGGGGAGTAACACTTCACCACATGCAAATGGGCCATCACATAGAGACCATGGACTCTCAGATGAGCATCCTCTCACACTCAATCTTTTTAGGCTTTAAGTTTTAATAAATACCATCTTGTTTAGATGCAATTTATTATTCATCCTATATTGTTTTATTATATATCTTATACATAACGAATGCATGGAAAAGCTTAGGATTGGTAATTTTCTAAATGGCATACAATCACATAATATCACATACTATTTGCATTTATTTATCCATTCATCTCATGAACTAATAGGCCATATTTGATTGTCCACCCTAGAACATAAATAAAATTACAAGGCTTTTAGGCCTATCAAGTTCTTCTTGGACTTGGATCTTCCACTTCGAACTCTTCATGCACATGACCTGGCCCATTCGGTAAAAAATTTGTAATGACATTTTCATAAAACCAAAATTTGTTATTTTGAAAACTAAAATTCTAGGACTTGTTTTCCAATAAAACCGAAACTTTGGCAATATAAAAACAAAAATTCCAGCACTTGTTTTTAGTAAATCCAACACTCAAAAAACATTCCATCACTTGTAGTTCATCAAACCAAAACTTTGTTAAAACAAAATCTTGGTTTTCACAAAACCAAAAAATTGTTAAAACAAAATTCCAGCACTTTGGTTTTCATAAAATCGAAACTTTGCCAATACACCAATGGATAGACCAAAAGTATTACCTATTGTTCTCTTCGATCCATAGTTGCTCCATCTTCCATATTACAGAATTTTTTACATTACAAATTCAAGGAAAATAGAAAAATGAAACCAAAGAGGAAACATGACAATGATAGACCACCCTCTTTCTTACAAACCAAACGAAGAAAACTTACAAGGTAAAATTATATTCTATGGAAAACCAAAAGAGCTAAACAGACACATATTTTTTTTATCACATAAAAATATGCAGAATACAAAATTTAATTGCCAACCTATGCATCACATATGGGAACCGAATCGTGCATAATAAAATGGCTCTGATACCAATTGTTGGATCGAAAACAAAATCATGCAAGATTTGGCTAAAACAGTATATTTCAAAACTTTTTCGAAATCAAAACGTAGCAGAAATAACATGACCAAATCAACATGTTTCAGCCATACATAATACGATATAAGGAAAAGAATTTACATAAGAACAAAGTGGTAGAAATATACTCACTCCTTGCTACAGCTTTGACTCCTTGCTTTTGTTCCTCTTTGAATCCTTGCTATAGCTTTGACTCTTTTGTATCCTTTTCCTTTGTCAATGTATCCTCTTTTTGTTATTGTATCCTCGACCAATCTGATCTACCACTTGTTCTTCTTGGATAACTTGGTTAATAAGATCCTGGAATGGAGAAGAAATAATTTGAGGAGATTTTTCTTAGAAGAAAGAAGCCAAAGATGAGACACCTCTCATATAGATTTCGGCCAACTGACGCAAGATGGGAGAGAGAGAGTTAAAAAAATGCAAGAACCACCTTCTCACTTCGTCTCAACTTTGGTTAACATGAAAGAAAGAAGAGATTTGCATCAAATGCATCACTTCATTCTTTAATCAATCATAAAGAAGCCAATAAATGAGACTCTTCTCATTCGTCTTTAAGATGGCTATATGAAAAGACTATTAACCTAAATGAGACTTCTCACTTTCAGTTTTTATGATGAAAGAAGAAAGATGGTTCATCAAATGCACCTCTTTCTTCTTTAATCAAATAACTGCTAAAAGGTTACATGCTATTATTAAAAGAAAATCATTAGACCATTAAATGATAACATCATTACTCCATTTAATGATGATAAAGCATGTTAAAAACTATCTTTAATATAGCAGCACATTTAGCCCATTAAAACCAAAAATCAACCTCTTTTTATCTTTAATAACTTTGTTTTAATTTAATTAATCTCATTAATTAAATTAAACCAAAGTCTAGCTCATTTCTAAATGTTCATTTGGGCTTCTAATTAATAATTAATTAGTCTAAGCTCAACATTCAATCATAGGCTTTAAAACCTGTATTTATATTTCTTGCTTTGCTTAATAAAATTTCTAGAAGTCAAATAGGGAATCCAATTGGACTTGTATAATTTAAGCTCTAATAAGCCCGGAATTAATTTAATCTCATTATAATCAATTCCAGCTTATTAACTAAATGTCATTCCACTAAAGACAACTAGTTAAACTCTTGAATTATTAAATATTATGAGAACACATGTTTCAAATAAGATGTCTAATTGCAAACTCTAATATGAACCATATTATAGCCATCCACACAATAAAGGATAAAATTACCATTTTACCTTTATGCTGATTTTTCCTTCTAAATCTCCTATTTACTCTATATGGTAATAAACACACAAGATCTCATCTTGGTGTTAAGACTTGATGGGCAACTAGTCCATCAAACTACTGGCGCCAATTTAACCACTAATCTCCCTAAAATATCTAAAAGTGATGATATCACTATAAGCTCTTTATTTGAGTGAATATTCCCTTATACATGTTTCAATTAATAATTTTAACATGCAGATATTGGATTGATACTCTGTAAAAATCCATTCTGATTATATCAAGAATTATAATGAAATACATATGAGTTCACCACTCATCAAGATTATGGTTCACAATAAAAGAATGCTAAAGTGTATGTTATAAGATTAAAGTAAGGACCTACTTTATTTTTTAAAAAATACGTGATTCCTGATTCATTTAATAGTGTCATTATCGATAGTCAACTATTATCATAATATGAATATAACCCCCCACTCTCGTAGGACCCGAACTCGACATCGTGGGTGATATCCGAGTCTGTGTCTTGGAGGGTAACGTGCTAACACACTAAAACAGTCAAAACTTAGTAAAAAAAATTATACAATCAAATGTAAGGAAATCAATAAACAATTTGGGTCCACTTTCATTCGTAAACATCTTCAATCAACACATTACAATCAATAGAATTTCAATCGCCAATTGGAGCCCACTACCAATATAAAACACTATTTTACAGAAATTGCGGAATATAAATTTATAAAAGAATAGGATAACACTAATGCAGACGCGAACTGATCTCGATCTCTATCTTTTCCTTGCATGCAGTAATTATACTCTCGTCTGTCTAACAGGGTATTCTTCTGATCTTGAAAAAAATATTTGCAATTTTGGGTAAGTTTTGCGAACTCAATGAGTGACCATTATCGATGGCTCACCCAGCCACATAACACATAATCACATTCACAACATTTCACACTTCACACTCAATAACTATAATCACTCATATTATGCATATGCAGTGCACATTAGACCAACTTTCTATTTGTTATTTTGTTGTGACCAAATGCCTAAACTGTACCATATAGGGTTTATTAATAACTGTCCCTTATCTGCTTGGGGGATATAGGGCTCATTAAATGTTAAGCCTGAGGCTCTAATTCACTTTTAAGCTCAAAGCTCATTTTCACTCGTTGAGCTTTAAGCTCTGATCGTCGGCTACTCTAGTCACAACAGCTATTATATTTCACGCATTCATGCAATGGAATGCATCAATCACATTTTCATGTTTCCATTCAATCTCATTCTCATATCATCGGACCTTAGCCCGGCAGTCAACATTAAGTTGAGAAGCACACTTTCACTTACATGCAATGCACATTCAGAACACATTTAACAGTCACTTTAAGTACACTTAGTTCTTCTCATTCATATACAAGCAACACTTCAATATCTCATCAATCATCGCAATCATCGGGCCTTCTGTCTGGAATCAACAATCGAAATGCATTCATTTAGACATTCAATAGCCAATCAATACCAAAATCAAACAAAACAAAACAAAAAATGAAATGAGACCATCTAGGTCTATCACAGTATGCCCCAGATTAGCATTTGCTTCCAAAGTCTAGAAACATCTGGATGATGGCTCTCAATGCGATCCTCTATATCATACAAAACATACACATATCACAATTTGCACTATTATAAGTGTTTAATAATGCACATGTATGTAATGAAATATGTACCATGCATGTTCATGACAATCTCGGGTATTTTTCCATCAATTCCATCACCTAATCAATCTCATATCAAAACTCATCTAAGTATAATTTATACTTAGATTTATTCCTCACTAAACCATTAAACTCACAATTCATTTCTCATTGACTTACTTCAGCTTTTTCCAAAACACACACTTTCGGGTCTATTGTTCACGTTCATTTAGAAAGTGAAATTAATGTAATTTGGTCATACTCTCTTCTAGAAGAGTGTTCCTCTATGTCTTATGTTTCTATTAAAACAAAAATGATGCAATTCAGTTCAGTAATTCGGAAGATATGCTTCAAACATTTTTGGGTTGTTCCTATACAAAATCAATGTACTATGCACAAATTCCATCTAAAATTTGAATATCTTAGAGAATAAATCAAAATTTGACTTCTTTAGATAATTTGTAGCCCTATTTCTCCAATTTACTCCAAAGTAAAAATCATCTCATTTGGAATCCTACAGGTTCAAATATAATCAAAACACTGAAGTATGTTCAGTAAAATAATCCTATTTACACTATTCCAACAGATTCCCACACTTTCATTTGATCAAACTTTTTAAAATCAATTCTAAATGCTACAATTTGTCATGGTGAGATACAAAAATGTGTTAGGAATCTATTGGTTCAAGAATCAAGTCATTTGGAGATCTAGAGAAGAAGTTATGGTCAAAAGAAGCAACCATGTTTATGTCCTCACTCCTAATAAACCTATGTTGGAGCGATTGCCATAACTTTCACAAAAGATGTCGGAATGATCTAGGTTTTAAACAGTTAGAAAGAAGACTTTGATATCTACAACTTTCATGAAGACCTTGAAGCAAGATTCTGTCATTTAAGAGACACACGGCTGTGTGAAATCACATGGTCAGACTATGTGACTTTCAGGTCAGATTGTGTTTTCTGCATCAAAAACACACGAGCTTTGTGAATTTACACGACCTGACAGTGTAACCTTTGGGTTTACTAAATTTTTCATCTCCAAAACCCTTCCAAATGATCCTAAACCCATTCTAACATCACATATACTCTTAATCTTCTCAAATTCACTTCTTCGTACGCAATTATCACTCCATAACCATTCAAACACCAATTATATAATTCATTCACTCCTAATTCTCAACTCATGTAACTCATCATCTTAATGGATAACTTCTTCAACTATACCCAATTTCATCTTAACATCATCCATACACATTTCATATTTCACACTAAATCATAAACACCCAAATATAACACATTCCCACACACTCAAAACATAACACAATATAAACATTCATCCACAACTTGTACTACACCCAGTTCCTAATTTCATATAAAGATTTGGGACTCTTAAAGACAAAATTTAAATTCAATGTCTTCATAAGAAATGCAGCAGTATATCTCTCATTTAATCCAGACTAAGAATCACCTCAATTGAACAACTATAAAAGTTATGGCTAAAATATTGAAGCATATTCAAAAATTATGTTGCCGCAACATTTTCCCAGCTCAATTATCAAATTTTGTTTCCAAAACTTATTCTAACACAACTCATACCAAGATCACTTTTTCTACCTCATCACTCCTCATTCTCAACTCCATTTCAACTCATTTCTACACTCAACCATTAACACAAATAGGTTATAGACGCATTTTTATACTCATTAACTTCCAATTCTCATTAAAACATCCATTTCACAACCAATTCATCTTTAAAACATGTGTACCATAACTTATAGTTTCTTACTCATCATATACAACATTAATCCTCCATAAAACAAACATCAATATATACATATATATATATGTTCACTTCTTCACCAACAATCTAGCATATACAAAACTCCTTATCATGATCATTCAACCTCCATAACATTTCTATAAATCGTTACTCATCAATAAAGCAAGAAATTTTACACACCCTTCACTATTCACGACACCCATATACCCAAAACACCATTTCATGAAATTAACCTCTAAATATCATCACAAATGCTTCATTAAACCAAAACCTATAATATTTGACAAGAAACTTACTTGATTTAGCCTCCAAATCTTCATAATCACTATTAAACCCTAACTCTTTCATCTCCACCATCATCATCTTTTATGGAGGAATAGCTTGAGTCTTTTAGTAGCAAGGTGGAGATAGTAGAGTATTTAAGTGGCTAGCGATGGAGGGAAGAAAGACTTAACCTTATGGCTTGGAGAAGAAGGCATCGTGAATGGAGAAGAAGAATGGAGAAAATAAAGGAATGAAGAAGATGGAGAACAAGCATGTGTCATTGTAAAGTGGAAGAACAAAATATGGTCTTTCACTTTATGAAAACATGGTTCAACAAGTGGTGTGGCAAGTGACACATGTCACTTTCTTATTGCTCCATTTGGTCCACTAAAATAACTAGTCTATTTTGTCACCAACTTCTAATCCAATTGTCTCCTAATTTTCAATAACACTTGTCAATAATTCCTATGGTCATTATCAAAATTTTCATTGCCATTGGATAGTAATTTCTACTACCATTTAACAACTTTTTTGCCACTTGACATTTTTCCTAGTCCAAAAATTACCCCAACAATTTCCAAAAATTTCCAAAAATTTGAAATCAATTTATACACCCGCCAAATCAATTTTCAACACATAAAACCACATTTCTCAATATACTCACATATATAAACAATTATACCCAAAAATTGCCAATGAATGCATGTACAATTATTTTTATGCGCAAAGATTCGATATTCGCGTGTATATGCATATCATGTAATACATGGGCATGAAATGTGTTTCCTAATTTCTCAGTAATTTCTCTCATTTACTGTTTTTGCCTTAACATGGGTAACGGGATGTGACATTGTTTTTATCCCATAAAGATGAATCTTTTAAATGTTTTAAAGTTTTATCCAAAAAGTTACAAAATGAAAAAGGAATGTCTATTACTGGAATTAGGAGTGATCATGGTGGAGAATTTGAA
>JAOTAX010000005.1:33122304-33134852 GCA_025629825.1 Erythroxylum guanchezii | reverse complement strand
GTAAATATAGCAGCGAACATGATGGTAATGATGAGAGCACCAACAACGGTACAGGACGTGGCAGTATCTTTCATCCATTTCTCTCCATCCCCCACTAACTGCTTGTGACTGTTTTCAAAGACTTGCTTAGGCGTTTCACCATCCATATTTGGCATGTTCTTGTGATGTGGTTGGACAATACTCTCCACCTCCTAAATTGTTTTTTATGAACAAAGATTACGTATCAAAGTATTAGCAAGTTTTCTAAGGAATATTATGCTTCACGTTGTTAAAGAGATTCTTTTTTAAAATAGAACTATTGAGTACTGAATAGAATGTGACGACACTTCTGAAGAATGTTAAATAACTCGAAGTAATTAACTCCTTTTGAAACGAGTGATTTTAAGAAATGGAGTGAATGTCCAGGAGTTGATTAATAACCTTGAACCACTGTAGCTCTCTTTGCATCTGAAGAGCTGCGCCTGATATACGAGCAAGCCGAGATGGCGGAGCTAACGTTCCTGCCAAATGTAACATATTATTTCCAGAGTTATCGACCGCACCTATCCAACTAGTTTTTTCTGAATCAAGCCGATAAATAAGGCTGTATATCTTCTCCTGACGATAGGAAACTGCTGCCATTATCATGTGTCTCCCAAACATGTCAACATAATGCATGGGGTGTGGACAAGCTTTTACTATCTCGATCACAAACTCGAATATCCCGTTCCTTATGGCTTCGGTCAGGGCATTTTCTACGATTCCCGGGGGAAGTTCTGAATCCCTTATAGTTGATATTTGTTGACACATGCATCGTAGAATCTCAAGAGAATAAACATGCATCCACTTCATTTCATATATTTGCTTCACTCCTACAGAAAAAAGTTAATGAGGGGACAAATATATATATATATACACACACAAGAAAGTGTGCATTTTGATTAGATATCTTTCATACTAAAGTTCAAATCGCAAAGGACATATATTAAATTATTGAATAAGAGTCACTCTCTATAATTTATGAATGTTAATTTTATTCAAAATAGATCTAATAATCATTTTTAATTTATCTAATTATTTTTATTTATAATTGTCTAATATGAACTTATATATAAATATACCTGGAGCCTTCCTGTTGCCTGGACTAATTTGGCTGAGTTGTGAGCCTTGTATACGAAATTCGTCGTTCACAGTCTCAGGAACTTGGATATGTATTACTGGACATAAAATAAATATCATGAATTTAAATCTACTTTTGAAGTTTCAATGGCGTAATTTAAATTAGAACACTCAAAGAGTATTAGAATTAGGTTTGAGTCAACTATTGTCAAAACGATTAGAACTAGTCATTTATATATTTGGCCCTTACTATTTATAAATCCGTTAACATTTTCATGTTTAGTCAATATAGAATACTCTAACACTCCCCCTTAAATGCAACTGGAATTAAACATCTAATTGTCACTTGAAATAAATGCAGTAGTAACCAAACTAAACTATCAGATACTATATTAGAATTGAGTTTGGATCAACTATTGTCAAAATAACTCTAACTAATGATTTGAATAATTAACCATTACCACTTATAAACCTTTTAACATTTTAATGTTTACTTAATATAATATACTCTAATAAAAAGAAGAGACCAATAAAGAGTAATGTGAATAGGTAAAGAACTAACATGAATAAATCCAACGTTTCCAAAATTTAAGATTAGAGCTATGGAATTCCGAGGCTTTTGTTCCCAAAACCAGAAACGGGCTGATATTTACGAAGTCCAGAGAAATGGTCAAATCTGGGCAACGTCGGATCAGATCCAAGGCGATATCTTAGTGAATACAAAGAAATGGGAAATGATTAGTGGAATATTTGAGAGTACATACTTTGCAAACTGGAAGCAGAAATTAATTAATTAAACCATACGAATTGTTCATGATCATGAATAAATATAGATGTTACCGAAGATTCCACTAATTATGCAGCCACAAAGAAGAGTAGATCCATTATAGCCACTTTGCGGATAAAAGCAACAGATGGGAATGCGAGAGTAAAGATAACGGGTCGTTGGATAGTGTGGTGTGATACATGCTCGGCAGATTGGAAGTAAGTCTTGAAAATCAAGGATAAAAAGAAGCCTGTCGTTGAGTGAAAGAAGACGCTCAATCGTTTTAGTCATTCCATTACCAGAAGCGTAAGTGAGAGCAGTGGCACCAGTTGAGTCTTGTACTTCAAGGTCACTTCTGTTCATCAACTCAGCCAACTCCTCCGTCACCTGTTCATGTCCAGCCATAGCCGCCAAATGAATAAGCATATGACCTCCAGATGATACTTTGGCGGTTAATGCCGTTGGGTCAGCTTCAAGCTCATGCTTCAAGTCCTTCCAGTTTCCTCTGTAGATTGCCGTATACATGCGAGAAAATCTTTTTTTATCGACATCAAACTGGCCTGAAAACATACATACGTGCAATATTAGAAAGAAAAATTGAACAGAATGTTGGGGAAATTGATGAAAGGCTACTCACATGTAGCGCCAGCCCGACCAATTCTAACCAACGGTGGTTTGGAGAGCCCGGACAAGTCACCGAAGTTAAATTTCAATAAGTTGATCCATGAGGGGTCAGCTAGATTGACTCCTTTTGTTTGGAATTCATACATTTTGGCCAATGTTTCCCACGCAACATTAGCAGAGCAAATATCGTAAATCTGGGACAGTGTGCCTTTGTCGCACGTGCTTCTAATTGTGTTTAATGCTTTGTCATTCTTATTTCTCCAAGCTTCATTATCTTTTGTTACAGATGTTTCTACTACTTCCAAAAGACCTTGATTTCCAAGATAATCTGCCATATGCTGTCTCCACATTTCATAATTCGTGGGGGCCGACGGGACCAGTGTTAACCTGCCAAAGTATAGAGAACAGTTAATTCACTTGTTTTCAGAAAAGAAAACAGAGACATGTCTCGGAGCATTCAAAAACAAAACAAAACGAAAAAAGTAATGGTTCACCAATATTTAAAGAGTGGAATGTTTTACTGGTAATGACTAAAAAAACCAGATTCATGATATTTATGAATAACAGAAATTTATGAATATGACTTAATTATAAAATAAATTATTCTTTTTTATTTTTTAGACGAATGGATTGGGATTTCACAACCGACAAAAGGAACATAAGTGCGCAATTCTGAGCTTACATGGGAACATTCGGGATTGGAGAAGTGTTCGAATTCATATTCTTCTGCAAAATAATATACATAATTAGAATTAGTATAACGATTTCGATTTGTTATATTCAAACAGCAATGCAAAGTAACAACTTAAAAAAAAAAAAGGAGATTTTATGATAAAAAAGCTACGATGAGGAAGCTACGGGCATGCTTACTTGCAATTAATGCAGCTCCCTTGGTACAGCGATACTGTAATTGATGTTGGCCTACAAGTGAATGCTGATCAGCAGCATTTTTAGTGCCTATATAACAATGTCCAGTTTTGTGTATATTTGAAGTGGTTCCTTTCTTAGCTTACTTTTTCGAGTTTAGAAGTTATCCTCAACTCTTTTTAGAATCAGTCCTTACATTTGTCTCGCTGATCACCTTTACCAGAGTATTCGTTGCAAAAACTTGTCCATCTAAGCAAGCCTTTAACCTTTGGCTTGCTGTGTTTCACGCAAATATGTTCTTTTTTTTATACAAGAATGGTAATTAACTTTTCAGCAACAATATCAATGTGAATATTTTCAAGACGCAGCCCCATATATTAGTTGTAATTCTACAGCTACCAACAATTTGGTTAACACTCTCTCCAACGATTCAAGAAATTGAAGTATAGCTGACACTGAACCGGTCAATCCACTTAATTGAATCAATTCATTGAAAATTATGATAATAATAACTTGTATAAAAATAAAAATTAAATCAATATTTTTAATTACTGATCATAATTATAGCATTGTAGGTTTATATGAGAGTTCTGATTTTGATCTTATAGGACATAGACACAGATAGTGCGATTGGAAGAATATTCGATCATTTTTGTTGATGACGTTAAGCCTCTTGAATAGCAATTCTTTTTCTTTCTTTTCCCCTTAAAGGTGAATATTTTAATTCATTTGACCTTTCTCAAGCTATTATTTTAATCAGATAACTTGTTGGCAAAAATAAATATTTCATCTGATATTATTTTTATCTCTTTTAATTTTCTTGCACTATATTAAAACAATCTCTATTTAAATAATATTGATTTTTAAATTAATTATATTTTTAATCTCACGATTTTATATATTCTAATCATGTTCAATAGTTATTTTCCCTATCAATACAAAACTAACTAAATAACTGTTTTATTGTAGTTTGAAATATTTTTCATTGTTATATTTTAGATTATTTCTTTTGATCTAAAATGTTTTCAAATGTATAATTTATTTTACTTTCATCTCTTTATTAAGTACAATTTTCTTAATAAAAAAAGTAGCAAAAGAATGAAAAGATTTGCAAAACAATTATGTTTTTTTTTACTTCAACTAGTCAACAAAAGCAACCTTTTACCAAAAGAAATCAAAAGCAAAGTATATTTTAATTATTAATTAATGTTGTACAACTAATTAATTAGTTCTATCTTTATAGTATATATTTGGTTAAAAGAATTGTGTATTTTATGTGCATTAATTAAATTAACTAATTTATAAGATAACTATGTAATAAAAATAAATTTATAATAAGATCATAATTATAATATTTATATTATATTTGTATATAATTCTTAAATTATTTATAGTTGTTGCTCTTACATATGTTGGCCTAATATCTAAGACCTAAGCTCTAACCGGAAAAGAAATTGGCAGGCCTTATAGAACTTGCAGAAAGTAGACTAACACTAAACATTGATTTTATATTATTAGGAAAATTTGAACGAAAGCAAAACTAAACTGATCACGAGTAACAATCAAAGCCAGCTAAGAAATAGATCATAAAACTAGAACCATAAATTAGTAGGGGGGAAAAAGCACCTAGCCTCAGTTGTATGACACCATTTCTTAGGAAAACAAAACTTCCAAAATTTGGCGATAAAGGAAAATTACAGTTTTTAACATAGTAATAAAAACAAGAACTTTTTCCAGATATAACGATGTAATATGGAAACCAAACAAGCGTACAACATTTGAGAGCAAAAAAAAAACTTTTCAATAAGATAAGATTTTATGACATTCACCTAACTTCCAAGATTAATCCAAAAGCCAAAATCACAATATGAACTCGAAGCAATCTTGAGAATTCAAGTGTAATTTTCAACAACAAAATAAAATTAAGAGTTGTTAATAGAAAGAAACTTAATTCAAATATTCTACCTTTCCTGTGATAAATGAATGGCACAATATTATAAAGAAAAACAAAATACCCAAAAGAAAACCTTAGAAATCACAAAGAATGAGAATGAGGATCAATTGAAATTTTTTCTGATACAAAATCACAAAAACTATAAAGAAAAAAATAGAGAAGAAGAAAAGAGTGGAACATCCAAACTCCAAAAATATACAGAGAAGAAACAGTGATGATGGAGAGAAGAAGAAGCAAAGGGTTTCAAATCAGAGTTAAAGTTAGGTTAAGTAACCTTGAACCTAAAACTCAACTACCCAAATTTGGTATGAGGTTGAATCTAGTTAAATTAGACTATGTTTGTTTACTTTGCGTCAGATTCGATTGTACTAGGTTTAGGATCTTTTTTCATTTATAATTGCTCCATAATAGACTTTTATTCTTTTTTGGGAAAAGGGTCAATTTTAACTTTAAATTTTACATCAATTGATAAGTCTAATCATAACATTTTAGAGAGAACACTTAAAATTCTAACATTTAAAAAACATTAAATGTTAGGTCTAACTTGAAACTTTTTAATAATTTTTTATTTTGTTTGTAGATTTCATATCATGTCATTTCGTTGCTAACGTGATAAGGTCATTAAAAAATATTATTATTTTATTTTATTTATAATAGTGAACCCATCCCTTCCCAGAGGGAAGTCCTAAGTTCTTTCTCCATCGTTTGTTTGTTTTCTTCTTGTCATTGAAGAGTAAACGTTTATATTCTCTTTAATGTAGTTTCTATTGTTTCATCATCTATATTGGCAAAGCACACCCTGAACCAACCAGGTTCAATGTAATGAAAGGAAGATCATGGAGAGATATTGAGTTTTACTTCATTGATATTCACACGCATTTCACCTTCAAGTGTTGGGTCGCTAAGAAGATGGTGTAAGTCCATCCAAATGTAAAAACTTACATTGCACTTCAAGCAACTGATACCCACTTGTTGTAGTGCCTCCGTAATGATCTTGTGCCTTTTCCCCAACCTTTTGGAGCTCTCTGACAAAAAGTTTTCGATGAACTCCTTTTCAGAAAGTATTGAAGCAAGTAGAAACTAAGTTTATAAGGACACCAATCCAAAACTTGACATTTTACAGCCATGGTGCACAACTGCATCATTGTATGAGTAAACAATTCTAACTTTGAAGCCCGGAAGACCCATGTCCTTGGACAAACTATAAACAATGTGAAAGAGATCCTTGTTACACTCCATCTCTTCTATAACCTTAGTGATGCTCATGATGTAACACGTATCATAAGCCTTAGTACGTGTCCCGGATTGAATGTAAAAAGGGAATAAATGAAGAAATGTGAAAAATACCTTATTACAGTTCCGTAACTTCAAACGAACTTTTCGAAGCCGAAACGAATATGAATCTACCGACACCTTCATGGGATCTACTCACCAGGATGCGTTAAATCCTTTTTGTAGCTTTCTAAATACATGAACCTCTGAATGGGTCAGAGTATCCTTACATTCACGATTTACTACAACAGCTTCAGGAGACCTTAACCTTCTTTATATAGCATCTATATCGGTTCTCTCCGTCATGGGCTTAATATGGGTTTGGTCGACACTGACCAGGTCCATTTTCCTCTTGGACTTCATTCCATTAATCCAGATCGTTTATTAAGCCACTTTATTATCTTTATTCTAATCAAATTATGTAATTTAACTGATAAGTTATTGAAAAACTAAAAATTACAATTAATTGTTGTCTACTAAATAGGAAAATTTCTAACATTCTCCCCCTTAGATAATAATTAATTACGTTACTAACTTAAGATTAAAAACCAACTTAAAATTTGGTTAAGTCACGCTACTATATTGATTGATCAAGTTTAATGTGATGTGAAAATCAGCGAGCATCTAAAGCCATCAACCTACTTAAAAATGTAGGAAGAGCAGAGCTTCTTTTGAGAAATTAAACAAACCCAAAAATTCAAATTACACAATAAGATCAAGTAGAACCCAAAAGACTCAAGCTATAGGAAAAAAAAAATAAATGAAGAGTAGCCTTTAAACCTTGAAAATAATGATCACTCCTAGTTTGTCAGTGTAGATCAGAAGAAGAGTAAAAGAATGTACCTTTTGGGAAGAAACCAATGCTGAGAGAACTGTAGTAGCAGGAGAAGAAGAATATGGTGAGAAGGGTGGTGAAGGAGTTGAGTTGTAGAGAAACACATGATTACTTCCAAGATCTTGGTTAAATACTAAATAATAAAGTGAAAAGAAAAGGAAAGAAGAAAGAAGACATACCCAAAGAGAAAAGGAAGAAAAGAAGAGAAATGAAATGGAGAGAGTAAAGATGGAGATGAGATTTGGGACAACGAAATGACAACACATAACTAAAGGGTGATTTAGTTGTCTGTTTGAAATATGAAACTCTGACTTCTCTCATTGTCTGTGCATGCATTGCATGCACTGGCTGTCTATTACACACACCATTCACATTGCCTTTGATTTATTTACTTCTTTTCTATTCTTTAAATTTCGCATCCACTTTCTTCTAGCTACGACTGACAACAAGAACTCCTTTTAAGAGTAGGTTTGATGTAAGATAATCCTATTTTACTAAGGAGAGAAGTGATCTAAAGTATTTTAGTAACATTTAGAAAAATACTTCCATATTCAACTTCATTGTTAGACTTGGTAATAGTATGTTATTTTTTGAAGCTCTAAATGGTATTAAAACCAAGAAAGATACATTGGTCAAATGTAAAACAATGATCATCAATTTAACTAACCTAGTTAGTTTCATAGCAAGCTTGTAAGGCAAATAAGTCTTTAATGAAATAAATGGCTTAAGAAGTTGTTGATTAAAGATATCAACAAATTTGTTTAACTGTAGTCCAATCAATATTAGTAGGGCAATATAAAATGGGCAGACTTTGTTTACTACAAATTAGATATTAAGGTGAGTAAGGCAAAGGTATTGTAAGGTGCTTATAATGATATGGTACTCGGGGGAATTACGAAGTAAATGTCCATGGTTTTTAGGGAGAGGGAGGGTGGGAGTAATAAGTTTGTTGGAGAGTTTCTAGTTTTCAAGGAATTTGTGAAGAAGGAGACCTTTACTATATTGTGTTTAGGTAAGAAGAATAAAATTGGAAGTGATTGTGGTTTTGATATTAAAAAATGATAATCAACATATCTATTGAGAACTCCATGTCCATTAAACAAGGTGATTCAATGAATCCAAAGATGAAGGAAGTACATTGGTGATTTGACTGAATAGTAAGATAGGAGAATTAGTTTATGTCATTTTTAATTGGATGTTAAATTTGTATTATTGCTTGTTTGTGATATCAGTAAGTGATAAATGCTTAATATATTTTTTTAATAAGAATACCTTTTCATAAAACATAATATGAATGAAAACTAAGAGGATTGCCCACTCCAAATGTGTGTTTTGATTAGAGGATAAACTTGTTTCCTTTTCCTTAACATTTGAATGAAGTACCAGGAATGCTCTTTCCTCTCCTTAATATGCTAAAAACTATAAGCTAATATTAAATAGTTCATTTGGACCATAAAGCCTCCTTATTAGTACATTCTCCATATTCTTTTGAAAATTAAGATTAATTGACTCATTTGTAAGGAAATGAACCTCAATCTCCCTTCCTGCTTTCTCTAGCAAAGCTGCTCCCACTTTATTTTTACACCTTTGAAGTTATCAACACTTTCTGTTAGACTCCGCTTGAAATCATGCAACGTGAGCTTATTACCCTGAAGGGTTATTTCTATGAACCCTTATTAGCCATCATCAGTTCATCCTCATTCTCATAACATCTCAAACCACAAGGAGCGAGCGCACACCAATTAGACACCCAAATCACCACTTGACTTTTTTTTCTTTTTCTTTTTGAATTGTAGCTCCATAATCAAACTCATTTCTTCTATTTCTGAACAAATTTTGAGAAACCTCAAACTAGAATTATAATTTGATTTCTTCAGAAACATTTGTTCCCCATTTGTCTTAAGTTTCTAATGACACCAAAATCATTCAATTTGGTTCAGGAATCTGAAAATTTGGGTCCAAATTTTTCAGATTGTTATTAGATTGAAACAGTACATTATACCTAACTTCCATCCAGAATTTGAAAATTTTAGTGATTGACTTAAAATCCAACTCCTTTAGATCATTTGTACTTCTATGTCTTTAGTTTATTTAGAAATAAGAATCATCTCATTTGGAGGTCGGATAACAAGGTTATGGCTGAAAGAATCAAACATGATTTTTGCCCTCAATCATATTGCACTTGTCTTGGAAGAATTAGCCTAACTTCATTAGAGATGTCGGATTAAGATCATCTTAGGATGGTTTCAAATAAGACTTTGAGATCTAAAACTTTTATGAAGACCTCGAAGAGAGAATCTGTCATCTTAAAGGTCAAAATTGGACCAGACAGTAGGCTAGACAAAGGGTCAAATGAAACCAGACAAAGGGCCAGATGATCTGGGACAATTGGCATAACTTTCTCTATAGCTATCGGATCAAGGTCATTCTTAGATGGTTTGAAAGAAGACTCATAGACCTACAACGTTCATGAAGACTTTAAAGAGAGATTATATCATCTTAAGAATCAAAATTGGACCATAAGATAGGCCAAATGAAAGGTCAGACGAAGCCAGACAAAGGGCCAGACAATTTGGGACAATTTCCATAACTTTCTCTAGAGATATTGGATCAAGGTCATTCTTAGATGGTTTAAAAGAGGACTCATAGAATTGGGTGAACCACACAGCAACACCAAACAAGAGCTTCACCAAGTCAACCACGATTTAGGTGCAAGAATTGGGTGATGCAATCATCAACAATATAACACCGCAGCAGCGTTTTATCCCCTTTATATTTAACACTCACTGCATCAGTGTTTTCAAAGCCTGCTGCACCTTAAATAAAACCCACACACCAAAACTTCCAGCTGTGCTCCACTACTTCATGGGTGGTTTTGTACTAAGTCAGCTGCTTCTTGATTACTTGCTGGCTCCCAAAGTCCATTAGAAGCAAATATAACAAATTGGTAATGTGCCTGCAACACGCAAATTTTCTTCATCCGTATGTATTTCTCAATTGTCCATCAACCCACAACACCTTCTTTGCCACACATGCACGTTGGAGATAGATCACCGCAGCTGTTAATAGGAGATGTAGTTCAACTTCAAGGCTAGAGACGTTTGCTAAATGTCACACCTACATCAAAGAAATTCACTCCAGTTGTTTGTTTTATTGACAATTAATGCGCATCTCTCCTATGGCACACAAATCCGAGTCCAGAACTTCTGTCCAATTTAATGGTGTCTTATTGTGTCCAATGAATCTCAGTCATTTATTTATGTGGGTCCTGCGTGAATCCTGCATGGGTCCCACAAAATAAATGACTGAGATTCTATGGGACAGAATAAGACAGAATAAAATTGGACAGAGGATCTGGTCCCCACAAATCCACCTACTCAATGTCGTACACACACCAAAGATGGACTTCTATCGTGGTTTTATGATGTGCATAATCCCTCGTACAAAATAAGAGTCCCACTGCATTATCAATTACTTGAAACACCCATGCAAGGTATACCTCTTCAATTGATAGAGTCATACACAATATTCACTAGCAAGAATCCCTTCTCCAACAACCAAAACAACTTTCCTTTTTTTGCCATATCCAAAAATCTAGCCGTACACTATTCAAATACCAATATTATGTAGGATTTTATCACAACTACAATTAATATCTTATATTTCATTTGATTATCAAAGTCATTATCTAATTAATAATATTTTATATGTTCAATTAATAAATAATGCCAAAACTAATTATTTAGATATATAACATATATCGTACAAACGCCAAAATGTTTAAGATGAACCCTACTGACCTCTCTATCTTCTCTCATCAGAAATGCCTTAACTTCTGTTCTACTAAGCATTATCCGTCTGTGTTTTTGATAAGTCAATTAAATTGCATTTATGTTGGACTTTATTTTGGTTGATTTGTGAAATTTGTGTTCATAAATTAATGGAATTAATTGTTAAATGTTCACAAGTGGTTGTCAATGCCAAAAAGACGAAAAAGGATCAAAAAGAGGAAAAATATCACAAGAAATTCGAAAATTCCAGTCTGGCCGAAATTCAAAAATTAGGCGTGGGTACGCCTAAGGACAGAATCCTAAATCTGCAAAATTTTCAGAATCCATCTCCAATTAGAACACAACAGTCCAAGATTTTCTCAACCTCTAAACCAGAAGTTTCCCACCGAAATTAAAAGATTATCTAATCTGGATGAAATCCAATCAAGACTATGAAGAGATCCAATTCAAGGAGGAAGCCAAGAAATTGCCGCACACTTATACATATGGGTTTAGGGTTAGAGGGGAGAGCATCGTGTTTTTTTCTCTTTGGAGTAAGGGTTGCCGCAACTTTGTAGTCATTATTTTTCTGTCTATTTCCAGTAGTATTTTGATAGGTTCTTGTTTGGAGATTGCGGCAACCCTCCATCTTCTTGTTTCCCTGAATTGTTTCTGCTGCACTTCTCAAGATATAGTTCGTAGGTTGAAGACTCCAAGACTGCCGCACATTGTGTTTTCTTCTTGTTCTTCATTAGTTAACAGATCAACGCATTCTCTCCTTGGCTGCCACAATTGGATTTACTTTTTATTTCAACAGCATCATCGCATATCATCTTCTCAAAAAGCTGCCGCAATTGATTTACTTAGCTTTTATAGTTTAATTCTTCATCTACCAGTAGTAGTCGTATAGAGTTAAGGGCTGTTAGTTAATTCAAATTTCTGGTTATTTGCCTTTCAATTTCTGCAGATTTTAATTAGGGATTTTTATTAGTTTCAATAAAGACTAGTTGTGGAGATTATTTTTATTATTGTTTCTTTAGATTTTAATTTAAGTATGATTAGTTAATTTTCTTATCTTGATTTAGGGATCCATGTTCCATGTTATTTTGGTGAGATTTTCTGAATCTTTTTCATGTTATTAATGAACATTGGATAATTTCATATCTGTATTTTTAATTGGATTTGTTGGTTTCTAGGTGCGCAACTAGGAATTAATTAATTCAACTGCTAGGTTAACAAAATCTTACGTTCAATTATGGTAACCATAAGTAGCAATTAGGATTATCCCCTCTACGTTAGAGTCGGAAAATTCTAAGAAATTATCCACTTGATTGATTTCATGTCGTACATGTTTATCACTTG
>JAOTAX010000005.1:33109626-33122204 GCA_025629825.1 Erythroxylum guanchezii | reverse complement strand
GACCTTGATGTTGTTTATGTTTTTGTGACTCTTTTATGGAGAATCTAGACTTTCAGAAATGCATTTATTTTAGAGCAATAGATGTCCTATCCGATACACTACAAGAAAAGTAGGAATTAGTAACGGAAAATTACTGACGGAAAATAAATCGTAGCAAATTAGCGACTGAAAACTCGTAAAAAAATTCATTTAGCGACGGTTATCATTTCCGAAGCTAAAATTGGAGGGAAACCATCCCTGCAAAATTAACGACAAAATTTAGGGACAGTAAAAGTTTCGGTCGGTAACTGCGTTGCACATTAGCGACGGAAACTCTATTTCCGTCCCTAAAATCGGCATGAAAAAATATTGTTTAGCAACGGATAACATTTCTGTCGCTAAAATTTGAGGAAAACTGTCCCAGTAAAATTAGCGATGAAGTTTAGGGACGGTAAAAGGTATCGTCAGTAATTTTGCCCTCAATTTAGAGACGGAAAACTGATTTCCGTCGCTAAAATCAGAGGGAAATTTAAATTTTAAATGCGAGAATTAAAGGCGGTATAATAAAACTTAAAAGTAGCGACAGACACATCCGTTGCTAATTTCCGTCGGTAAATCACTTTTAAAACCCCGACCACCCCTATAATTTATGAATGTTAGTTTTATTCAAAATAGATCCAACAATCATTTTTAATTTATCTAATTATTTTTATTTATAATTGTCTAATATGAAGTTATATGAAAATATACTGGAGCCTTCCTGCCGCCTGGACTAATTTGGCTGGGTTGTGAGCCTTGTACACGAAATTCGTTGTTCACAGTCTCAGGAACTTGGATATGTATTACTGGACATAAAATAAATCTCATGAATTTAAATCTACTTTTGAAGTTTCAATTAGGTAATTTAAATTAGAACAGTCAAAGAGTATTAGAATTAGGTTTGGGTTAACTATTGTCAAAATGATTAGAACTAGTCATTGATAGTTGACCCTTACTATTTATAAACCCTTTAATATTTTCATGTTTAGTCAATATAGAATACTCTAACACTTCCCCTCAAATGCAACTAGAACTAAATATCCAGTTGTCACTTGAGATAAATGCAATAGTAACCAGATTAAAATATCAGCTCTGATACTATATTAGAATTGAGTTTGGGTCAACTATTGTTTAAATAATTAGAACTAATCATTTGGATAATTGACCCTTATCACTTATAAACTTTTTAACATTTTAATGTTTAGCCAATATGATATACTCTAACAAAAAGAATAGACGAATAAAGAGTAATGTAAATAGGTAAAGAACTAACATGAATAAATCCAACGTTTCCAAAATTTAAGATTACAGCTATGGAATTCCAAGGCTTTTATTCCCAAAACCATAAACGGGCTGATATTTAAGAAGTCTTGAGAAATGGTCAAATCTGGGCAACGTCGGATTAGATCCAAGGCGACATCTTTGGAATACAAAAGAAATGGGAAATGATTAGTGGAATATTTGAGAGTACATACTTTGCAAACTGGAAGCAGAAATTAATTAATTAAACCATACGAATTGTTCATGATCATGAATAAATATAGATCTTACCGAAGATTCCACTAATTATGCAGCCACAAAGAAGAGTAGATACATTATGGCCTTTTTGGTGATAAAAGCAAGAGATGGGAATGCGAGAGTAAAGATAACGGGTCGTTTGATAGTGTGGTGTGATACATGCTCCGCAGATTGGAAGTAAGCCTCGAAAGTCAGGGATAAAAAGAAGCCTGTCGTTGAGTGAAAGAAGACGCTCAATTGTTTTAGTCATTCCATTACCAGAAGCGTAAGTGAGAGCAGTGGCACAAGTGAGTCTTGTACTTCAAGGTCACTTCTGTTCATCAACTCAGCCAACTCCTCCGTCACCTGTTCATGTCCAGCCATAGCCGCCAAATGAATAAGCATATGACCTCCAGATGATACTTTGGCGGTTAATGCCGTTGGGTCAGCTTCAAGCTCATGCTTCAAGTCCTTCCAGTTTCCTCTGTAGATTGCCGTATACATGCGAGAAAATCTTTTTTTTATCGACATCAAACTGGCCTGAAAACATACATACATGCAATATTAGAAAGAAAAATTGAACAGAATGTTGGGGAAATTGATGAAAGGCTACTCACATATAGCGCCAGCCCGACCAACTCTAACCAAGGGTCGTTTGGAGAGCCCGGACAAGTCACCGAAGTTGAGCTTCAATAACTTGATCCATGAGGGGTCACCTAGATCGACTCCTTGTGTTCGGAATTCATACATTTTGGCCAATGTTTCCCACGCAATATTAGCAGAGCAAATATCGTTAATCTGGGGCAGTGTGCCTTCGTCGCACGTGCTTCTAATTGTGTTTAATGCGTAGTCATTCTTGTTTCTCCAAGCTTCATTATCTTTTGTTACAGATGTTTCTACTACTTCCAAAAGACCTTGATTTCCAAGATAAGCTTCCATACGCGGTCTCCATATTTTAACGAAACCGGCATCGGCACGCTTAAGTTGAGATTGAGTTCATTACAGATCAAAATTATAGCATTGTAGGTTTATATGAGACAGTTCTGATTTTGATTTTATAGGACATGGACACAGATGGTGCTTTTTGAAGAATATTCGATCATTTTTGTTGATGACGTTAAGCCTCTTGAATAGCAATTCTTTTTCCTTCTTTTCCCCTTAAAGGTGAATATTTTAATTCATTTGACCTTTCTCAAGCTATTATTTTAATCAGATAACTTGTTGGCAAAAATAAATATTTCATCTGATATTATTTTTATCTCTTTTAATTTTCTTGCACTATATTAAAACAATCTCTATTTAAATAATATTGATTTTTAAATTAATTATATTTTTAATCTCATAATTTTATATATTCTAATCATGCTCAATAGTTATTTTCCCTATCAATACAAAACTAACTAAATAACTGTTTTACTGTAGTTTGAAATATTTTGCATTGTTATATATTAGATTTATTGTTTTGATCAATAATGTTTTCAAATATATAATTTATTTTACTTTCATCTCTTTATGAAGTACAATTTTCTTAACAAAAAAAGTAGCAAAAGAATGAAAAGATTTGCAAAAAAAAAAAAAAACTTTTAAAACTCCAGCTCGTCAACAAAAGCAACTTTTTACCGAAAGAAATCAAAAGCAAATTATATTTTAATTATTAGTTAATGTCCTACAACTAATTAATTAGTTCTATCTTTATAGTATTTATTTGGTTAAAAGAATTATGTGTTTTATGTGTATTAATTAAATTAACAAATTTATAAGATAACTATGTAATAAAAATAAATTTATAATAAGATCATAATTATAAGATTTATATTATATTTATATATAATTCTTAAATTATTTATAGTTGTTGATCTTACATATGTTGGCCTAATCTCTAAGACCTAAGCTCTAACTGGAAAAGAAATTGGCAGGCCTTATAGAACTTGTAGAAAGTAGCCTAAGTTTGAACATGTTTTAGCCTAAACACTAAACATTGATTTTATATTATTACGAAAAATTGAACGAAAGCAAAACTAAACTGAGCACCAGTAACAATTAAAGTTAGCTAAGAAATAGATTATAAAACTACAAGCATAAATTAGTAGGGGGAAAAAGCATCTAACCTCAGGTGTATGACACCATTTTTTTGGAAAACAAAACTTCCAAAATTTGGTGACAAAAGAAAATTACAGTTTTTAATATAGGAATAAGAACAAGAACTTTTTCCAGATATAACGATGTAATATGGAAACCAAACAAGCGTACAACATTTGAGAGCAAAAAAAAAAAAAACTTTTCAACAAGATAAGAATTTATGACATTCGCCTAACTTCCAAGATTAATCCAAAAGCAGCCAAAATCATAATATGAACTCGAAGGAAACTTGAGAATTCAAGTGTAATTTTAACAATAAAGTAAAATTAAGAGTTGTCAACAGAAAGAAACTTAGTTCAAATATTCTAACTTTCTCGTGTTAAATGAATGGCACAATATTATAAGGAAAAACAAAATACCTAAAAAGAAAACCTTAGAAATCACAAAGAATGAGAATGAGGATCAAGTGAAATGTTTTTTGATACGAAATCACAAAAACTATAAAGAAAAAAAATAGAGAAGAAGAAGAGAGTGGAACATCCAAACCCCAAAACTACAGAGAGAAGAAATAGAGAAGATGGAGAGAAGAAGAAGTAGAGAGTTTCAAATCGAGTTAAATTTAGGTTAAGTAACCTTGAACCTAAAGCTCAACTGCCCAAATTTGGTGTGAGGTTAAATCTAGTTAAATTAGACTATGTTTGTTTACTTTGCATCAGATTCAATTGTACTAGGTTTAGGATCTTTTTTCATTTATAATTACTCCATAATAGACTTTTATTCTTTTTTGGGAAAAAGGGTCAATTTTAACTTTAAATTTTACATCACTTGATAAGTTTAATCATAACATTTTAGAGAGAACACTTAAAAACTCTAACATTTAAAAAACATTAAAATTTGACCCCACCATAAGGAAATTAATAACAGCCATCAGTTAAATGTTAGGTCTAACTTGAAACTTTTTAATAATTTTTTATTTTGTTTGTAGATTTCACAATATCCTGTAATTTCATTGCTAAGGTGATAAGGTCATTAAAAGACATTAGTATTTTATTTTATTTATAATAGTGAACCCATCCCTTCCCAAAGGGAAATCTTAAGTTCTTTCTCCATCGTTTGTTTATCTTCTTCTTTTTGTTGAAGAGCAAACGTTTGTATTCTCTACAATGCAGTTTTTATTGTTTCATCATCTATATTGGCAAAGCACACCCTGAACCAACCAGGTCCAATGCAATGAAAGGAAGATCCTGGAGAGATATTGAGTTTTACTTCATTGATAATCACACATCATAGCTTCATTTCACCTTCAAGTGTTGGGTCGTTAAGAGGATGGTGTAAGTCCATCCAAATGTAAAAACCTACATTGCACTTCAAGCAACTGATACCCACTTGTTGTAGTGCCTCCGTAATGATCTTGTGCCTTTTCCTTAACCTTTTGGAGCTCTCTGACAAAAAGTTATCGATGAACTCCTTTTCAGAAAGCATTGAAGCAAGTAGAAACCAAGTTTATAAGGACACCAATCCAAAACTTGACATTTTACAGGCATGGTGCACAACGACATCATTGTATGAGTAAATAATTGCAACTTTGAAGCCTGGAAGACCCATGTCCTTGGACAAACTATAAGCAATGTGAAAGAGATCCTTGTTACACTCTATATCTTCTATAACCTTAGTGATGCTCATGATGTAACATGTATCATAAGCCTTAGTATGTGTCCCGGATTGAACGTGAAAAGGAAATAAATGAAGAAATGTGAAAAATACCTGATTATAGTTCCATAACTTCAAACGAACTTTTCGAAGTCGAAACGAACGTGAATCCACCGACACCTTCACGGGATCTGCTCACCAAGATGCGTTAAATCCTTTTTGTAGCTTTCTAAATACATTAACCTTTGAATGGGTCAGAGTATCCTTACATTCACGATTTACTACAGCAACTACAGGAGACCTTAACTTTCTTTATATAGCATTCATATCAGGTCTCCCCATCACGGGCCTAATATAGGTCTGGTCTACACTGATCAGGTCCATTTTCCTCCTGGACTTCATTCCATTAATCTAGATCACTTATTGAGCTACTTTATTATCTTTATCCCAATCAAATTATGTAACTTAACCGATAAGTTATTGAAAAACTAAAAATTACAATTAATTATTGTCTGCTAAATGTGAAAATTTCTAACATTCTCCCCCTTAGCTAATAATTAATTACATTACTGAGTTAAGATTAAAAACCAATTTAAAATTTGGTTAAGTCACGCTACTATATTGATCGATCAAGTTTAAAGTGTTGTGAAAATCAGCGAGCATCGAAAGCCATCAACCTACTTAAAAATGTAGGAAGAGCAGAGCTTTTTTTGAGAAATTAAACAAAACCAAAAATATCAAATTACACAATAAGATCAAGTAGAACCCAAAAGACTCAAGCTATAGGGAAAAAAATAAATTAAGAGTAGCCTTTAAATCTTGAAAATAATGCTCACTCCTAGTTTGTCAGTGTAGATCAGAAGAATGGGAAGAGTAAAAGAATGTACCTTTTGGGAAGAAACCAATGCTGAGAGAACTTTAGTAGCAGGAGGAGAAGAATATGGTGAGAAGGGTAGTGAAGGAGCTGAGTTGCAGAGAAACACATGATTACTTCCAAGACCTTGGTTAAATACTAAATAATAAAGTGAAAAGAAAAGGAAAGAAGAAAGAAGACACACCCAAAGAGAAAAGGAAGAAAAGAAGAGAAATGAAATGGTGAGAGTAAAGATGGAGATGAGAGTTGGGACAAAGAAATGACAACACATAACTAAAGGGTGATTTAGTTGTCTGTTTGAAATATGAAACTCTGAATTCTCTCATTGTCTGTGCATGCATTGCATGCACTGGCTTTCTATTAAGCACACCATTCACATTGCCTTTGATTTATTTACTTCTTTTCTATTCTTTAAATATTGCATCCACTTTCTTCTAGCTACGACTGACAACAAGAACTCCTTTTAAGAGTAGGTTTCATGTAAGATAATCCTATTTTACTAAGGAGAGAAGTGATCTAAAGTATTTTAGTAACAGTTAGAAAAATACTTCCATAATCAACTTCATTGTTAGACTTGGTAATAGTAGGTTATTTCTTGGAGCTCTAAATGGTATTAAAATCAAGAAAGATACATTGGTCAAATGTAAAACAATGATCATCAATTTAACTAACCTAGTTAGTTTCATAGCAAGCTTGTAAGGCAAATAAGTCTTTAGTGAAATAAATGGCTTAAGAAGTTGTTGATTAAAGATATCAACAAATTTGTTTAACTGTAGTCTAATCAATATTAGTAGGACAATATAAAATAGGTAGACTTTGTTTATTACAAGTTAGATATTAAGGTGAATAAGGCAAAGGTATTATAAGGTGCTTATAATGATATGGTACTTAGTGGAATTACGAAGCAAATGTCCATGGTTTATAGGGAGAGGGAGGGTGGGAGTAATAAGTTTGTTGGAAAGTTTCTAGTTGTCAAGAATTTTTTGAAGAAGAGACCTTTAGTATATTGTGTTTATGTAAGAAGAATAAAATTGGAAGTGGTTGTGGTTTTGATATTAAAAAATGATGAATAGGAACTAAGTCTTTAATAAAGAAGGTTTTGACTGAATAGTAAAATAGGAGAATTAGTTTATGTCATTATTAATTGGATGTTAATTTTTTAATATTGCTTATTTGTGATATCAGTAAGTGATAAATGCTTAATATTTTTTTAATAAGAATTTTAGTGCATTTTACTTGTGATTTTTTGTGAATTTGTTTGTTAATGGTACTTAATTCATTCATATTATGTTTTATGAAAAGGTATGCTTGAGCAAAATTGAGGTAAAAAATTTAAGAATTGAAGTTGTTTATAAAAGACATGCCCATGTTGGGATTGAAAAAGCACATGTTGATAGACATGGCCATATCCATAAACTGTGACAAAGCCTTAAACTTTTTTTTTCTACATGACTTGCAAATATTAAAATGAGATTGAGGGAAATGAGCAAGAACACACACGTGTCCAATGACCTTGTCAAATACAAAACCTAATTTCCAAAGTATAAAAGGGAAATATGAATGCAATTAAAAGAGTTTAACAGTTTTGAACCATAAAGTGGCAAAGACAAGAAGATTGACTTAGAGATCCAAACAGAGAGTATATTTCTATCGAAATTTTAATGGATTTTTATTAGAGAAAAGGGGGTTTATCATAAATTAATTTTGGTTCTTCTTTCAAATCCTTGGTTATGTTTTTTTGTTTTTATGAAGTAAATTTATTTAGTACCGAGGCGGGATGAGCTTTATGATGGATTATGTGATTTAACTCTTTATTTAATGCAATTTTATTTTTGATTCATTGGATTCAATTATATGCACATATTATTTCTTAAATTGATATTTTTTAAGATATTGATTCATATATGATTTCATACAACAAAAAAATTTTAAATTTAAAAGAAAATTATTTAAGAGCTCAAAAATGAGCATCAAATGGAAAAAAAAAAGTTCGAGTCTCCAAGGTGACCTTTGTAACAATTGGTATCAGATCCAAAGTTTGAAATGGCTATAGGCAACTTGACTGAATGGGTGTCTAGGGTGGAGGCACTCATTGGACCTATTCCTCAAGGGGAGGAAGAAGTCACATCTCACAATACTTGTTTCGAGATGTTGGAGGTGTGGATCCAACAGTTGCAATAACAGATGGTGGATGTATTGAAGGCACAGGAGGAGGCCCAGTTTGAGATTATTGTTTTGAGGCGTGCCGTTGCAACGATAGATGTCCAGCGAGGAGAAGGCTCAACATCAAAACTTTCTTCTGTGAAGGTACGTGAATCGAGGTTGTTCAAAGGCGTACGGGACCCCAAGGTGTTGGAGAACTTTTTGTGGGATATAGAGCAGTACTTTGCAGCTGCTAGGGTACTCGATCCTAAAAATGTCAATGTAACAACCATGTACTTGGATGGGGATGCCAAGCTCTGGTGAAGGACGAGAACTTCTACGGAGATCAGTGCAGGTAGAACTCCTGTAAATACATAAGAGCTCATGAAAAAGGAGTTGAAGGATCAATTTCTTCCCATGAATACTTCATGGCTTGCGAGGGAGGCTTTGAAGAACCTGAAGCAGGACGGATCGGTAAGAGATTATGTGAAATCTTTTAGTTCTCTGTTACTTGATATTGAAAACATGTCAGACGAGGACAAGCTCTTCAACTTTTTATCCGGGTTACAACCGTGGGTGCAAATGAAGTTGCGGAGGCAAAATGTGAAGGACATGGTTGGTGCAATTGCGGCCGCTAATGCCTTGGTGGACTTTCAAGCGATGAAAGAAACTAAGGTAAACTCCTCTAATTCTACGAAGGGAAAAGGCCATGCTCAGCAGGAGAATACCGAGGGGAAAAAGAAGAAGGATTCCAAAAAGGGAGACTTCAAGGGGAAAGGCAAGCTAGATGGTGGTTCCGAGAGTGGGGAGACATCCTCCAAATAGGGCAAGATTGCTTGTTTTCTATGTGGTGGATCACATTATACAAGAGAATGTCCGCGGAAAGAGAAGCTAAACACCCTGATAGCCGAAGAAGAGGGAGAATCTTCGGATGATGCGGCGCTGAATCCGATTGTCTTGTTGAATGCGGTTGGTAAAGCACCTAATCCTTATGATGAACTGATGTATGTGAAAATACAGGTTAATGAGGTAGAGGTGACCACGATGGTGGATATGGGTGCGTCGCATTCCTTGGTTGCGGAAAGGATGGTGCTCAAGTTGGGGCTTAGAGTGTCCAAGACCCTGACAAAGTTAAAAACCCTGGCGGGCAAGGCACTAGCGGTTATGGGAGCTACTTATAACGTCCCGATAAGTATAAGGAGTTGGCATGCCAAGATGAATTGCATGGTCGTACCACTTGAGGATTTTGAGATGATATTGGAGATCTATTTCTTTAAGGCAGCAAAGACGGTGCTGTACCCAAGTTTGGGAGGTATGATGGTTATGCTTGAAGAAAAATCCTTCTTTGTTAAATGTTGTAGATTCGTTGGTGGAAAGAAAGAGATTACAACACCGGTAGCACAAGTGTCAGCTATGATCATTGAAAAGGAGCCGAATTATGCTCGAGGAAACTCGAAACAGAAGGCGGGTAAGGAGCATATCATTGCCAAGATCACGAGGGATCAAGGTGATAGGGAAAGCTCGACGGAGGGAGCTCTTCTTAACATGTCTTTGACGGGGGCGGTGAGTCTTGAGGAGGCGAGTCCAAGTGGAAGCAAAGACAACCCCAATGGATTGGGAAAATGGTACGTGGGTGAAGTACTAATTAACATGAAGACATGCTACCATCTTCAAAAGCTGACTAAGGAGTCTTCGAGGGAACCGGTCGTGGAGGAGTGCCCACAGATTATTTCGACGAGGGCGTTGAATTCTTCTAGTGGGGGTTGTTTGTTAGACCCCTAAGTCCAGATTGCGGGATCCTATGAGTGTTGGCGAGCCTTAGCCAATGCTTGGCACGCAAGTCGGCACGAGGAAGACGTATTGACTAGGAAACAGGGCAAAGTCTCGAGAGTAGGCGAGATTCGATACACGTGGGCACACATAGGCACACATTGGCGAAAATCTTTGACAAGATGTAAGATTCGGATGCGAGGCCACTCGGAGTTGGCAAACTAAGTCATGCGAGACTCGAGGATACGCAAGAAGGCGCAAAGGCATGTAAGACCCCACGAGGATGCGAGAAGGCATACGAGCGCGACGAGGCGCTTAAGCACTTGACTTCGGCGAGACAGGTCGAAGGTATGTGAACCTGCGAGTTTTATGCTAACTCGGTTTGTGACTTGTAGCGACAAGACTGCATGTATGAGGGAGGCATACGAAAACACTAAGGCAAACATTGGCGAGTGAGATCAGACTTGGTACGAATTTTGGTAGAGTCTCAGACCTTGTAGAGATTGACTCGACCCAGGCTAAGACTTGACGGACAAAGGACTTAGCCACGCTCAGATGGATGGACCACGACTAACGGACTTGTTGTAGGAAGCATTGGATCAAGCCAGTGTGCTACGTGGGCTTCGGCGAGATCACACTGCATCATCAACGGATGGAGATCACGAGGAGATCTTGGATGATGTGGCGATGACTGGGAGTTAGAGTTGTAGTGAAACTCAACATCTGAAGATAGTGAAGATCTTCACGGATAAGGATGTTAACATTCTAGATAGTGTTCTAGATAAATGTAAACTCTATCTTTATGTTATCTTGTTAGATTTTATCTTATCAGTTAGAGTCCTATTTGGATGGGGCTGTCATCCAATTAGTTCGTGAGATCTTATCTGATAAAGATAGACGTGATCTTAAGTAGTTCAGATTTAGTGAGAATCTATGACTCTAAGCTAGGATGTCTATATATAACTCATTCGAGCTCTGCTCTTCTCATTTAATAAGAGAGAGCATTCTTTGTATTCTTTTGAGGGAAAGTTTATAAAGTTGGTCTTTTGATCGTATCTCTGTGTGTTTCCTTGTTGCCTATATTCTTGTTGCTTCCACATTGTTTCTTCGAGTATGTGCGAGTTAAACACTTCGAGGGTTGGGAAAGGCTGAGTCTTACTTTAACGGATCTAAGTGAGATTGCCGTGCAAAGGGTGTGGGTGAGAAACTTCTGGTGAAAGTTCGAGTCTCTAAGGTGACCTTTGTAACACCTTGTTACAACTTTGACTCCTTGCTTTTGTATCCTCTCTGAATCCTTGCTATAACTTTGACTCTTTTGTATCATTTTCCTTTGTCAATGTATCCTCTCCTTGTTATTGTATCCTAGACCAATCCGATCTATCACTTATTCTTCTTGGACAACTTGGTTAACAAGATCCTGGAAAGGAGAAAAAATAATTTGAGGAGATTTTTCTTAGAAGAAAGAAGCCAAAGATGAGACACCTCTTATACATATTTCGGCTAACTCACACAAGATAGGAGAGAGAGAGAGTTAAAAATGCAAGAACCACCTTCTCACTTCTTCTCAATTTTGGTTAACATGAATGAAAGAAGAGATTTGCATCAAATGCATCACTTCATTCTTTAATCAATCATAAAGAAGCCAATAAATGAAACTCTTCTTATTTGTCTTTAAGATGGCTATATGAAAAGACTATTAACCTAAATAAGACTTCTCATTTTCAGTTTTTGTGATGAAAGAAGAAAGATGGTTCATCAAATGCACCTCTTTCATCTTTAATCAAATAACTGCTAAAAGGTTACATGCTATCATTAAAAGAAAATCATTAGACCATTTAATACTAACATCATTACTCCATTTAATGATGATAAAGCATGTTAAAAACCATCTTTAATATAACAAATCAATGCTAAATGTGCAGCTGCACATTTAGCCTATTAAAACCAAAAATCTACCTCCTTTTATCTTTAATAACTTTGTTTTAATTTAATTAATCTCATTAATCAAATTAAACCAAAGTCTAGCCCATTCCTAAATGTTCATTTGGGCTTCTAATTAACAATTAATTACTCTAAGCCCAACATTCAATCATAGGCTTTAAAACCTCTATTTATATTTCTTACTTTGCTTAATAACCTTCTTAGAAGTCAAATGGGGAATCTAATTGGACTTGTATAATTCAAGCTCTAATAAGCCTGGAATTAATTTAATCTCATTATAATTAATTCCAACTTATTAACTAAAATTCATTCCACTAAAGACAATTAGTTGAACTCTTGAATTATTAAATATTATGAGAACACATGTTTCAAATAAGATGTTCAATTGCAAACTCTAATATGAACCATATTATAGCCATCCGCATAACAAAGGGTAAAATTACCGTTTTGCCTTTATGTTGGTTTTTCCTTCTAGGTCTCCCGTTTACTCTATAAGGTGGTAAATGTTGGACCCCGAATTTTCTTGGAAATTTTGAATTAGAAAGAGGCATTAAATGAGGAAAATTATGGTGACTAATTTGTGTGCAAAGAAAAAGAAGAGTCAAGA
>JAOTAX010000005.1:33092436-33109526 GCA_025629825.1 Erythroxylum guanchezii | reverse complement strand
ACAAAAATATGAGATAATATTATGTCATTGAGGAATTAAGTACGTAAGGAATTACGAGAACTAATCATGGGAACATAAAGTTATGGCAATATTATTAGAGTTAACTATACTTCTGAAAGTGGCATGGTGTTGAAGAATAAAGTGATCCAATTTTTGTTTGGATCAATTAGTGGCCATAATCATGGATGATATCTTGAATGTATTCGAAGGGTTGAAAAGAATATTTTGATTACTTCAGAAAATCTGTGGTCTCGAATGTATATGAAATTCTGTCTATGCATTAAATTGAAAGCTATGCATAGCATATTTTGTTATTTAATGCATATCATATAATGCATGTTTTGATAAAGGTGTTGTGATCAGAGTAGCCAGTCTAAAAGAGCTTTAAGCTTAGAATTCTGCACGTAGAGCTTTGCTCCGTGATTTATGTTTCTGACTGAGGCTAATGGCCAGTACCTTTATCTGTATTGGAAAGGCACTTGATCACAACAAATAGTATCGAATTTGGAGATTTTGTATTATGCAATGATGTTCCACATTAGAAATTAAGATGCACTTTGATGCAGCATACCAAACTGATTTTTGTATTCATAGAGACAATTAGTCTCATGAGTTAAATGTTAGATACATGCTTTGAAATTTTTTGAAATAGCCATTGCTTTGAAAGCTCAGAGACACTATTGGTGTAGTGAAACATCTTGGATTTTATATTCAGATAAATAAATTTTGAGGTACTTATTGAGTTTGAAATAATTTTTTTGTAAGAGACTGCGACAATGGATAGAAGTATTGAAGGACTATGGGTGTTCAAAGGAATACTAACTTGGTAAAACTAGTGTACATATTTGTTGCCTGACCAGAAAATTCAATAAAGGAATAGTATAAATTCAGATATTGTGATTACTAAATCTAGTGCAATGAAGAGCATAGAATGTTGAGTTAACTTTTGGGCAAACCAAAATACTATTAGCTAACGAATGTAAAATCAGTTTCGTATGAACAGATTAGCAAAGCTCAAATTGAGGATTTAGAAATTATAAATTTTATTGAGGAAATCAGAAGTTGATAATGAATCTGAATTTTGAGTTTGAATAGGAAAAATATTACCTTGTGATTGTAATATGAAGTTCGTGTGCAATAAAGATGATTGAGTACAAGATTGTTAGAGATAGCACAAATAACGACCCATGCTATACATCCTAGTAGGAATTCGACGAAATAATGTTGATGGATATGGATGTAAAAACAAGTGATCACATGTAATTGTTGCTAACAGTCTTAACTGTTGGAGATACGTTTAAAGTTATATTTTGGAGTTTATAGAAATATGAGGTCAATGCTTAGTTTTAATTAACTTGAAGCTCAACAATCAATATCATAGTGATATCATTTGAAGCTCGTATAAGATGTTATACGACAGAAAGAGTCGACTGCCTTTATATTTGGGTAAATAAGGCCTAAAAATAGTTTAAGGCCAGAAGTGATAGGAGACGTTTATGATAAGTGAAATTGATGTGTATTAGAATTAAGTGACTCAAGAAAGACAAATGAATTAGGAAAAGCAACACCGAAGATTTGGAATAAAATGAGGTAGACACATGAGTTAAGTGTATTAACACTATAGAGATGAATTGCTTCTGAGAGTATCACCTTGCTAAGGTGTGCTCAGATTAGGAAAAGGGTGAGTTAAGCCCGACATAAAATTGTCCATATGAAAGTTTTGTAAGAAAAGGATCATTAACGTGAGTTTGTAACACCGACCAAAATGTCTTATATGCATTAAGTATGATATGTGAGTGTGATAAGAAATAGTGATATGCTCTGACCTAGATGTAATGTCGAAACTAGAAGTGAAAATTTTGAATTATCTGAAATATATTGAGGAGACAGATAAGATTGTGTGATGTTTAAATAAGTAACTGGAAAAAAAATTGATTGATTCCAATGACTATAGTCAAGCGGAAGAAATGAATCGAGTGATAATGCCAAATGGGAAATAGTAGAGAATAAGATGAAAACATACCCCTACCAGTTTGATCAAACAGATAAGAATTTCGAGGACGAAATTTTTGTTAGGAGGGGAGAGTTGTAACATCCCGTTACCCATGTGAGGGCTAAAATTATGAATTATGAGAATTTCTGAGAAAATAGGAAAATGCACATCATGCATGAATTAATTGTGACATGCACATTTTTGCACATTAATATGATTGTACATGCATTTATGACAATTTGTGGGTACAATTGAGTTGTTAAATATGATTAAAATGTGTTTTGACAATTTTGGGGTTATTTAGGATATTTTGAAATTTTTGGTGAATTTTAGAAAAATATTTATTTTGGACCAATCCTATTGTGACACGTGGACTAATTATAGTGTGACATGTGGGAACATGTATATATATGACAAATGGCTCGTATGTGTGATGACATGTGGCAAATTTATTTGGATGACAAATGTAATACATGCAAAGTGGACATGTAGCTTATGTTATGTTTAGGAAGTGATTACTGTAGCTTTTGGTACCCACCGAAAGCATTCAGCAGAGAATCCTTTCTTTGTTCCTCGTCCATCACCGAATGTTGAATCTTTGTGTGTAATTGGGTTACTCTTACTACAGAGAAGTATAGCTGAATCAAGTAAGTCGTGTTAAGTTTGTTTTTGGATGTTGTGTAAATGATGTTTTGATGGTTGAAGATGAGTCCATGCATGAGTTAAGAAAGTTGAGTAGTTTCGGTGTTAATATAGAATTGTTAATAATGAGCTGGAAACCATGTTGTTGAACCGTGATTTTGATGATGACTAGTGTTAGAGATGAATACATGCATGAGAAGGTAAAGCAGTAGAGTTTCGGTGAATGCATGTGCTAAATGGCTTAGAGGAGGAGTTGAATTTGTGAATGTGGAAAAAATGCAGAAAATTGGAATTTGCATGTGTGAGAATCGGATTTTTGTGTTTAAGTGTAAATCTAGATTTTTGAATTGTATGTGTATTGATGAGCTAAAAATGAGTTAGAAGAATTGTTTTGAATGTTATTTGAGTCAATTGATGTGAGAATAAACATGAGGAATGCAGAAAAATGAGGAAGTAAAAATCGGGAAGACGAGTTTCAGTAACCAGACGTCGCGGCCAGCCTTGGCTCGTCGCGACTAATTCCTTTTTGTTCGCCGCGACATGCAACGCACCTTTGAGCTTGTCGCGGCTCATTCCTTTTTGTACATCGTGACGCGTGACTCACCCTTGAGCTCGTCGCGGTGACTGTTGTAAAAAAATCCCGAGAAAACTGATTTTTGGACTGTACGTCGCAAGTTCACTTTTTGTTCTCGTCGCGGCGAAGTCCCTCCTTGACAACTCAAACATACTTTAGTATGTTGACCATAACATTCTCTATAGTTATCCAAATTGGGTGATTTTTGATTTGACGTAAACTATAGACATAAGACTACAAAGTTTATGAAGAAATGGAGTTTTAATTCTGTCTTTAAAAGTTTCGAATATTTGGTGGAATTTGAGGTAAGATTTCTGCTGAAGCTTATGAACTGTCTAAAATATTTTGAGTATATCTTTTAGTATACTGAACCAAATTAGATGATTTTGGTGTCACTAGAAAGTTAAGAAATGGGAGAACAACTTTACAGAAGGAAGTTTTGTCCAATTTAGTCATTTGCCTTATCAGATTTAGTATGGAAAGTTGACCCGTATATATATAAGAGGAAAAATCTAAAGTGGTCAATGAAATTATGACATTGTTTGACATTGTTTAGTTCAATCCAATTGTAAATATACAAGGTATTAATGAGGGCTTTGATATCTGAATGATTTTTGATAAGGATCGCAATATTGTACCCCGGAATTGTCATTGAACATGCATTGTGCATACATTCTCTACATTGATGTGCATAAAAGAACCACTTGTGTATTTATGCAAAAATTTGATATTTGTGAATGTGTTTTGTATATTTTCGAGGAGCACATCGGACACCAGTCAGACATTGTCGAACCATCCAGGCAATAGCTTATTGGAGCATACTGTGAGTCAACCTAGATGATTTCCTAGGATTGATCTGATTTGATTTATTTACACTTCCAACATTATTAAACTGTTTGCGGTTTGTTTATGAATTCTGGACTTTAAATTGTCCGAGGAGATCAATATTCGGGAATGTATTGGAAGGGCTTTGATTGTGGCTTTGATTTCTATGAAATTTTGAATGTTATGTGAATTCTCAACGAATGTTGAATGCCGGACTTAGGATCGATGATTGTGAGTTTCTGACTGAATATAATATGTGATTGTCTGATATGGCATAATTAGTATTTGATGCATTAGACGTGTTCTGATTTGATGTGAAATCCTTTATGATATGTGAATTGTCAACGAATGTTGAATGCCAGACTTAGGTTCGATGATTACGAGTTTCTGATCGAATATCATATGTGAATTCTCAACGAATGTTGAATGCCAGACTTAGGTTCGATGATTATGAGTTTCTCATTGAATATCATATGTGATTGTTTGATATGGTATGGTTAGTATTTGATGCATTTCATAAAATGCATGCTCAGATAAAGGAATTGTGACTTGAGTAACCAGTGCGAAGCGCTTCCACGTAGAACTTTGCTTCGTGATATATGTTCTGCACGTAGAGCTTTGCTCCGTGATATATGTGTGTGCACGTAGAGCTATGCTCCATGATTCTGTTCTGACTGAGCCTTATGGGCCAGTATTTGTATAAGTATGTGATAGGCACTCAGTCACAACAATAAGAACGCAGGTGAGTCTCATGCATATAGCATTCATATAAGATTGTAATTCATTAATGATTTGCAAAGCTGTAATGAGTGACCATATGTTATGCCTTGTTATGTGAGTGTCTGAAAAATAATTATATTTTCTGAATGAATATCTGTGATATATGTGATGCTTGTATGTAATCCGATGAAATCATCAATGATGGTTCACTCACTGAGTTGCAAAATTCATCAAAAATTGTAATGTGGCTTTTCAGGTTCTGAGGGATTATTCAGCTAGGCTAAATGGAGTATAGCCACTGAGGTCTGATGTGGATTACGGGTCGGGATCAGTTTGCACCTACATATGTCTTCTGTGATTTTATTTTTGAATTATGTTCAGCAAAAATTGTACAAAATGTTTGTAAATGTTTTGGTAATGAAATGACTTTATGGTTTCAAGTGTTTTGTATCTGAAATGGGCCCAAATTATGGTTGAATACTAATGTTTGTAACAATTGTAACTTGTAAATGGAAATGTTTTTTAAATGACATGGGCCCAATTTGATTAGTAATGTCCGCTTACATGTACCTTATTTTAAAGAAACAAAAGTTTTGTGATGAATGTTGACTGAATGATCGTTCTAGCATGCCACCCTCACGGGGTATGTACTCGAATATCACCATGGATGTCGGGTACGTGTCTTGCGAGAGTGGGGTGCTACACATCCCTTCCTAAAGGGAAGTCTTAAGTTCTCTCTCCATTGTTTGTTTGTCTTCTTCTTTTCGTTGAAGAGCACATGCTTGTATTCTCTGCAATGCAGTTTCTATTGTTTCATCATCTATATTGGCTAACCATATCTTGAACCAACCAGGTTCAACGCAATGAAAGGAAGATCCTGGAGAGACATTGAGTTTCACTTCATTGATAATAACATGTCATAGTTTCATTTCACTTACAAGTGTTGGGTCGTTAAGAAGATGGTGTAAATCCATCCAAATGTAAAAACCTGTATGACACTTAAAGCAGCTGATACCCATTTGTTGTAGTGCCTCCATAATGATCTTGTGCCTTTTCCCCAACCTTTTGGAGCTCTCTGACAGAAAGTTTTCGATGAACTCCTTTTTAGAAAGCATTGAAGCAAGTAGAAACTAAGTTTATCAGGACACCAATCCAAAACTTGACATTTTATAGGCATAGTGCACAACTGCATCATTGTGTGAGTAAACAATTCCAACTTTGAAGCCTAGAAGACCCATGTCTTCTATAACCTCAGTGATGCTCGTGATATAACATGTATCATAAGCCTTAGTACGTGTCCCGGATTGAACGTGAAAAGGAAACAAATGAAGAAATGTGGAAAATACCTGATTACGATTCCATAACTTCAAACAAACCTTTCGAAGCCAAAACAAACGCGAACCCACTGACACCTTCAGGGGATCTGCTCACCGAGATGCGTTAAAGCCTTTTTATAGCTTTCTATATACGTGAACCTTCGAATGGGTCAGAGTATCCTTACGTTCACGATTTGCTACAGCAACTACAGGAGATCTTAATCTTCTTTATATAGCATCCATATCAACCCTTCCCATCGCGGGCTTAATATGGGTCCGGTCCATACTGAATAGAGTCCTCCATTTTCCTCCTAGACTTCATTCCATTAATCCAGATCATTTATTGAGCCACTTTATTATCTTTATCCTGATCAAATTATGTAACTTAACAGATAAGTTATTGAAAAACTTGAAATTACAATTAATTGTTGTCTACTAAATGGGAAAATTTCTAACATTCTCCCCCTTGGATAATAATTAATTGCGTTATTGTCTTAAGATGAAAAACAAGTTTAAAATTTGGTTAAGTCATGGTACTGTATTGACCGATCAAGTTCAATGTGATGTAAAAACAGCGGGCATCGAAAGCCATCAACCTACTTAAAAATGTAGAAAGAGCATAGCTTCTTTTGAGAAATTAAACAAACCCAAAAATTCACATTACACAATAAGATCAAGTAGAACCCAGAAGACTCAAGCCACAGGGGGAAAAAAGAGTAGCCTTTAAATCTTGAATATAATGCTCACTCCTAGTTTGTCAGTATAGATCAAAAGAATGGGAAGAGCAAAAGAATGTACCTTTTGGAAAGAAACCAAAACTGAGAGAACTATAGTAGCAAAAGAAGAAGAACATGGTGAGAATGGTGGTGAAGGAGCTGAGTTGCAGAGAAACACATGATTACTTCTAAGACCTTGGTTAAATACTAAATAATAAAGTGAAGAGAAAAGGAAAGAAGAAAGAAGAAAGAAGACACACCCAAAGAGAAAAGGAAGAAAAGAAGAGAAAATGAAATGGAGAGAGTAAAGATGGAGATGAGAGTTGGGATACAGAAATGACAACACATAACTGAAGGGTGATTTAGTTGTCTGCTTAAAATATGAAGCTTTGGCTTCTCTCGTTGTCTGTGCATACATTGCATGCACTGGCTGTCTATTACACACACCATTCATATTGCCTTTGATTTATTTACTTCTTTTCTATTCTTTAAATTTTGCACCCATTTTCTTCTAGGTACAACTGAAAACAAGAATTCCTTTTAAAAATAAGTTTGATGTAAGATAATCCTATTTTATTAAGGAAAGAAGTGATCTAAAGTATTTTACTAACAGTTAGAGCAATACTTCCATATTCAACTTCATTGTTAGACCTGTTAATAGTAGGTTATTTCTTAGAGCTCTAAATGGTATTAAAAACAAGAAAGATACACTGGTCAAATGTAAAACAATGATTATCAATTTAACTAACCTAGTTAGTTTCATAGTAAGCTTGTAAGGCAAATAAGGCTTTAGTGAAATAAATGGCATAAGAAGTTGTTGATTAACGATATCAACAAATTTATTTAACTACAGTCCAATGAATATTAGTAGGACAATATAAAATAGGGAGACTGTTTACTGCAAATTAGATGTTAAGGTGAGTAAGGCAAAGGTATTGTAAGGTGCCTATAGTGATATGGTACTCAGTGGAATTAGGAAGAAAATGTCCATGGTTTTTAAGGAGAGGGAGGGTAGGAGTCATAAGTTTGTTTTCAAGTTTCTAGTTGTCGAGGAATTTGTGAAGAAGATCTTTAGTATATTGTGTTTAGGTAAGAAGAAGAAAATTGGAAGTGGTGTTTTGGTTTTGATATTAAAAAATGATGAATAGGAACTAAGTCTTTAATAAAGAAGGTGATATTAAGATCATGGATAAGTGAAAAAATGAAAAAGTGTTAAGAAATTGTAACTAAGATATATATTTTGTAGATAGAGACTTTGAGTTCGCGTCATCTGCTGGTGGTGAAAGAGGCCATCAACATATATATTGAGATTTGAGGTATTTAGTATAACGTCAACTTGATGTCACTAAACAAGGTGATTCAATGAATCCAAAGATGTAGGAAGTACATTAGTGATTTGATTGAATAGTAAGATAGGAGAATTAGTTTATGTCATTATTAATTGGATGTTAATTTTTTGTTATTGCTTGTTTGTGATATCAGTAAGTGTGATAAATGATTAATAGAATATATTTTTAATAAGAATTTTAGTGCATTTTACTTGTGATTTTTAGTGAATTTGTTTGGTAATGGTACTTAATTCATTCATATTATGTTTTACCAAAAGAAATACAAATTGAGCAAAATTGAGGCAAAAAATTTAAGAATTGAAGTTGTTTATAAAAGGCACGCCCATGTTGGTATTGAAAAAGCCTATGTTGATAAACATGGTCGTATCTATAAACTGTGACAAAGCCTTAAACTTTTATTTATACATGACTGGCAAATATTAAAATAAGATTGAGGGACATAAGCAAGAACACACACGTGTCCAGTGACCTTGTTAAATACAAAACCCTAATTTTCAAAGGATAAAAGGGAAATATGAATGCAATTAAAGAGTTGAACAATTTTGAACCACAAAGTGGCAAAGACAAGAAGATTGACTTAAAGATCTGAACAGTGAGTATATTTCCATCAAATTTTTAATGGATTTTTATTAAAGAAAAGGGGGTTTATCATAAATTATTTTTGGTTCTTCTTTTGAATCCTTGTTTTTTTTTAAAGTAAATTTATTTAGTACTAAGGCAAGATGAGCCTTAAGATGGATTCTATCATTTAACTCTTTATTTAATGCAATTTTATTTTTGATTCATTGGATTCAATTATATGCACATATTATTTCTTAAATTTATATTTTTTTAGATATTGATTCATATAACTAAATTTTTTTAAATTTAAAAGGAAAAATATATGATTTCATATAACCAAAGTGTATTTTTTAAAATTCATATATGATTTCATATATGATTTCAAAAAATGAGCATCAAATGGAAAAATATAGAAGGAAGGATTATGCTAGTGTGCAACACTGATTCACTAAGTACTTGTTATATTAAAGGGAATATTTAAAATAATTAAAAATCATTCCATACTCAATCTTCTCCTCATTAAAGCTTTCATTCCCTCAGTCTTATGAGCCAACAAGATTTCTTCAATCCAGCAACAGACCCTGTAAGCTAGCATATATTTTATCCATTTTGAAATTCTTGAATCACATATTATTCCTTTCTCTCCAAATGGAATAGAGTAAGCAAGTTATGTAGAGCTTAAGACTTGGCTGGTCTCTTCTCATTATTCTCTAGAGATTGCCTACTCAATTGAGGATATCTTTCTATTCCAAATAAGGATAGATAATTTCCATCATATGTTGCATCCTAACTCAAAAAAATTTATTATATTTATATTCAAAAAATAAGGGGTTAATAGTTTCAAGTCTGATGATGCATAGCAGACAGATCTGGTCATTTAAACTAATCAACCTATCTTTAGTTTTTAATATGTGCCTTGTTGCTAGCTAAGTAACAAAAGAGGCTTTAGGCATCAAAGTGCACTTCTAAAGAATGTTAAACCAATGAATTCTGGGTAACTGAGGTCTAAAAGCTTTAAGATAAGAATGATTAGTGAATTCTCTACGTCTGTTGGGTAACCAGTGGCTGCTATGGCTTTTCTAAGGAATGAAGGAGTAGTCAGGGAGGTATGTTTGAATTTTGTTGCTGCCTCTGATGCTAATGACCCAAGTATCTTATTGAATAACTTCTTTAACTTAAGCTTGAATGGGAATTCTGGTAACTAGTGATGTTAATTCTTCCCTAATGATTAATAAGCTCTGTTTTGACCAATTATCAAACCAAAACTAAGAGGATTGTCCACTCCTAATGTTTGTTTTAATTAGAGGATAAACTTTTTGCCTTTGCCTTAACATTTGAATAAAGTATCAGGAATGCTCTTTCCTTTCCTTAATATGCTAGCAACTATAAGATAATATTCAATAGTCGATTTGGACTATAGAGCCTCCTTATTACTACATTCTCCATATTCTTTTGGCAACTAAGATTAATTGACTCATTTGTAAGGAAATGAACCCCAATCTCCATTCTTTCTTTCTCTAGCAAAGCTGCTCACACTTTATTTTTGCACCTTTGAAGTTATCAACACTTCCAATCCATAGAAAGTTCTTAATACATTTTTCCAACATTTTTTGATCATCTTTGGAAGAAAAATATGGGAAATATAGTGAGTGTTCATGCTTCTTAGCACAGAAAAGAAAAGTTGTAGCCTCCCAGTCGATGATAAAGACTTATTTTGCTAGGCATTAATTTTTTTTATAGCTTTCTAGAAGGGGAAATAGTCCTAATATCTTAGCTTCTTGGATGAGATGGGAACTCCAAGATATTTGAAAGGAAGGAAATGAGAATTTATTCTAGTCGTCAACCTAAGCCTAAAAGAGGACTTCACATTAGAGGAGAAGTATATATTACTCTTGTGTTGATTGACACCCAAACCTAATAGCCTGCAGAACTTCTCAAGAGAATTATGTAATATTGATATAGAATTAAGATCAGCACTATATAATAAGATCAAGTCATCTACAAAGCTTAAGTGAGTGAGCTTTAACATCTTGCTTTTATGATGAAAATGAAACCTGAGATTTCCTATGGTATTCTTCATAATGAGCCTAGTAAGGATTTCCAAAGAAATAGCGAAAAAGTAAATGGAAAGAACGTCCCTTTGCCTTATCTCATAGGTTCCTTTAAATTGTTTGCTTGAAATACTATTTATAGGAATGCTGAGTGAGGTAGTTGAAATACAAGATTTAATCTAGAAGACAAATATGCAAAGAAAACCAAACCATTTGAGGTAGCAAAGGATAAAGCTCCAATTGATTGTATCAAACGCTTTTGATAAGTCCACTTTGATATAAAAAATGTTGATGTGTTTGCTAGTTTTATAATCTCTCAATAGTTCCTAGATCAACAATATGTTGTCAAAGATATATTTTCCTGGAATAAAGGCACCCTAAGATTGGCGGATTAAAAATTTCAAAATACCCTTCAGTCTATGTGCAAGTAATTTGGAAAGCACTTTGTAGATAACATTGTACCAAGAGATATGGTAAAAGTTCTTTAGATTATTAGCATTAGAGAGTTGTGGTACTAGACAGATATATGAGGAGTTAAGCTCATTCAACATTTTGCTATTAACCAAGAATTCCTATATAATCTTTTGAAGGATCGCATACGCAACGGAAATAAAATTGCAATCACATATTTATCTATTGCGTTTAAGAATCATATTCGTAGTAAAAACAAGCAAATAATGAATACCTGGAATGTGACGATTAATCGATATGGAACTTCAAAAATACGAAGTCTCTATGTACTCCACACCAAAAAATATGTCTCGCTTTCAACACTTGATATGGCTATGGATAAATTTGAAGAATCGTTTCTTCAAGAATAGAAAAAAACAATTTTCTCAAACTTTTCTCTTGTTTATTTTTTCCAGTATAGAAATCAAAAAGTATAGATATGTCACTCTTCTCTTTGATTTTATTCACGTACACAACAACGAAAAGAAAATGAATGTTTTCTCTTCGCTATTTCTTAAACACACACTCTTCTCTGCGTAATTGTTTTTCTTTTTGAAATTAAAAAACAACTATTCTCACTTGCATGTAAAAACGAACAACGTACATATCTCTTCTCCTTCACATTCTCTTTTTTGTAACGTTGTTATTTTGGAAACTTAAAAAAAAACAACGATGCATCCTTTCATTTTTGTCTTGTTTTGTAAAATCAAAACAAAACCACCAAATGGATTTAACGTCTTTTGCTTTCCTTTTTTCTAATTTTTAATTAATTATTATTATTATTTATAAATGAAATAAAATAAAACTATTTTATTTTATTTATTTATTTTATACAAGAGAATTTCCAATATTAATATGCCATATAGATTATTTAATAAATTATCTCATAATAAATTAAATAATCATAAACGAGAAATATTACACTCGTAAGTGTGTGACCACATAGGTTCATCACTAAGCCGGTAGTAATTAATTAGATTAATTACTAATCAAGGTTATTAACTATGTTACATGTTGATCATTAGTGACCACATAGGTTCATCACTAAGCCGGTAGTAATTAACTATGTTACATGTTGATCATTAATGATTGCTGAATGACTTAGAAAACTTCTGTTCCTCACTCATTCAATCGCCCTGGCCAAGGTCTTGAAACAACCATTAAGATCAATGACAACGTAGAGTTCAAACTCATTACCTAGAGTCGACGGATCCCATCTTAACTCACCACTAATCAGATAGGTACTTAATTATATCCAGTGATCATTCAACTAACATTTTTACACACTAGGTATCCGACATCAAAACATAATTAGTTTTGTCTTTATGTTGGTTTTTCCTTCTAGATCTCCCGTTTACTCTATATGATGATAAACACATAGGATCTCATCTTGGAGTTAAGACTTGATGGGTAGCTAGTCCATCAAACTACTAAAGCTAGTTTAATCACTAATCTCCGTAAAACATCTAGAAGTAATGATATCACTATAAACTCTTTATTTGAGTGAATGTTTCTTAATACATGTTTCAATTAATAACTCCAACATGCAGACACTTGCTTGATACTCTGTAAAAAGTCATTCCGATCATATCAAGAATTATAATGAAATACGCATGAATTCACCACTCATCAAGATTGTGGTTCATAATAAAAGAATGCCAAAGTGTATGTTTTAAGATTAAAGTAACGACCTACTTTATTCTTTAAAACATACGTGATTCCTGATTCATTTAATAGTGTCATTATTGATAGTTAACTACTATCATGATATTAAACTCATCATTCCCTTGAAGTAAACTCCTTTACTTACACGAAGATAAATCACAACTGTAACAGCCCCAAATTACCCGCTTATAGATATTGTCCACTTTGGGCCTTGGCCCAACCAAGCCCTTACAGTTTTGCTTTTCCCAAGAACTTCACAGGAAGTCACCCATCCTGGTACTACTCTTGCCCATAGCACATTTAACTTCGGAGTTTTGATAGGATCTAGTGCATTAGGGCATGGAAAACACGTCTGTAAGGGAGAGGTATCCGTACCCTTATAAGGGATACTTCGTTTTCCCTCCAACTAATGTGGGATCTCACACTCTCCACCCTCCTTAAGGCCCTGCCCTCTTTGGAGCTCAGCCTAGCTGGCACAACGGTTCGGGTACTTGCTCTGATACTAATTGTAACAGGCCAGAGCTCAAATTGGACAATATCTGCAAGCTAGTGGTCTGGGCTATTACAGCAACACTATAATCTAAACTATAATCAAATGACCAACTTAATTATTCAACTGTGAATCAACTATTTTAGATTATAATAATATACATGTTTCTCATACATCTCCATGTATATGTATATTACTTACAAAAGAATCTTAGTACCTTATAACTAGTTATATTATGCTCATACAAATAAAACCAAACTCTTTTGTTTTATTAATAATAAATATTTTTATTATAAAAAGTAACTGAAAGAAAATTAAGTTATAAGTGAATACATTTGCTTTCTAGGGCACTATATTTACATAACTCCAACAATCTCTCACTTGCCCTAAAGCAAGTTTGACATATCCCTCATTCTTATCCCTACTAGATAAGCCTAAAAACTCTTTTGAGACAACGTCTTCGTAAATGGATCAGCAATATTTTACTCTGTGGGAATCTTTACCACATTCACCTCACCATGTTGTATTATCTCCTTTGTAAGATAATACTTTCTTTCTATGTGTTTGGCAACTCTATGGTTTCGAGTTTCTTTAGAATTAGCCACTGTCCCAGTATTATTACAATAAAGTGTAATGGCCTTTTTTGCCTCAGGAACCACCTCCAAATCATTTAGGAACATTCAGAGCCAGATTGCTTCTTTTGCTACTTCACAAGCAGCAACATACTCAGCCTCCATAGTCCAATCAGCAACACAAGATTGCTTGACACTCCTTCAGACTATGATTCCACCTCCTAAAATAAATATAGAACCAGAAGTTGATTTCCTTAAATCAACATTTGATTGAAAATCAAAATCCGCTTATCCAGTCGGAATAAGATTACTTCCAGAGTAAACAAGCATTAAGTTCTTCGTCCTACGAAGATACTTTAGTATGCACTTAACTGCAGTCCAATGCTCCATTCCTAGATTGGACTGAAATCTACTTACCAGTCCCACTGCGTAATAGATATCTGGTCTAGTGTAAAGCATATCATACATTAAACTTCCAACTACCGAAGCATATGGAATATTATGCATGCGTTCGACCTCCTCTTGGGTCTTAAGTGCTTGTCCCTTTGAAAGTTTGATTCCATGTCCTGTAGGTGTGAAATCCCTATTGGAATCTTGCATGGAAAACTTATTAGGCATGTTCTTAATGTAGGATAATTGAGATAAGGCCATATGTTTGTTCTTACGATCCCTTATAAGTTTAATCCCTAGAATATAGTTAGTCTCTCATAAATCCTTCATTAAAAACTGTTTGTTCAACCATCCTTTAATTGTAGATAACATTCCTACATCATTCCCAATGAGCAGAATGTCATCAACATATAGAATTAGAAAAATAACCTTTTCTTCATGTACCCTTTTATAGACACATGGATCATCTAGGTTTTGCATGAACTCATAGGTTTTGATAGACTTATCAAACCTAATGTTCCAAGAACTAGATGCTGGCTTAAGTTCATAAATGGACCTTTACAATTTGCATACCTTATGCTCATTACCTAGCTCAATAAACCCTTTTAGTTGGGCCATGTAAATGGTCTCCTTAAGATCCCCATTAAGAAATGCGATCTTGACGTCCATTTTCCATATTTCATAACCGAAATATGCTACTACGGCCAAAAGAATTCTGATGAACTTAAGCATGGCAACTGGAGAAAAAGTCTCCTCATAGTCTATACCCTCTTTTTGAGTATAGTCATTAGCTACCAATCTAGCTTTAAAAGTCTCTACCTTTCTATTAGATCCTCTTTTCCTTTTGTAGATCCATTTACACCCTATGACTTTTACATCTGGTGGTAGATCTACAAGGATCCATATTTCATTGGTGTACATGGAACCTATTTTCGATTCCATCTCCTTGAGCTATTTTTTTGCTTCAACATCATTAATAACCTATGTATAAGTAATAGGATCTACTTGTTGGACCCCGTTTTCGGAGCCCAACTTTCGGAGTCTTGAACCATGTGCTTATTTTCCTGAAGGGTCATTTATTGTCATTCCACAATGGTGGTGAACGCACACTAATCAATCATCAAAATCATATGTTTACTTCTTCATAGAAATTGTAACTTTAAGTCTCTAATTTACTTTGAAGAAAGAATCTCCTCAATCGGAGTTTTATAACACAAGATATGCTTAAAAAGCCTAAGTGTGTACATACTCCAATTATGCTCTTCAACCCGACCCTTCACTTGCTCTAATGTAAACTCCCTCGATACAACTCCAAATGGTACAAATTTTTATGGGGATAACGATACATGTCTTAGGAATCTATTAGTCCAAGAAGCACCTCAATTGGAGGTCGGATGAGGGAGTTATGCCCAAAAGAATAGACCATGCTTAAACCCCAAATTGATTTGAATCTCTCTTGGCGCGATCGCCATAACGTTCAATATAGATGTCAGATTGCGTTCGTTTTTGGACCATTAGAAAGAAGAAATCTAGAGATAAAACTTTCATGAGACCATAAAAAGTGATTCGACCTCTAAAGTGTTCCAAAAACACAATTTGTTCCGTGAATGTTTGTTAAACGAACATGCATCGAGCTTAGGAGGCCAAAAAGACCCGAGAATGTTCGTTAAACGGACACCCATGTCCGTTTAACGGACATAGACTGGGCAAGGGGTGTTTTTCCACCCGAGAAGGTCCATTAAACGGACATCCATGTCCGGGCTCCCCAAAGCCCTCCAATGCCCCTCCAATGCTTCCAACAACCTTCCTAACATCATAAACACTTCTAATCTTCCAAAATTCAATTATTCCAATGCCAAAACACTTCATAACAACTCAAACATCAATTTCATCTTACCAAATTCTCAAATATCAACTTATTTAATACATCAAAACCACAAATTCCAATCAATCATCAAAGTTATCACATACACAAACTATATACAGCATTCTAACTTGTAACATTCATATCTCTCCATTCCGACATCCAAAAATCACAAACTTCATATCGTTGGAAAGCTAGAGAAATCTTCTCCAACTTCTAAGAAGACAATTTCTATCAATTCTACCCAGATTTTTCCAAAATTTCACTTGAATTTAGAACACTATCCTACTCTTATGATAATGTGAAATAGCCATGCAAAGATTTGAAAATCCATAAACAACCAAAATGCATAGGTATTTCATTTGCATCAAAATAAGTGTTTTACAATGCTTTAGTGGGCATTTCAAGCCACTTACAACGTAATCCAAAATACAACTTACAAAAGAAACAATTTCTCAAAATGCATCTAAAGCATTGGTTTACAAATTCTAAATTCAAAAGATCAAAAGAACAAAAGTGCAAAATGGCAAATTGGAGTGAAGCCTTGATGCTCAACTTGATCGCTCAACATCTTGCTCATCACCTGTGGGTGGGAAGGTGAGGGGGGTGAGCTTAATGCTCGTGGGTAACACTTTTATATTCGGTAATAAGCAAAACCATTTAAAACATTCATGATCATAGCAATTTCTCACATTATCAATAAAACATATATTTCTCAACTTTGTCAAAACCAAAATCACAATTCACATAATTCATACATTCATTAAACTTGCCAAAACATTATAACCAATCAAACACATCAAAATGGTTCGGGTGGATCCGTAACAGAACGTACTACACATTTCCCATAAGGGTCCTGTGTAGCCGTGAACAGAACGTACTATCGCAAGTCCACCAAGTGGTCTTGCGTAG
>JAOTAX010000005.1:33069762-33083197 GCA_025629825.1 Erythroxylum guanchezii | reverse complement strand
ACCGAAACCAAGGTATTTTTCCATTTAATTTTCAGATTTAATTATTGTTTCAATTTGCGATTTTTCTCTTTGATTTTATTTAATTGTCGTGACAAAACCCCCTTTCTATTTTTGTCCGAACTAGCTAACCTTTACTGTTAGAGATTTCTCGTAGGAACGATATCTGCTTACCGCTACTACATTAATTTGTTTTAACGGAAGTGATTTTTTTTATATTTGGTTGCAGGCGACAGCATCACCAGTTTTCTAGTTTCTTTTTTATGAGAAAGCCAAATTATGTTCTTTACTGGATTCCAAATGGAAGAAAACTAGATTATCAAATTAGCATCTTTACGCATCAAGAGTAGTTTGATCCGGTGAGAGCTATGGTCTATGTAGCCGTCTGTGCTTTCAGTTTGATATGTAGCAAGGTATGGTAATTAGATATGTAGTTATCTGAGTAGGAAAATAAATTGTATTGAAACAGAAAGCACATGAGGGAAAAAGTAGTTTCCTTTGCTCGCAAATACATAGCTAAATTTATCAACTGAAACTAGCAGTCTGCGAACTCCATATCCATAATAACCAGAATCTTCATTCCTTTTATAGTTCTTTGAACACGCGATCACATATTCTCAGTTATAAATGGAGCATGATGATATACCCTTCTACTTGTTTGTGGACATCCATCCGCTTTCTGGAGTTATATATGCAATGTAATGATAACCCCTTTAATCGTCTTCCGGTGTTGAAAGAGAGTGTGCAGCCATATGCTGTGCTTGAGACTCTGTCAAAAACTGGGAAGAAGACTGCCTTCTGGGAAGCAGAAGCACCTGCCGAGCCAGAAACCAAGCCTGCCACCGAGACTCTGGATGTTTCTTAGTGTTGGATATGTGAATTATGTTGGAGGGCATACCTAACAGCAGATTATGGTTTTGTTAAATGTATAAGGATATTATTTTGCTCTTCAACCTGTATTGAATGTAACCTACAATGCTTTCTCGTCTATTATTTAACAGTTGTCTACACTACCGTATGAAATAAATGAAAACCATGAGATTGGGCCTACTATCCATTTGCGTGCTCGGAGTTAATCAAGAACATGTCTGCCTTATGGTTTTATTTGAACTTGGGGGCCGAGAGGGTACGGATGAACCTCCGGAATGTTGGAAATGTGCAAACAGTTCCTTTGAAAAACAGTTTTTTCTGTGTTTTAGCTGAATGGTTGGATGTTTAGCTAGACCACAGGACCTTATGTATGATTTACTTGATATGCTGAACTGAATCAGATATAGGCCTAGCAATGCCCGGTTAAGTTTGCTCCAATTACAACGCATCAAATATTTATTAAGTTGTTGTAACCACCTCAAAACATCCGCATCAAATATTTATTAATTTGTTGTAACCACCTCAAAACATCCGTACCTGTCAAAAACAAATCAACAATCGATTGGGTTAGCAATCGTCGTGCCACGCCTTCTGATCCAATAATCAAGATATTTCATTTGAATAGTAAGTGAACATACCAATAGTATAGTATGCCAAAAATTTATATATTAAAAAAAAACTACAACAAATTTCTCCCCTTTTCTTCTTTCAATTAAATCTATCAAATTATTATTTTAATTACAAAACAAGAAAACCATTAATACAGTCTGTTTTAACTAGTAATACTCTACCGAATTTTTAGTGGCTTCGGAGGCGACAAAGTCCCGGCTACTGACCGGCCGGGGTTTGTAAGGCGGTGTTCTACATCTCAACAATGCCCAGTTAACACCATCAAAAAACTGATGATGCTTAACAGCGGTTGCACCCATTGTCGACCCAAGCCTCTTTGATGGGTCCTTCACTAACAGCTGTGTGATTAAATCTTTTGCAGAGCTCGGGACCGACGGTTCTTTGGGGAACTCTAGGGCTCGGGCAACTATGTTCGCTAGGGTTAACTCGTGATTGATTCCTTTGAACGGCGTCGCCCCATAGAAAAGCTCGAAAATGAATATCCCCAAGGTCCACCAGTCGACGGCGCTGCCGTGCCCCTCTCCGGAGACGATCTCCGGGGCCAAGTACTCATGGGTCCCCACGAAAGACATGGACCGGACATCCAGCGGTTCCGCCACGATCTCCGGGGTCCCACGGTGGTTGAACCTCTTTTTCTTCCGTCGACGTGTCGGGTGCAAGCACGACACCGCTGGGCCGATGCAGTTGGGGAGAATGCAGGATGATGTGGTGAATTGCGACGGGTCGGTTGGGTGATCGCGGGAGGAATCTGTTGGTGGCGTGCTATGGTGGGAGACGATCTGGGCCGTTGATATGGAGTCGTCGTCTTTTAGGGAGAGGTCAAAATCGGTGAGCAATATGTGACCGTCCGATCGTACAAGAACATTTTCAGGCTTGAGATCGCGGTAGATAATGGCCATCATGTGTAGGTACTCGAGAGTCGCCACCACTTCCGCAGCATAAAAACTGAAACGAAACCAAACAGTGTTTGAATTGAAAAGGAATAAGTGGGTTTGCATTGGTAACAATAAATTTGAATTTACGTTCCTATTGGCTATTGCCAGCCGTTAAACGGACAACTAGCAGTAGGTAATTAAGATCATCAGATTGATTGAAGCACAAAACGCCGTCATGCATTAGGCATTAGGCATTAGGGAATAGGGAGGGAAGGATAAGAAAGGAAGCCGGTTCGGCTCAATAATTTAATTAATGTGATTAAAACAAACAAATGATAAAATCGCAACAAAATCAGTAACTTCCATTCCATCATGATTGGATTATGCAAATGGACCCCACATGCCCTGTAAAGTCCTAAACAAATGGTATAAACTAGACCCAACCCCCACACTCACACTCACTGATTGAACGTCATCATATACCTGATGGACCTGCACCCCACCCAAACCTTTTAATTGTCAATTCCCGTACCCATGTGACTATGCTTTTCCGTGTTTTTTATTGCACTACATATCTGTGACATATTGCAAAATTGTGGGGTCAATTGTAATTTGTACATTACCGGACGGCGGTCTCTTCGAAGCGTCTCTCCGGTTGCCGTTGGCGGAGAACGTGGAGGTCTCCACCGGGACAAAACTCGGTCAACAAACATGACCACCTTGGAGAGTCCAATGTAGCATATAACTTGGGCAAAAAAGGATGATCCAATACCTCCAGTATCTCTCTCTCAATCCTAGCCCTACTCTCTTTGTTCCTTGCAGCCATTTCCTTGTTATCCATGACTTTGGCGGCAAAGAGGCAGCCATTACCGCCCTTAAGCTCCACAAGGTATACACTCCCTAGGTCTCCGCTACCTAGGCGGTGAACCAAGCGCAGGTCCGCCAGAGTAAGGGTCTTGTTGTCGCAACCGACGCGTCGGATGATATTCCAGCAGATGTCACAAGTAGGGGCGTTATAGGGCTTGGAGGAGATGGAGACATTGCTGCATGTGGCGGCGTCGGACGATGTCCCAGAGCTGCTGACGCTTCGATTGCAATCGAGAGGAGTGGTGGTGGTGGCGGTGCTGGTGAAGCTGATGTCGTCGAGTTCGTCGGTTAGGTCGTCGATGGAAGAGTCCATGGCGGATGGAGGAAAGAATTAGAATGTAGGAAAGAATAGAGGGAAGACTGTGAGGCTTTGAGGAGGAGATTTGTATGGGTATTTGAGTTGGGGTCATGGGGACGGCAGAAGGAGGTTGGGCCATGTGGCCGAAAACATGGGCCCTGTAGCTGTTTTCCAATTAAAGTGTAATCATAATTATTTTATTTATTTAAAATTTTCATTAATGAGTAAGTCAAGTCAACAGAACAGAGGATTGTTTGGAGCATCAGCATGGTCATCCCCCAGTTGTCAATTCAAATCATTCTCAGCCTAAGGAATGATGAGGTTTGGATTAAGGCCACGAGACATTCAATTATTTTTGTGTATTCAAAATCCACAGCTATAGTTTCCATAATCTTGTCGTTTATTTATACGGTAAGATATTAGCTAATTTTGGTGGATTGCATGCATAACTTAAGCATGTTTCCGGGAATAAAGTTTTGCATTTGTTGTTTTTATCTGATGACAAAAGAGATAGGAGGAGCTGAAGCTGTACAAGCATTGGAATTTTGTTACAGCATATTAAAACTTTGTCCAACCCAAACTTGATAGTGATGGGTATTTAATCATGAACAGACTAGAAAGATAAGCAAACTCAAATTGTGGTTTGCAAGTTTAAGAATATTTCACAAAAATGATTAAATAAGAACAGACCAGGTCCTCTCCTCTCCTCTCGACCTTTAATTTGTCTACAACCTTTTTCTTTGTTCAGCTTGTCTCTTTCATGTGCTGGCTTGATTTGTACTTGTTTTCTATGCCTAAATTGTTTTACTTATTGATTTTAAAAGTTCCTTATGGTTTAAAGCAATTTCTAACTAAAAAGGCGGCAGTTTACGTACTTAACGACAATAAACAAATTCGAACGTTTCCTTGTGGGTTTGCCAATTACAATTCAACATAAACAATAGTTGTATCAACTAATTAAATAAAACTATTTGTAAATAAGAATTAAAACTTGAAAACATTTTGAAATAATTAAAAAGCACTCTTTATATATCAATTCTTTTTATTTTTTAAATATTGAAAATTCAATTAAGAGACATGTGATTGGATGTTAAAAGTAATTATAAATTATCTGACAGAATTTTCATGTGCACATTGGGTTGACACTAATGTAATTCATATTTATATAAATTCATTTGAGCGCTTGATTAAAATTATAGTATGATGTTAGTGGAGTTTAATTATAATAATATCTTTTCAACTAAACTTAAATCACAAAGAAAAGTTAATAATTATATAAGAATGATTTTGTCGAGAAACCTAAAAGTTGTGGAGAAATAAAAAGTGACATGCGAATATATTCAATGGGACCAACACAAACTAACGTGACGGCAAAATACTAATGAGTCTCACCTCACCACATCGCAGTGTTGATCTTCTGAAAGAGTTTGTAGCCTCGTAACATTTGAATGCTATCAATGTTGAATCTTTTCTTTAATTTCCTTTTAATCTCTCGTCTCGTCACTGAACTTCTTTTCTTTTTTGCAAGTGTCTCCAATCATATCCGCTAATTCTGTCTCAGCCGTCGTTAATCTCTCCGCTTGTCGGTAATTTAGTAGTTAAGGATGGCGAATTTCTCGGGCCTGCCAAATATTAATAAAACAACGCCTTAGAGACCAAAGTTCCCTTACAACTCATGTGTATCAACTTTTCTTTCGTGGTTTTGATTTAATAAATAAATTAGCAAAATTAAAGGAAGAAAGCGAGTTGGTATACTAATTCCACATCCTCAAGTTCTCTCGAAACGCTTGATATGAAAAAACAGGAAAAAAAAAAAGAGGTTTAAAAATATACGTTTCAGAGGTGGTACACTTGCATTGATTAATTTTTAATTCTAATTCTTACTTAGAATTACTGATACTGCAAAATAGGAGTAGATTAATAATTTTCCGTGCCTAATTAAATGCATAATCATCATGATGCAATGCTAATACTTAATAATTGCTTCAACAAAGGTTACTACTTTTAAACTGTGGACGTGGTTGACACTATAATTCCTTTGTAACTATTGCCAATTCATCTCTCAACAGGCTCAAATGGGCACAAGTAAATAGTAATAAATGTAGACCCCTATTCCTGCTGTGCTGTCATTCATTCTTAGTTATCAATCTCCACACAGAAAGCGAGTCAGCGTCAGAGTTGCTCTATCCTTCCCAGGAGAACAACATACTCACCTTACCATCATTAAGCTTGCTTATGTTATCATTAACTGAATATCACCCTAATGATAGCTCATCTAATCATCAAGTTTTATCATCTCATTCCAGTAAAAGCATCTAAAATGCAGGACTTTTCTGTATGCAATTTCAAAGCATGATAAATCATATATACAAAAAGGTATACACGTCTTGCATTTGATCATCATCTCACATCAAATTTTACTGAAACGTTGTGATCCATTATGTAAACCAATACATAGAGTATTATACAAAGAATAATTAGAAGAGTACATTCATAGAAAGGATATTTCAAGGTCTGTTCTATGTGATAAATGAATAAGGTGTAGAAGAAATTCACCTTATCCGCCCAAATCAATGGAACAATAAATAATTACGTTAAATGCAAGCCAATTTTAACTTAATACCAATGATAATTAGACCTGAGGACATGAGTCCCCTTACCCATTTCAAACATGTGAAGCATATTTGAGCGACTCACACAATATAGGTCTGTTTTGAATTCTTCCTACCGCGTTTTCTTCTAGGGTTGGCACTAATCATGCAAGAGAAGGCGTTAACAAGCTCAGTATCCTCTTCGGTTATGAGCATCTTGGCTGTGCATGGGTCTGCAAGTAAGAGCTTTGCCACAAGGTATCCGGCAATAGACCAGGTCTGGAAAAGACGTGCTTGTTTTCCAATGAACCTCCCTCTTTTTGTATCATAATATTCAGCCCACTTGTCTCGTGATATACGTTTCTCAGCAATCTCAATGGCTCTTGCAGCAATTTCTGGCCTATCCATCTTTATGCAGGCAACTGTCAGCTGAAAACCGCCTAAATAATGTCAGTGTTAAATTCCAATATCTAGCAATAAAAAGTATCATTGATTCACTATTAGCTGCCTTATTTTGTGCATGAATTACAATTAAGCACAAAGTTCTTAACGGATATCATAATGTCCTTGAAACTCTTCTACAAAATCGCTTGGCCCAGATTTCTGAAGCATCGGAATGATGTTTTTGATGCTTTCCTATTTTTTCTTTGCTAATTTAATCTATTATCCTCCCACAAGCTACTTCTGATAAACACGAGCACCATAAATACATTCAACTCACTAACCTGCCATAGCAGAGTTGGCCAGGAACCTCCATTGTGGTAGGACCAAGGCCTGTGCCAATAAACAAAACCATGAGAAAATAAACACAGCAGGTTAGCAAAAGTACTCCAATTTCAGAAGGTTAGCATCCTTACGTGTTCTTAGGATCACTACCAGTGATAATCTGCCATTCCTGACCTTCAAGAGCAGGATAGCATATCTTGAATGGCATTTCTGCTACTAAATCCATCCACTTAGCTTCAATAAGATCCAATATGGCATGAGACTGCTCTATAGTTGCCAGACCACTTACAATAGACCATATGTTTCCAAGAGAAAAGAATCGAAAATCCATGTGAGCTGGTTGTAAGTTTCCTATCAGATAACCTCCTTGGTTGGACATCCATTCCACCAACCATGGAGGTATCTGATCTGGGTAAATGTTGAACTTGTTAACAGCATCATAAGAGTACTCTTCAGTGTTGTAGCGGTAAATCTCGTTTAGTTTCTTCAAATCAATCCAATAGTACTCTCTTATATGGAATGACAGAGCCACTAGACGGTTGTTCAACGCTCGAATGAGATCAGCTGATCCATCTTCTGGAGCAAGCATCTCCCGTGCACAAAGTAATGCTGAATAAAATAGTGCCTGCAAGGAAAAACAGCATAAAGGAGATCCACATAGACTGCTAAAAATATAAGATTTTCATAACATATCGCACACAAAATAAACCTAAAAGTTAACTGATTATCTAGTCAATTTGTCGAGGTTGCCTGTATTCTGCAAATCATCTTTCTTTTGCACCAGAACTGCAATGAACAAGGATGAAGGAATACAGAGTACCTACAAGATAAGAAAGCCGATACTACTGTTTCTTTCCTATTGTGCCCATTTCACTGAGGGCAATAGTCATGAGATTTATCAATTGAATTGAAAAGCTGACTTTTAACAGGAAAGCTTTTAACTGATATAAGCGGACAACAAAAACAAATTACCTGGATTTCTAGAGGGTGACCATGAATTCCCATTCGGCGATCTATCATACAAGAGCCATCTGTCACCAGTAATGTTGGGAACATGTCAAAACCATCAGCAAGACAGAGTCTAAGAATCATCTTAATTCCAGTTTGCACATCAATCCTCTCTTGGACTGAAAGATCACCAGAACATTTTCCATATGCACGTAATAAGATAATCCACCATAGTCCTGACGTCAAAACAAAACAACCTATCAGGAAGTTGAAAGGAAAACACCTTTTCAAAGGAAATATATGTTTTACAAAATTGTAATACCAGAGTCAACTGGTGCAACACGGCCAATTGCTGCCTCTCCAAAGTCAGGATCCAATACCTCTTCTGTTGCACATTCATCACCATCTAGAGGCACTGTACGCACCTTGAAACTAGCTGGCATTAATCCCTGGCCAGGACTGTGACAATCCATTGTCTTCTCCCAGCTCTGAAATGATAAACTTAAATATACAAAGATGGAGAATAAACATAGGAACATTGTCCCAAATACGAAATAAAGTTGTATAACATGCTATCACTCTCACAACAAGGTTCGGAAAAAGATGAAAATGCTAAATTTTTATGAAGCAGCTGCCATTGTGTCTGTATGAATGTAATGTTCTAGGTTTTGTACAAACATGTTTGTAAGCCAAATCCTGCACAGGTGCTATCATTCTTAGTCAAGCATATAAGGCAAAATTATGTTAACATTACAATCACAAAATTTTTTAACCAAGACTATTTGATCAAATATATGCAATTAGGCATACACTTGCATCCTAGGTTGCATCAGAAACAATTCTTTTTTTTCCATGGTCACAGGGAGAGGATAAAGAAGGCACATTAAGACAAACCAAAAACAAGTACTCAAAGCAACTGATACAGAAATTCCATCACAACGTTAATCACATATTTCACCAACAATTATCCATAGGGGTAAAAAGAAGGTCAACAAATTAAAAGGATAATTTAACAATTAAGAAAACAAAGACAGCAGTAGAACAAAAACGAAAATACAAACACAATGCTGATGCCCACTGTGTGCAACCATAAATCAGCAATTGAAAGAAGAAAAGTGAGAGTAACAAAAAGGCCTTACATGAGGGTCTGTTGACAGATAAAGTTAGTAAATTGAGCTATGAATTACCTGCAACTGAAGTGTATGGAGGATAAAGTTCCGAACAATATCATATTCTCCTTTCAGAAGAAAAGCGACACCAGAAGGTATGAAGTCTCTAATGAAGACCTGATCATAATTCAATACACTGGAACTGGTGGGATCGTTGGCAGCTATTGTTCCGATGGGACTGCCACAGTAATAAACCATAGAATCCCGCAGTAGGTCCCATGCTTCATCTGCTGTTGAATCTGCACTAAACTTCCCAGGGGTGTCTCGAACTGTTTCTACGGCACCATTGCTTGTCAAACTCCCATTTTCCTGGTTGGCAATGCCATTGGACTTCAAGTCCTGGCTTTCCGGTGTTGACTGCTGAATACTCCCAAACTCTAAAACATTCGATGCATCCACAGCACCAGTTACATGTAATGTCTTTGCACTGTCTACAAACCATTTACCATTTCCATCTTCAGTAGTTAATCCACTAACATTTTCTGCACGCTGACATTTACAACATAGAGACTGCAATCTATCAGCTTCTGCTGCAATCTGGAGCATACCACCATTACTTAACCCTGAAAACCAATAACTTGCTATGTGATTCTGCAAAATTCTTGGACATTTATACATGCCTGTACGTCTTGAAGCTCTTTTGCTTCTAGATTTTAAACGAAGTTTAGAAGGATACTTTAAAACAGAATTGCTAAAATATGGGTTTGAAGTAAATATGCAGGGGCCAGCCCCGTAGAAAACTTGCAGAACTGCCTCATAAGTCCCCATCCTCAAACGGCTGTGAAAATCAAAGCGTACAAAAACTAAGAAGTCCTTTACTGTTCGTCTTTATTCTGATAGGAGGACCTGCACAAAAGAAAAACTTACTTTAAGCTTGTCTCGAACTATTAAGATGCATGTCACACGCCCAAAAACCAATTCTCCATGAGGATGGACTCTCTTTTACTAATAATAGAAGCCAGACAAAATAATTAATTCTTTTTGTTCCACCCACCCCACCCGATCCTCTTCTTTCTATGGTCTCTCTTTTTCTTTTCTCACGAGACTCCCATCAAGCAAACGAATGGATCACACTTTCCTAAACTTGAATAAAACATAAAATGAGATATTGGGGAAAAAGCAACAAAAGATCATCATAAAACCGTATAAAATTGCTGCTTAAACCATTATAATCCGACAGAAATCGAAACGAAAGTCAAGACCTTAGATATCTACAACGTTTAACGGAAATACTAAAAAGGATCATACATCCCCACGCACCCAAAAAGGGAAAGTAACAACAAAAGAAACGGAACAGAAGAAGGTGAAAGCGAAAACCCAGATGATAGACACCTAAAGAACTTAACTTGTACAAACAAAAGTGCTTACCTGAAATGAAACAAATATGGGGTCGTTCTTATTTTCCAGCAATTGCTTATAGTTCCCTTCTTTCTTTATTTTGTTACAAGTCTGAATCGTCGTCTGTTGGATGGATTTGTACGAAACTAAACAATCACCATCACAAATTGGATATGTATTTGCTAAAGCCTAATTATATGTTGGCATAACTATAAATTTTAACACATAAGCATACACACATGCATGGGATTTTGTTTGTAAAAACTCGTAAAAGATGAAAACCCAGGAATATTCTTCTCACTTTCATTGAATTTGTTTTGGTTCAATCATTGATTTTCTTTTTTTTCCTTCCTTTTCATGTTTAACTATTTCCTTTTCACCAATAGTTTGTTGTCCTTAATTTACCTTAAAACTAATTTTTAAATTTAATATGAGATCTTAAAAATTTAAGGGGTGCTTGATTGATGAGTTTGAGAAAGAGTTAATGGGTAAGAAATGAAAAGTGAGTGGTTAGTTGTTAGATTATCGTTAGAAACAATAGTTTAATATCTTATTTTTAAAGAATCCTTTATACCCTCCATTTAATAGAAGAATTAAACTCATTCCTGAATAGGGACTTTTTTTAAAAAAATATTTTTAAATCTAATTAATTAAATACAATTAATTAATTAAAATAATAATATTTGTTAATTAATTACGTTATAATTAATTAAAATATAATTCTCTTATTAATTAAAAAATTATGATTAATTAATTAATTAAAATATAATTAATTATTTATTTACTTAGTTAATTACAATATGATTAATTAAAATATAATTAATTAATTAATTACAATATAATTAATTAAAATTAATAATAATAATTAATTACATTAGAATTAATTAAAATATAACTAATTAGGAATATAATTATTCATTAATTAAAATATTGTAATTAATTAAAATATTATTATTAATTAATTAATTACAATATAAATAATTAAAATATAATTCATTCGTTATAATTAATTAATTAATTAGTTATAATGTAATTAATTAAAACATTATTTATTAATTAATTAAAATATAATAAAATTTATTTTTAGTAATTTTTACAAACCATCCAATGCTAATAATAATGATAATCATTCTTTCCTTTTAACCAATAATTATAATTATATTAGTAATATTTATTATCATTTTTTGCTATCTGTTCTCGTTTCTACTACTTTTATCGTCAAACCATCCACTCGTTTATCGTAAATAATTCAAATTGGTAGAGAAAGCCAATTTCACATTAATATATATATTAACAATAGAGATCAGCATTAGCTACGAAGGCGTTACTGTTACTGACGTTGATATGTGTGGCCGAGAATCGAGAAAAAGCAGTACCTTACTACCTCCTTTCTTTGACTCTCCTCTTTTCCAATCTCACAACCGAAGGGCCCCACTCATACACAGACACATCAAAAGGATGCTTTTGTGGTTAATATTTCTCCGTACCATTAATATCAAAACGTTTCGAATGGATACAAATATAATGCTTGCATCTCTTTCACGTTTTAAAAAAAGGATACAATGAATTTTAATTTTTTTTTAATTTATATCAGAATGTATTATTATTCAAGAACATAAATTGTTGCAGCTTGTTATGATACATTTAGGCTTTTTACTTCACATAAATAACATTACTATGAAAATGGTGATAGAAAGTTTAGCTAGTGAAGTAGTCTCTAAAGGCTAACGCAAATGCTGCTTTAATATGTCCAACAAGAGCAATCTTCTCCAGGTTTGCTTCCGCATTTTCTAGTAGAACATACTTCATGGTAACCAATTCAACACTTTTGTTGCATATTCTGACCAACTGAGCAGTATCAAATCATGGTGATTTATGAATATTAAAAATTTTAAGAGATGGGATTAGAACTTTGTTAACAGAAATAATGACTCTTTCATTATTTTGATTCAACTCTTATTTGAGAATACATTTGGTCATTATACTCAGTTAATCTTAAATCTACTGTTGTAACTTTTAAAGCTTTTTTATTAACAATTTAGCTCAAACAAAAATTTATAATTTTAATACTATTATGTATGTGTTTTGGTGTAATTTCTCTTTTGTTTTCACATTAAAACAACTTTAATATAACAAATAATTTTTACTATAATAGTTAAGTGAAAAAGTTCTCTAACCTCTCTATAAAAGCCTTCCATACCTTTCTTTTCTCATTCATTCTTCTTTATTTTTTTTAGTTTCATTTCCATCTTGGAAACTACCTTATGCGGGATCTTGCCTACCCTACCCACTCCTTTCCTTCTTAAAATGGAACCAAATACATTCTCTGGGTCTCCTTTCTCGGCTAAGTATTCATCCTTATATTATTGCTTCTTTACTATTACTACTTCTTTCCTCCCTCTTTAACCTCATTCCTTTTCCAATGTCATTTTTCATCGCTCCTTCCTCTTCATAGATAATGGTAATAGCTACCTTTATCTTAACCTCCCTCTTTAAACATACTCCTTTCTCACTAATTCAAGTAGCGTCTTTTTTAACTTACTCCTTTCCTATCCTAGCCTTTTTCTGCTAGTAAGTTGTGAAATTCCACTTCCTCTGCCATTTTGAAGTTGGCAACTCATCCCCTCAACCCCAACACTTATTCCATCTTTAGCCCCACCTCAGCTAGATGAAGCTTGTAACCACCCTTCAAAGATCATAGAATCACAATCATGACACATTAATGGAAAACCACTATTCTTACTAAGATGGAGACTTAGAATGAACCTGAAAAACATGAACTTAAAGCATATGCCTATATGGGTCAAATTTCACAACTTACTAGTAGAATACTTGTTGGACCCCGAATTTTTAGTAAAAATTAGAAATATTAAAGTGATATATGAATAATGTTATAGATGAAATTATGCTTTAAGAAAAAATTAATGAGACAAGAATCGATTGATTTTAATGACTTAGATATTTGAGTAGATTTGTATGAATTATGAGAGTAAAGTGAATGAGTTGATTGAAATGGAAGTTAAAAATCAAGAAATAAAGAGAAAAAGTATGAAAATATGAAGAATTGTGAAAGTTTGACTTTTTGGAGATAAAAGTTGACTTTTTGATTTAGGTCAAATTTGAGAA
>JAOTAX010000005.1:33036192-33049063 GCA_025629825.1 Erythroxylum guanchezii | reverse complement strand
TCATAGTCATTAACAACTATCTAATAGAATGGGAAAAGTCAACCAGCACTTGCATTCTTAGGCAATAAACGAAACAATGTACATTTGCCCAATAATTACTCTCACAAAGACTAATTAATGTTTAACTAATCTTTTATTTTTACCTTTGGTTTGGTTACGGTAAGGGTTGGAGACCAGCACATAAAAATACGTTACTTGCTGTTAGAAAAATATATCAACTGAAGATCTTAAAACCAAAATTTTTCTCCTTCTAATTAAAGATTATGAAAGGTGTTTTTGGTTTTTTTAATTGCTTTAACACTTTACGCATGGTACTGAGGCCCAATAATTAGTTAAACTTTGACAATGAAAGTTTTTATGTAGTAATCCCTTGAGTGAGAGAGTCCAATAGAAATTGGTAAGAATTAAGAACAATGTTTAAATTAGATCAACATTACCCTTTATCTCAGGCCATTACTACTAACTTATGATCATATTAAAGTAGTATTATTACAATAAAATTGAGAAATCAAACATTACAAGTTAGTTTTATGCCTCCATGTCACCCAAAAGGTTTTTTTTTTTCAAATACTGGAATAAAAATAATACGAAAATATTTATCAATTTTCTATTGCATTTATAGAACTAATATGCTTTAAAAACTAATTGTTCTTCATTATGTATATTGAAAGTTCAAAGAATTATGATAATTGTTCTTCATTATGTATATTGTTCTTCATAATTATGAAAGTTCAAAGAATTACGATACTCAAATCTTTAGGAATGTTAACTCATTTTATTAATAATAGCTTTTAACAACATAAAAGAGTTAAAAATTTTAACTTTAAAATTTTTTTCAGAATTTAAAAATACAAGAATTTTTTTTTTTTTTTTGAAAACGGTAAATTGGGAACTCTCAAATAAATACGGACTTAATTCCTTAAAGGATTGTTTCAAACAAGAATTTTTACATACTGTTAAAACAAACAAACAAGTTTTTCACCTCCAAAATTAATGGAGATACCTTAGCCACCGTTCCACATTCTACCCACCTTCTCTCTGATCGTAAAAACCCAAAATGCCCTCCATTCATAACACCCCCTCCTAGAATTCTCAACCCTATTCAAGTCTTTTCAAGTTCTCGAATCCTAAAAATCTCCACTTTTCTCTTATATCCTCACTCTCTTCTAAATTAGACGTCCTTTATGCTTTCGGACCCATTGTTCCGGAGGCACACAATCGGGTCTTCCGAGAGTCAATCTTCACCCTCCATCCCAAGATCCAACGGCTGTAATCAATCGGCGTAGTGTTACCCGATTACCATCTCTAGGTGGTTTTTATCATAAACCCTAGCCCCCACGATACTCAGATCAGATGTACAACCTTGTGCCATAGGTACACACACCTAGCTCTCTCTGGCTCTATCTCCCCTCTTAATATCATCGATACAACAACAAGATTTACGTGACTAAACCTTAATTCTGTGATCTCCGAGAGAGATGAAAACTTCTGTTTCTCTCTCTTCCTGAAGATGCATAAAACCGGATTCTAATCTTTTTGTTCAAATCTTTTTGGGTGTGTTTTCCTGGTACATGACAATTGTAGACAGCGGTTTGTTGACGATTTTGTTTTGGGATTATAGTTTTCAGTTTATTTAGTTGGGTCTGGTTTAAGTGGGTCGGAGTTCATTCCTACAACACACTCACTTGTTGTCGTTTCGATTCATTCCTAGGAATGGCGGGTTGATGTTTAAGTTGTTATGAGCAGAGTGTGTGTTAGAGGAATCGAGGTCTTGGAAATTCAAACGCTTAACTCGTGAATCCAGCGAGTCGAATCGAGTTGTGACTCAGAGACTTAGTGAGCCGTGCATAACGAAGATCGGTAAGCGGGTTAAGTTTAAAAGTGACGGGACGGAGAAAATGCCCACTGTGGGGATGCGCCGAACGACAAGGGTGTTTGGAGTCGTAAAGGGTGTTGACGGAGCTCGGGTGTTGCGTTCCGGCCGACGACTGTTTCCGGAATCCGGTGACAGCAAGCTTCGGAGGGCTAGTGACGGCGATGACTGGTTTCACAACGAAAGCAAGAAAAGCAACAACAACTTCACTATTAACAAGAAGAACCACCATAACAATAACGCTTTCAAGTCCAAGGAAAATGGCTGCGTTCATGATACTAGAACGAAGCACCAACTTGTTCATGCTAGTGTTCTTCAAAGGCCCAGTAAAGTAAAGATCGAGACTTCTGGAAAAAACTTATGTGATGCTACAAAGAAGTTTGGTAATGTTTACAGTAGAAAAAGGAAGAGATTGGGCTTGGTAAAGCAAGAAACTTTGGGGGATAAAATGTATGGAATTCGGTTTTCACGTAGGCAGAGAATAAATAAACAAGACTCTGAGGGGTGTTTAGTGGGTCTTCACTCTTCTCCTGTGTTCGGTGCTGTCTGTGAGGGTGGTTGTGATAGTAAATTAGCTTATTTTTTACATTCAGCTCTGAGGTACATGAGCAGAGCTAGCTTGAGGGTCTCTGAACTTGCGAGTTTCTTATTCTCTGAGCCGGTTTGTGGTGCTTTTGCTTCAGCTGGCATTCGTTTCTTGCAGGTACCGATTCTTGTTTTAATATGACATCTAGTTTTAGTTTCAGCTGGTATCTAGATTACAAGGAGGGCCCTGTTTTTATCTGATTGTCTGTATTCGGACTGAGAGTTGGAGAACTTGTTTCAATTGATATGCTCAAGTACCTTTCGTCTTCCGCCCGATAGAAAGTAGAAAGCTTCCCAAGGTTTCTGATTTTGAATTTTGGTTTTGAATCAACTCCCTTCCCCCTTTTTCCAAGTGCTAACTTTTGGTAAGTTTTTTGAACAAATATAAACGAGCGACCAACTGTAGAAAATTTTCAATTCTCACAAATTAAGCTGAGTCCTTCTATTTTTAATTATTTTTAGGACTACATTCATTCTTAGAAAAAGGGAAAGACTGTCGAAATTCTAATTAGATATTCATTAAATTAACGTTATGTTCTTTTTCTTTCAATTTTCTTCCAGGGTTGTTCTGTGCACAGAAGAGGAACTTGCAAGTTTTATGGCGCCTGGTATCTCGCCCCATTGTTTTCTGTGGACTTCCCAGCAATTCCTTCGTTTTTCATCTACATGCACCTTAGTTTTTTTTCTAGCTTTAGGGTTCTCTCACTCATACCTGTAAATAACTCACTGGACACCGACACTTCTGACGAATTTATAAAGGAAAGTGAAGTAGACCAATCATGCATTCCCATGATGACAGAGATCTTTGAGGCCAAAGGTCTGGTTAACGAAGTTGACAATTTAGTTAACAAGGCACTATTGCACCCTGATATTAGATCATCCAAATTAGCTGGGCGAAACAATCAATACAGAAATGGCTTAAATTCTCGTGGTATTCAAAAAAGGAGGAGCTCGCTCAGGAGGAGGAGAACTAGGAATCCTTGCATTGCTGGTGTTCACAAGGCTAAGGGCACTTTAGTTTCTGATCTCATTAGCAGTCGTAAACATGGCATCCCCTTCTCTTCCGTAGTATCTAGGAATAAGTTTAGGGATTCAGTGCATTGCAGCTCTGCCACAAACCATAACGAGGTGACTTCAACTACGGTTGGAATCAAGGATAAGATGGACATATCTAGCTGCTCTGCAAACATCTTGGTTGTTGAATGTGATAGATGTTTTAGGATACAAGCAGCCACTGTGATGTTAGAACTCTCTGATTCAGGAGAGTGGATTCTAGTGGTTAAGAAAAATGGATCTACTAGATACACTCATTCGGCACAAAGGATTATGAGGCCTTCTTCTGCCAACCGGATAACTCATGATGTAATATGGACAGGGGATGAAAATTGGAAGCTAGAGTTTCCTAACCGGAAGGACTGGTTCATTTTCAAGGATCTATATAAGGAGTGTTCTGATCGCAATACACTAGCTTCCAGTTCTAAAGCCATCCCTGTGCCAGGAGTGCATGAGGTGTTGGATTACCAGGAAATTAGCGATGTTCCCTTCACCAGACCCGATGTGTATATTTCCTTGAATGTAGATGAGGTGGCTAGAGCTATGTCAAAGATGACTGCAAATTATGACATGGACTCAGAAGATGAGGAATGGCTGAAGAAGTTCAATAGTGAATTTTTGGCTGAAACTGATTGCCATGAGAGACTTTCAGAAGATGGTTTTGAGGTGATGATTGATGCTTTTGAGAAGGCTTTGTATTGCTGTCCAGATGATTTAGCTGATGATGGAGCAGCTTTAAAACATTGTATGGAGCTGGGTAAAAGGGAGGTTGTTCTAGCTGTATATGGTTATTGGACAAGAAAACGGAAACAGAAACGGACAGCACTTCTTAGGGTTTTCCAGGTAAAAGGTTTGCTGTGTTACAGATATATGATAATGAAAGAATCTTTTTGATGTAGTTTTTTTTTTTGGTGCATTAGTGTTGAGAGAGTTGGTTATTGTGTTGATGTCTTGTTTCTAGTCGAGAATAAAATTAGGATGATTTTTACACTAGATAATTGATTCATCTGTATTAACGATTTAGTTTCATTCTCCTGTAATTTATTATTTGTCTCTCCTTTGTTTTTTCATCGGTAACAAAAACAGTTTGTTAAGAAAGAAAAGTGATACAAAAAAGTTCCAGTCATAGAGGTTACAAGTAAATCATGAGGCTTAGACCCCTGTCTTACCTGTCTTCTTTCATTTTACAACATAACTATGGACATCTTATTTGTGTGCTTCATGGAAGGTACTCTTTGGACCTAGTTCCGTGATGATTTGTGAAGTTATCTCACCTAGCCAACAGAGAACGAATGATCCTCACTTCAATTCTAATTAAATTATCATTATATATATGTGTGTGTATATTACACAGGATTTATTTCCTAATTTGGGTGTATTTCATATGGCTGCTCTTGACATTCAAGCAATTAGTTTATACACTTGTGTGTGCAATACTTTTGATAACAGGGACAACATGCAAAAAAAGCTCCCCTAATTCCAAAGCCTGTTCTGCGTAAAAGGAGGTCATTCAAACGCCAATCCAGCCAACATGGAAGAGGCAAGCAACCAGTGTTGCAAGGTAAATTCCTCCCCATTTTTTGGGGATATGATATGTTTGCTTCCTAGATCAAGTCCTTTTCGGGTGATCTTGAGATTATTTTCTGGAATAAAAGTAGAAAAAATTTAATATATCATCTCATGTTTTACTACAGTGATAACTGAACATGATGAGCAAAGCGGTATAATCAAAGTTGAAGAAGCTAAGCTTGCAGCAAAAAGATCTTTGGAGTTGGCCACTGACAAACGAAGAGAGGCTCAGTTACTGATGCAGAATGCTGATTTGGCTACATACAAGGCTGTAATGGCACTTAGAATTGCTGAAGCTGCTTCTGTTGTGAATTCTTTAGAAGCCTTTGACTTCTTTGATTGATGGTTTCTGTTCTTTCTAACGCCAGCTGAGATGTCATCCTGCAGTCACAAAGTTGGAGCTGTTTTTGGCCATCAGTTCATTGTATTTTTGTACAGATTCCACCGATTGTATGTATGATAATGTATTATTATTATAACCTTCCTTTTCTCCCTCTCTTTTTCGTAAATCTTTTGTTTCTTCGTTCCCTCGGTAAGAAATCGAAAAATACAGGCAATTTGTGTCCAATCGCATTTCATAAACATCTAGGAGCAAGAGGTGTTTGTACTCGAAATTGGTTCTTATAGATCCTTCCACTGAGCCTTGGGGTAAGTAACCCGTGACCAATAGCGTATATGATCTCGAACTAAGGCTGAGAGCGTTATCTATGAAATTGGTGTTGAATGGTCAAGCTTTTTAAAGCTTAAATTTAAAATGAGAGATCGTTAACTCATCTTGATTTAATCTTTTTCATTCGAACGAGAAGTTCAAAACAAGTGAAAGGAGAAATTCATAGGCGAAGATAAATCAACTTTCCATGAGGGCAGCTTGCTTCCAGAACTCACTAAACAGAATGTCAGATATTGAAGAAATTTTAAGTTGATAGTTGAACAAGATCTTTAACAGGAGAAACAAAAGAGTTCCCTGCTGAAGACATTCCACGAGAAAATTTTTGCAAAGGTTGAAGTAGACGATATTAACAAAATACTGCCCGGAAAAGTTTTGAACAGAGTTCAAGAACAAATAGATAAAAGGACTACCTCAGCACCTTTGAGTTAGCAGTAGCCAACTCCTACTTATCACCATTTTTCACTGGAGCATTTGCCAATTCCGTAATTTCCTTCTTGCCCTTTATCATAATCCTCTTCTTGGAGTTGAAGTCTAGCCAGTCCAAGTCCTCAGCAATGCCCATGTAGCCATATAGAAGGTCCTCTACCAACTTGTCTTCCTGCAGTCCTACTTCCAAACTCTTGCTGCTTCGACTGCCACTGGAGGCTTCTTGCTCAAAGTCCTCTCTCCCATGTTTATGGTCAGCAAAATACCTGTGAAGCCTCTCTGCATTTTCAAGCCCAGTGAAAGTTCCCAAAAACTTTACCAGCACAACACTTTGGTCAGCAGGTTTCCCTAGACAAACCTTGATTTTTACCCCAATAACAACTTTACCTATTTGTCACGGGAAAACAAAGAATAAGATTCATAATTAAACAAAAATTTTCAGTCTCACCTCATAGAGATTCCAAAACATTCAATTATCCTTCAAAACATTTGGTTCACATTGATAACTATTTTATTCAATGGTAAATTTCTAATTGGTCCTTAAAGCGAGAAGTATATTCCATGCATTTCCTGATAGAGTTCACTTTTACCACCAGTCCAAGTAAGAAATTGTGCTTGCACCTAGCACCTTACCTCTAATAAAAGACTCAACTTCTTCAATGGGCACAACCTTCTGTAGTTCTGGAATATTGTTTGACATAGAAATGTTGTGAATGATGAACACTGGAGGCCAGAGAATCAAATTCTCCTTCTGAACCAAAGCTTCTGCACGACTTAAAACATCAGGAGCCCATGTTATAGTGTTAAGAGGAACATAACTATTCCACCCCATCAGAATACATATTGCTTTGTGAAGGCCCAAGTGCTGCACCCGCAAGCCAGCCTTGGGAGACATAAAGGCATGTGTAACCAAGCGTCGAGTGCCCATGAACTCCTTTGATGAGCTGTCAGAAAAAGAGCGTGATATGTCAAAAAGAGCAACAGGCATTAAAATAACTTTGTGAAGCTGGGATATACATTAATCACTAAAACACTCCAATGAGATAATCCTCCTTGAAAACATTGCCCAGATTGGTCTCTTAAGAATACCACCGTTCAGAACATTAATCCTAAGCACTATCTCCAAAAACAAAGTAGAATAATAACAAATACCATATAGAATAATCCTCGGAGGGATGTGCCCTTCAGAAGAACTTAGACTAACAAGATAATCTCTCACTTTCATGGTCAATATCTATGCTTTAGGTTAAAAATGAGACATAAGGGGCAGAAATCAGTAAAAAGCTTCGTCAACATGAAAAAAGAATAATAAAAGTACAAGTTAGAGAGTTTCCATACATCTTCATAGACAAAAGAACATAACAAGAAACCTCCACATTCTATCCAAAAGTCATGCCCGCTCCAGCGGATGCTTTGATGGCCAAAATTAAGTCCATAAGTTTAGGAGATTGATGGCAGCAAACACACAATCCGATTATATAATTCATAAAAATGAATTTATAAGAAAAGGCCTAAACTTTGCCTTGACCACTGAAACAATTTGAAAGTTGCAGAATCAAGAACTATTAACATGTTCATTGTGAAACCTTGTCCTAAACTCATATATAACAGAATATTCTCAATCCAAAGAATAGAATATCTTAATTTGGCTAATTGGAACTTCTAGCCATACTAATTGAACTGTCCACAACTGAAGCTCCCATCTAGATAAGCTGTAAATACAAATTTCTTCATTTGCTTCTCCCAACAACAAAACCAAATATCATCTTCCTTCCCATTTCTTGAATAGGAAATACAAATGCTGTTTGAGTCTGTTTCCCAAGAAATTTTTCTTGACCAAAGTTCAGTGGCTTGTTAAAACATATTAAAGTTACTTGAGTCATAATTCTGTCCAGGCATCATTCTAAGGGTAGAAAACAGTAATATCACCCAGATGCAGAAGTTGCAGAATTGAATCCCTAGAATAAGCCCCCGTCATCCATATCTAGCAACAGCAACAGCAAAGAAGACACTCATTTGTTCCCTACATATACAAGACTAAAGTATGAACTGCATATTAGCATTTCATATTGGTAGCAATAATTCGTATCACAACAGAATCTTATAAGTGCTTATAACTAGTATGGTCGACCTAGAATAAACACATCGATGTAGATGCCTAAACTACACCTTAGCATTTAACTTCTATTTCTTGGAGTTACAAAACTATGACCTCATATAATTCCTTTAATGTAATTGTCCTCAGACAATACATTTTGAAAAGCTCTCAATCAACTAATGAATGGGAGTTGACTAAAAGCTCGTGCCCCAGTAAATGGACTTCACACCACAAAATAGATCTCCAAAAATCAGTAACCAACTAAATACTAATATGTATAAATTATTCACGTCACTGAAACTAAATGTAAAAATTCCAGCATTGAATCCTAACAGCAAGTGTTAACTTGGCACATGCTGCCTAATTCCCAATACAAGAAAACTTTTGAAGCTAAACAACAAATATGTTCTGCACTTGTGAACTGTATACCATAAGAAAGAAAACAGACCTTCCGCACACAATGCAGAACAGGCCACCTGCTTTTCCTTGCGATCTATATCTTCTTTTGACAGATGAGCTCCAATTTAACTTCTTAGAGTACATTAAGCATGCTTCATCAACCTTTTGTTTAAATTCTTCTGAATCCTCAACCAGATCAGGATCTATACTATTCATCAAATCTTCAGGCATGGCATCATCATTTTCATGTGCATCCTCAAAATAATCATCAATTCTTTTACCACTTTTTTGTCGTTTGTGAATGCTAATTCTCTCGATTTTCTGCGATTTATGCCATCTCAAAGAACTTGGTTTTGAATGACCCTTGATATATTTCATAGTTGGTTTATAATGTTTCACTGAATTCCTTGGAGCAGGTCTCAAATAATCTTGAGAAGACAAGTTCTGAAATGCAGGATCTTCATCATCATCATTAGCCTTCCCCTTTCCATAGGCTCTATGGTCAAACCTTTGAGTCCTAGAAGCACGTAAAATGCTTGAGTCATTATTGTTCCACTCCTCATGGTCACAAAATCCTCCTAACTCTTCAGATAGTTTCCACTTTCTTGATGTAACCGCTCGAACGTCTTGTTTACCTGTGTCTTCATCCATGAGGTAATTTCTTTTAAGAACTTCATCAGGTGGTTCATATGTTGTCATCTCTTCCTTCATTCTCAGCCTTCTGCGAGCAAGTCCCTGCGTTTCAAAGTCATACATGCAAAGAGGATCCTGCAATCTTTCCCTTTCAAGCTGTGGATTAGGTTCTCTTACCAAGGCATAATTAGGTCTCAAATGTGATGCTTGGTAATCTGGTTTGAAGCCTGAATGAGTTGCTTCATTCTCTTGGGATTCTCTCCTTGTAAATTCAATTTGAGTATAGCCAGAGCTCAAATAGTCCCCATGGTGCTTTGATGTGTATAATGTTCTACTTGCATCAAAGCCCTTCGTATCCACTTGTTTCTGTTTGATAGGACGGTACCATACAGAGTTGTTTCTCATGTTTCCTAAAGAATTCTCATTCTGATCTGCTTTATCCAAAAGAGGGTGCATAACATTTGTTCTTGACAATTCCCTCCTCTCATTATCCATTTCAGAATGCTCATAGTCCACCCAAGAATGAGGTGGAAAAATTTTCGTTCTATGCAAATCATCAGACAGATATACATTGTCATTGATTGTTCCTTGTACTTTGGGGTAATGGTAAGCATCCTTCTCTGGACTATACATGCCCAAAGTGAAATCAGTTTCAATACTCTTTCCACCTTCAAGCCTCCTCATATCTATGGCTGAGATTTGGCCATAAGTTGTATATTGCATTGGCTCCATGAATTTCACATTGCTCCTTGGAACATCATCAGAAGTAGGCAAAGGCAAACTTTCCTTACAAGAAATTGGAAACTCACTTCGTGAAACTCCCAAATTTGTGCTGGAGAAATATTGCGCAGCGCTCTCAAAATCCTTGGTGTGGGAAGCTCGAACCTTGCCATATGAAAGGTCCTTCATGTGAAACTCAGGCTTTTCCCAAATTTCATATGTTTCCCTCATTGGTGCCTTATCTGAGGGTATAGGATCCCGATACTGGAGTTTCTCATTCTCAATTGAGTTAATCTGTGTGTTCCATGATGGTAACCGTAAATGCCCACCAATTTGTTCATAATCTGAAGTTGGGACCAAATCTGGAGATATCTGATATGACTCCCTGGCCATACCAACTTCAACAGGCGCCGATTTATGACCCGTCATTTCATGACCATAAATACTCGAAACCCTTTTTCCATTACGATCCCTCTCTTTACTGATCCTAGGATATGCACCGTGATGCTCATAAGCGTAAACTTGCTTCAACCTATTCCTTTTACCATCATCATAATCAATATCCTCAACATAATCATGCTCCCTGTGTCCAAACTTTTCATCAAAGTGCGATCTTTTTCTCTCTACATGATATAGGGGCGAGCCGGACTGGACCTTTTCATTCTTGCCCGCACCTAAATACCAACTACAGTCTCTTCCTTTAGAACTAAGCCTACCCTCTCTAAGCTCTACCCTCCTAGAGACGTCCATCCTGGGACGAGGGCTCAAACTCCTCCTGCGAACACGAGGAGGGGACCTCCTTTCAAAGACATCACGGCGGTGAGAAATCGAATAAGAATCACGACCTGATTCCATCCAATGAGTGTAACTAAAAACGCATCATTGAAGATGAAAATAGCATGTATACGGCAATCTTAATTCCATGTAGAAAGCATCTAATCCAGTCATGTAAATCTAGTCTCAAGGAAAAATATTCTGGAAATATTTCCGCTTACGGTAATCAGAAGGGCTTTGTCGCTTCATCAACCTTTGATGGAACCCACTGGATGAGTGAACAAATAATTCAATCAGAAATAGAGGACATCCATCAAAATACTCTTGCAGCAATCAGAATATTGGGAAGATTATGTCGGCGAAAGCGGATCGGAATTGGGGTTTAAGACAGAGATATGATAAATCAGAGATAAGCAGAAGACAATTGGGATTCCATGGTTTTAAAGACAAGTAAGAAATCAAACCTTGGGGACAAACAGTATCAAAACGCCATGATTTTGATACGTCACAGATGTTAGGTTAGGTTATAGCTATTTAGATTATATACAAATCGCTCAGTGTGTTGCTGACAAGAAGCAAACGAGAAAGTAGCACCGTATTAGGCCAAAACGGTCAATTTTACTAAAGTTCATTTTAAATTGAGATATTTTAATATATTTATAAAAATTCTAATATTGATACAATTGGTATTTGGTATTGTTTATTAATTTCCTTTAAACTCTTTGTCACATGTTTGTCTTATTTGACAAAGCGTCCAATGGAAGGCTGACTCTCCCTACATGACAGCTCGGACATAATCGTGAAGCAGGTTGTTTTGATTAAAGTTTACGATGAGAACTGCTAGAGTTATGGTTTTAAAAATTGGACCGGATTGGTCGGTTCGATCGGTGACTGGTTGATTATTTCGTTCGATTCACTCATAAAAATTGATATGCAATTGAATTAGTGAGGACTGGTCAAAACTGATTCGACAACTGGTTCAATCAATTTTTTATTTTTTAAATATTATTTATAATTAAATATAATTATTATATAATTATGATGTTAAACCACCGATCGAATCGGTCAAATTAGTGATCAATAAGGTCTCCAGTTTGATGACCGGTCTGAATTTCAAAATACTTGTTAGAATGATTGATTTGAGTCCATAAAGAATGGATGGGTTGGTACCACTATCAACATTCTATTTCCCAAATCCTGGTTTCAGAATTTATGAACAAGCATAGCGATTACTAGCACAGGATTTTCCTTCAAAAACTAGACGCGCTTCGTCTCCAAGACTCTGGCAGAACAAGCGGCTTGGAAATTCGCTAAAGAGAACAACATTGATCTCATCACAATCATACCAACTCTTGTTGGTGGTCCTTTTATCATGACGTCGATGCCACCTAGTCTTATAACTGCACTTTCGCTCATTACTGGTGTATAGAAAGCTGTCTTAGAACAGAGGTTGTTCCATTGTTTCTTCAAGCTAACAAAAACAAACTTTTGCTTATTACAAGAAATGAAGCTCATTAGGAGATAATAAAGCGGGGAATTACGTGCGCTTCGACGATATCTGTATTGCTAACATATTTCTGTTCGAGAATTCCAAGTGGCAAGGCAGAAGGTCGCTACATTTGCTCCTCCTACGACACTAGCATCCATGATCTTGCGAAGTTACTGAAACAGAAGTAGCCCGAGAACAATATTCCCACCAAGTAAACCCAAAAACCTGTCCACCATTATCCGAATATGTTACTTGAAACCTCAGACTAACTGGTATCAAGTTTCGTTATCAGGTTCAAGGACACAAATGAGAACCTGATGCGGGTTGTCTTCTCTTTAAGAAGCTTACAGACATAGGTTTTGAGTTTAGGTGTAGTCTTGACGATGTCTTTGTTAGAGATGTGAAAACTTGCAGAGAAAAGGGACCATTTAGCGGACTCTGAGTTCGAGTTCTATTTAGCGGACTCTCAGTCGAAGCTTTTGTTGACTCCACGTGAAGGCAACAACAACTAGGCTTAAACCGTCACTCTGAAGCTCAACATCCCTAACGTCACCACTTTGCTCGAAGGAGGTAACGTGCACA
>JAOTAX010000005.1:33004125-33017219 GCA_025629825.1 Erythroxylum guanchezii | reverse complement strand
ATGGATTGGTTTTGACTTGTATAAGATTGAATAAAGATGAAATGAATAATATGAGAAAGGAAAAAAAAATTATACCGGATTTGATTGAACTATACGGATTTCGGAATTGGATTAGTCCTAAGTTTCCAACGCGACACGCGACGAGGATTTCCAACGCAAGAATTTTCGTTACCGGATGTCGAACATTAGTTTCGATTCTTTTGAACTGTTTGCTTGCTTCGTCTTCGTTTATGTTTCCGTTGGATTCGCTTCGTTTCGCTGCGCGATCCGTTCCTTCGATTTCCGAGATCCGCGATTTGTTATCTGCTTTTCCGATTTGATTCACTTCCCCTTTACGATCCGTTCGTTTCGTTTGTAAATCCGATTATTCAATTTCGGTTTGTTTCCGATTCTTTCGCTTTAAAATTCGATATCTGTCATTTGTTCCTCTTTGGTTACGATTCCGTTCCGCCCGCGTTTACTTTTGATTTCGCTTCCGCATTTTGCTTAGCATTTCGTTTCGTTTCGTTTCCGTTTTTTTGTTTTGTTTTCTGGTTGGGGTCCGGTCCCGAGATCGGGTCCCAACATAATTGTTATCCACCATTTGTCCAACTGAGATTAAATTAGTAGACAGTTTAGGAGAAATAAATACATGACAAAAAGAAGGTCCAATATCACCAATGGTTATTATTGGGAGCTTGTTGCCATTAGCAATTTGGATATCTTGCATACCAATATATAGTTGTATATTATGTAACAATTCAGATGATCCCGTCATATGATTGGATGCCCAAGAATCAACAATCCAAGAAGAAGGAACGGTCTTACCTTGACCTTGAAGTCTAAGAGAAGAGAATGCATCGAGAATCATTTGTTGGACCATTTCTTGAGAAATAAGATGTCGATTAGTGCTAGCGGCTATTGATGTAGAATCATTATTGTTAGATACAGAAACACCGGCTTGAAAGGCTTGAATTTTCTTATTTTCAAGATGAGTAGGACATTCCTTGATTAAGTGGCCATTCTGTTTATAATAATTACATAATTTCTTACTACAATTGCGAGCAACTCGCAATGTGTCCGTATTCCTTGCAATTGTAGCATTACATATGTCCTTTCCCTCAGTTCTTTCCTTAGGCAGCATAAGCAACTTTAATAGGTGTTGATGTCTCCTTAGAGTCAATAAGAATAGCTTGAGTAGCCAGTCTTTGTTCTTCTCGCAGTAATTCTCCAAGACATACATCTAAAGAAGGAATTGGATTTCTATTCAATAAACCAGCTCGAGTAGTCTCAAATTCTGGTCTCAGTTTCATTAAAAACTAATTTCGCTTGCTAACTTCATGAACAACTTGAATACTTGTTAAAGCTTCCTTAGATACCTTATAATATATTATATTTGAATATTTGCTCCATAGGTTAATAAATCTAGAATAATACTACTCAATGGAGAGATTACCTTGACTGAACTTACTTATCTCAAATTCAAGTTGGAAGCGTCTTGCATTATTTTCTTGATGGTAGATGCGCTGTAGATAATCCCATTTTTCCTTCGTTGTAACAAAAGAGCGTAAATTGTACCATATATGGTTCAATGGATGCTAGAATCCAAAAGATGATTCGAGCATCCTTTGCTGCCCATTGGGCAAGCTCCTTAGCATCCTCAGGTGCAGTAGATAAACCGTCAATATGACCCTAAAGTTCTTTTCCTTTAAAAAACATTCTGAATTGAAATTCCTATTCTGTATAATTCTTCCCTGTGAACTTGATAGCTAAAGTTTTGGTGTGTAGTTTACCACCCATATTCTCCGTAGCCATTCCAAAAAAATTCCAAAAATTCCTAGAATTCTTAAAAATAAAAGCACAACCAAAATCACAGACCAACAGCAATTAGAGTACTCTGCTGTGAGGCTCTGACACCATAGCAATATTTGAGTAAAAGTCTGAATGCCCTCCTTTGAGAATCCTTTCCATTAAATAAGAATTGTTGTACAATTTGTTTTTGCTAACAATACCTACACATCTAATACGTTGACTAATGAAATTATATTCTAGTTAAGAATATATATAGTTACTAGACTATTTATGGTAAAATAAATCACATAAACGTAGCAATAATCTCTACGATTACGATCTATAATTTTTGCCACTGATAAAGAATTGCTGAGAGATGTGCTTCATGCCCGTAAAAGTTGTTTTTTTTTTTACAATTTTGAATTAAGGGAAAATGTTGGGAATTAATTCAAAATTATAAAGTAGTTAAATTTCCTTTTTAATAGGTCTTTAGTTTGTTTTTAATCTTATCTTATAAGTTAGATTTGTTAACTGAAATCTCTATTTAACAGTTATTGAATTTTTTTGCATTTTGCCTATATAAGACAACCAAGTTCATTATTTAGATAATATAATAAAACTTGAGTATTACGTATTCTTTTATCTTTATCTAATCTCATCTTATACATGTTCTTTTCTTTAAAATTCCAACATTGTTATAAAGAGTGGGCTAACATTAATAATAATTTGATAACTAATCATTCATATATGTGATCTCTTGCACACGTCTGAATATTATGGAACTATTTGTCGCCCCATATTTTGTAACCTGGAAAATTAATCAGAGGCCGATCAGTGCATAAGGTTCCTCTTTTCTTAGTATCTTCACTATCTTAAATTTAATTATTCTCATTTGAGATAAATATCGACCTCAAGTCTTAAACGGAGTGTCAATAGGCTACTAAGTGATAAACTTAGTTCCTCCTAACCTAACCGTGTGAATAACATGGACAGTTTTAGTTTAAGCAGCCAGAGGAACCTTCTTTGTCTATTCTTATGATTATAGTATTATAGTAATGCACAGCCTCAATGTTGCTAGAGGAGGAAAAACATTAACATCTAATCCAATATATGAGAAATTGACATTTCAACTACAGCAAGCGAAGGAGGATCATTTAGACTTTATGCGACAGTTAAATAGTACCTTAACACATATAGTAGTAACCATTTTAAGGTCACTCTTAGGATACGAAGAGCAACTTTGGGACATGATTGTCCTGCCAAGATTAAAGAGTCCACTGCCATAAATCTCGGAATGCCTTTTGGTTAACCAACTTGGGAATGTTTTCAAAAGAAAGCAAGAGTTCCGTTGAGCTTCTTGGAAATGTAAAGTTCTCTTTGCTTTCTGTGGAATGTTGTTAAAAGCAAGGAACTTTCTTCGCGAGAGTGAATCTTGAAGCAACGGCAAGACCAGCACAGCACAAAGCGAGGGATACGAGGACACAATATAACAGCATTTAGGCGTTCTGCGTAAACACTTTAACTACAACATCTTACAGTAGCAAATGGTAAGTTTGGGTAGGCTATCAATGGAAGAGAATGAGGGAGATCAGGAAGTATCAAGATTTGCCATATCCGCGTTTCAGGCTAAAGAAGAAGAGATTGAGAGGAAGAAGATGGAAGTGAAGGAGAAAGTTGAACTTCAACTAGGCCGTGCCGAAGAGGAAACTAGACGGTTGACACACATTTGGGAAGTAAGTTCTTGCAAGGAAAAATGGTTTCACTTTCGTGTATAGAGAGTGTGACCATATTCACTTGAAAGAAAATTTTGTGATGTGATTAGGAGCTTGAAGTGCTAGGTGATCCCATGAGGAAGGAAGTTGCAATGGTTCGTAAGAAGATTGACACGGCCAACCGTGAGCTGAAGCCATTGGGGTTGAGCTGCCAGAAAAAGGTGAGAACAGTTTCTACCCTCGGTATTATTACTGTTGTTCTCGTTTACTTCATTGTAGTCACTTGTGTTAAAACAAACAAGACATCCTTAATATCTTCGGAACATGGGACATTCAATATGTGCACAGGAGAAAGAGTACAAAGAAGCCCTGGAAGCTTTCAACGAAAAGAATAAAGAAAAAGCTCAGCTTGTCTCCACCCTGATGGAGGTACCCTCTGCAACTTTTTTTTCTTTTTTACTTGACTATTTATCTGCTCTCTGGCCTACAAGATGCACTTAGAACTGTATAGCAAACCTTTAGCGGGATAATATTATAATTTTACGATATATGCAACAATTAAATGAAGTAAAAAGGGCAGTTTTAGCAACTGAAGGCCGTGGAAAATAAAGCTACTCTAGTTGCTACTTTCCCGTCTTTATTTACTTTGTCCTGCTTTACCAGCTGCTAACCGAGAGTGAAAGACTGCGGATGATGAAATTGGAGGAAATGAGCAAGAATATAGAGTCCAGGCATTGAGTTCTTATCCAGCGTATAGGCTTATTACGTCAATCCAATTATGTGCGTCTTTTCATAATGTTCCATTGTTGAAAAATAGGGCTCTATAATAACTTTCAGCATCCACATGTTCTCATACAGATAGTAAATATATAATACAAAAGGTTAAGCTTATGCATCTGTTTGTGAAAAAGTTTCCAGACATGATTCAAGACAAATGATATTACAATAAGGGAAATGTTGAAGCCATGATTTTTCATGCTACGCAAATTTAGCACACTGATCTTTAGTTGGATGAAAGCTGCTTGTACTCTGCCAGAAGCTTCGAAATATCATCCATACGCAACTGAAAATTAGACAAATAATAAATCTGATGATATATGAAACCTTCCACTGAAAGACAAATAAGGAAACACATGAAAGGTGTACGATAGTGATACTGTTCCTTGAGTTTGATGATCGATGAAGGAAACATGGAGAGATGTAGAGAAACATTTCCACCAGGTGACACATTATTAGTGCATTGCTTTTGCAGGTCCATAAAAAGTCCAAAAGAAGCATGATCCAAATGTCATTTATTTATGGTGAGATCATATTAAATTTATTGAATAAAAGAAAAAACTCTCATATGCTTTAAAAACCTTTTTAATTTTCAAATTTTTCAAAAAAAAACTGTATAATTTTCAGTTTTCTAAAATAAAAACTTACTCTTACATACACAACATGAACATTACATTTAAACTAATCAAATATTGTTTACACGACAATCTAACTCTCTTAAATTTGACTAAATTAATTAAACTCGATTCAAACTAATAATTTATTATAAGGGTTAGTTGCAAAAAAAAAATCTCAAACTTTTCAAAACTTTTCAATCATAGCTGAATTTTAAAAAGTGACAAATTTTCGAACTTTCAATTTTTCGCAAAAATAACTCGACGTTAGTGTTTACGTTAACGGCTCTGATGTGGCAAACCACTTCAGAGTGTAATTGTACTCTCTCTCATTCCTAGCTTCTAAATTCTAGATTGTATCTCTCACCATCTCCTCTCTCTAGTCTCTCTTCACTTTCTCTTCATCATTTCTCAACTCTCTCCTCTATATTTTATGAAAAATGTACCTATCAATGTCAAGAAATATGGCAAGAAGGGTGTAAGAGTTATGAGAAAAACACAACTCTCACTCTGCTTGGAACATGAAAAGGCAAACCAACATAGAACTGAGGCTATAGAAAAAGGGGGGAAAAAAACTTAAATTTTCAAAATAAAGCATAGATGTAAATGATCTAAGAATCTTTCCTAAATTTCTCTATATCTCTCTACCTTCTCTACTTTTCCTCTCTCTACCTTCTCTGCTTTTCCTTTAATTTCTCAATAAAGATAGTATTAACTAAAAAAAGAAAGAGCAAAAGAATAATAGATAGATTATGGTAGAAAAAGAGAGAGTAATAAGTAGTTAACGAAAAAAGTAAAGAAACTAAAATGCAAAAAAATTGACAAATGAAAGTTGAGGGAAGTAGTGCGGATAAGTCTTGGATTTGTTATACACTAACATTTTTATTAATTTTAAATATTATAAATTATGGTAAATTAATTAAATTAAAATTTGTGTATTTTTTTATAATATGTTGACATGGCAATTAAAATCCACGTGTCATCCACATGATAAAATTGTTAGTTGATATGGCAAGCCACATCAATGACATTAACGGAAGAATTAACGTCCAATTATATTTGTAAAAAATTGAATGTTCGAGTATTTAATTGCTACATTTTAAAGTTCAGACTATAATTAAGATATAGCAAGAAGTTTGCAATTTTTTTGTAATTAACCCTCATTATAATTATATTATATTAATAATTTAAGTCCAATTTAATTGGTTCAAGCCAAATTTAACAACTGGGTTAGGTTACCATATTAGTAACATTTGATTGGTGCACATATAATATTTATAAGATGTGTTTTCTGTTGTTATTTTTTAACCAAAATTTAAAAAAAAATTCGAGAAAACCAAAAGAAGTTTTTTTTCTAGAATTTAAAAGATTAGAGTTTTTTTTTAATTTCTTAAAATATAAGGGAAGTCTATGTCTTTGCCCTAAATTTATCTAACATAATTCTACAACTTTTCATAGTGGCTTCATCTAAAACTAAAATCTATGATCAAGCCTTTCATGATTGCATTAGACGATGAGCCCTATTATTATTAGCAATGAAAAATAAATTATTATATTCTCTAAAATATAAGAAAATAAGAATAATGTTTCAAATATGATAAACGTTGGTGGACATGATACATACCTGAGAAGCATTTTTCGTGTGATAAAAATGATGTGTATTTTTCTCAAGTGAAGTAGAACCCTCCATGCATGCATCAGCTCCAACATCAGCTCTACACACAAACAGCAGATGTGAACCACCATCACCCCAAAAATGATACGTATATGAGAGTTTTGTATAGAAATCAACAGAAATTGATATCAGAGGTGGCTACAGCAAACAAGTATTCTCATCGAAGTTAGCGTATTTATAGCACTCTCAGTATTTGAACACCAGCATGCTTATCATGGTTGGGCTATAGTGTGACTACCAAGTGATATACCAAGATCTCTAACAAAATGAAGATGATATTTCAAATCAATGATCACACCCTTCATTTTTCCTTTCCGGATCAGTTATTGTATCTAGTTACAGATTCCAGATTCTGTTAAGCTGCTAACTAAAATATGTTTAAACAATCTGTCAATCCAATATAGACAACTGGCCTTTAGTTACGAGCAAGGAATCAAGTGAAAAAGTACTATAGCTCAACTAAGAAGTGGATCAACACACAAACTTTTCTCAATGAAACAGCTTTAAACATGAAGGCGCCAACAAAACCAAAAAGATGGTTACAATTCTAAATGCAACTATTGCAAAATCTAAAATAGCCAAAATTATGGTCAAGTTACAAGATATCCTACTTACAAATGACTGCGAGCAATTAGGCGTTGGTAGTCACGAAGCAAAGGTCCAAGCTCCTTGAGTGGTAATGACCTTTGCGAAGACTTTCGCCAGTGTTCACGAACTGCCTGAATTTCCTATTGCATTTGTTTCAGCCCACATGTCAGTTCAATTGACACATTGATTGAATGTGTATAAAAGCTTACCAGAAAAGATAAGTTTGATGAGCATGCAAAACCTGGCCACTATTGGAAACTTTATACCCAGTCAACCTCTCGGCTAATTCAAGAAGCTCTCTGTCTTCAAATTCATCTACAATTTGAAGTCCAGAACTAGAAAATGAAAATGAAAATTCTACTCTCCTTTGAAGTTCATTGATGGCAAAGTCTTCTTGTTCGGTTTCCTGCATGGAATGACTGTCATTCATGCGCAAAGGATATCATGAAAAAGAAAAAAAAAATCAAGGCACTCTGGAAATAACATAATAGAAAGGAGGGGATAAAGATTCAAGTGTAATTCAAAATTGATGGACTGCAATAAACAAATGCTGTTCTCATCATCTGTCGAAGCTTTATAAATATGAAGCATAAGTTGCAAATGAAAATATAACCGTGGAAAATCATATGGAAACGTCTGTCAGAGAAATTGAAATAACTTCACAAACCCTTACAGTCGTTACAGCCTTATAGTCAGATATATTGTTGGAATCTAAACAATAAGTGTGATATACTTCTTTTGATATATAGGAAAGCACAAGCTTTTACCAGAATTTGACCCCTGGTGGATGTTAAGTTTGTTAACGTCCTCTTCCATTGAGTAACTGGGCTCAATGGTTCAGTAAGGTATGTTCACCTTTCTATGTTACGGCAAAAAAATTAAAACATGAAACATGCATCTAGCTCATTCCCTTTGGCAGAACATTAACAAGTGCACAGCTGAAAGAGAAGGTCATGCTAGTCCATAAAGTTAAGAGCAAGCTAAGCAGATGGCACCAAGATCTTTGACCAACCAACTAAATGGATTGGGAAAACAGCATGATCTTATTAAAGCAGTTGTTTTGACACCTTAATCGCTGACAAGTCATTATCATCTGCCTCCTTATTTTCAGATAGATTCCTGGGTGAAGAAGCAGTCAATCTCTTTACAATAGGGTCCCCTGCAAAACATGTAAGACGTGACAACATAGTTATGACAACAATGACTATAAAAGGTTCTAGGTCTATGAGAACTATGCAAAAAGATAAAAAAACGAGATGCTGAGGTTGTGTAAATAGAAAAAGACAAATTCAAATCCTCAGTTTCACTATTAAAGTTTTGAATTTTTAGATCAATATCATCCTCCATTCTGTCTTTCTTCCCACATTCTAGCACAGTACAATCAAATCACCATCTGCATTCACTGGTCTCAGTTCCTTATTTCCCAAGGATAACTGGATAATTGAAGATAGCTATAAAAGAAGAATGTAACAGTGAAGTCAAAAGACAATCATGATCATGACGTCATGCTCAGTATATTTTCTCAAATTTTTATATTAAATAAGGTAAGTGATCTATAATTTTTCCCCTTCTTGCACAGCATTGTGGAACACTATTATCCAGCACAGATAGGTTGTTAGAATTTCTATTTGTCCAGAAGGTCAGCTAAAAATCATATTCATCACAAATAAGATTCGTCAAAGACTAATTATATTCTGAGGATGAAGGTATCAGTTAAGTACTTCAAATTTCATAGAGAGAATAGGAGGTACCTTCTGCAACCAACCACCATATATCACCAAATGTCGACTTCCCATCAAAGCCACCAAATAACAGATATCGTGAACCAATGCATGTCATAGAGTGGTATGCTCGAGCAGGAGGAGGGTCACCACCAGTTGGCAAGCGCTTCCATTGCGCAGAAACTTCAGATGGGAGAAGAGGAAAGAAACAAACATTAAGCCATAAGCACGCAAGTTCGCAGAAGTAAATTTGAATAGATTTACAACCATATTATGTCATAAGATCATTGAGATGGTTGTCAAAATGAACAGCATGAGAACAATAACAAATTAAACTAAACCAAAGAAACAGTCAAGGTCATTAAAATCATCTACAGATGGCACTATTATTTATGCAAATAACGGCAGGATGTGTTCTTCTCATTGTAATAACCAAATCAGTAAACACTTTCCTCCAAACCTAACATCTTACAGAGAGTCATTTGAGTTTGAACGGAAATAGATTCGCTTTATAATTCTCAAACAGCTAAGTACAAACAACAACAATTAACATAAGCCAATCGTAATTAACATAGATTACTAGCTTTCAGGATAGCTCTCCTGAATCTCAGTAGTACAAAGTTTAAGCAGCAAAATCTAACATACCTAAATCAAGAAATACAAATGTTAAGACACCCATACCCCTATCTAGAACTATGCAATCATTGTGATAAATGTCATAACGGCTCAACCAGCCACCAGTTCCATGACCTCCAAACAGCAAGAGCTGCAATGAGAGAAGTTTAGCATTCCATTCCACTTCACAAATGAGTAAAAGCACCAACAGAACTATCACGCATGTAGGAACTAAAATAAATCATTCCAAAATTTGTTACTGAATAATATTAAATGCATAAAATCCATATAATTAAGTTGAACAAAGTAGCAAATACTCTCAAAAAAATTTATCTATGAAGGTAGGGGCTTTAGAGTAGTAATTTACGTAGTGCCCTCCAGAAGTTATAGTGTGGCCACAACGAGCAGAAGGAGCTTGACCAGGAAGCCTCAATTGAGTCCATCCAGGTGCTTCATTTTCTTTCTTCCACAAATACAAAAAAACATTTACACAACATTAGGGGATCTAATTTGTAAATTCCTTCAGGGCTAAGCAAATCATTCTAATTAAGACTCAACAATATCAGCTTAGCTAAGGTTTTCACTTCAGAACTTATAACTATTTCAACAAAGGCAATGGCATAATTCAACCTAGTAGATGCTCAAGATCAGAATAGAAATTCAGTTTTGTGAAAGGGTCAACACATCATAGATTTAGATTGAAAATTTTTGATACACAAATTTAAGGAATTATGCACCAGCAGTAGATACACTTCTAGCAGCCAAATTCTGTTTGACACTCAACTTCAAGTGACAATTGAAGAATAAATGAAATAACACAAATTTCCAAAGATGACAGTCAAAACAGGAAAATCTCACTCTTAATCTTTATTCCTGTTCAACTATCTGTGCAAGATGCTAGATTTCCATCCAATCAATGCAAATAAATAAGCATTCCCTATCCCCAAAAAGTTTACAAAACTAATACGCCAAAAATATAAATTTGCCTCACTAAGGACCAGAAGATATAAAGACGGTACATAATGATTACAATATCACAAGTGACCTCAAGGGAAAAAGAGCAAAATGTAAGCATAATGTATAAGAGTCAGGTTCTATAAGTTAAATCAGACATTTGACAGAGTAATTAATGGAGATGAAAAGAATCAACTGTTAACCTTCTTCAATAAGACCCTTCAGAGCCCACAAATCACCCATGATTGGCCCACCACCACCTGTTAAAATCAAGATATCTTTTTTATCATGTAAAAGTCCCACAAACAATCGCATGGACAACAAAGAGTATCATAGTGGGGTATTCAGATGTGGATCTCACACCAAGCTATTGAACCATACAAAATTCCCTCAAAAAGTTTAAGCAAATTGATGAAAATTATCAATAGTAATGCTCGTTAGCTTCCTACCCAATTACACATCAATAAAACATGAAGAGAAACTGTTTGCTTAGTAAATAAAAGAAAATATACAGATCAGGTATGCGTTCAGTGAAAAGTGTTTAATAATGGCATCTGTTGTTCATTGTATTTAGTTGGAACGGATTTCAAACCATTATTATTGACAGAGAAAATTTTGAAGAAATGGAAAAAGGAACTAAACTTCAAATACACCCAAACAAATGTAAGAAGATGCAGGCATATTAACATATTTCACAGATTTTGACAAAATACTCTTGCCATGGACAAAAACTTAAAACAAAAAAATGAAGTTTTTGAGTTATTTTAATTTCAGATAATTGCGTGCTATTTCACCTCTACCACCATAGACAAGCAATCGTTTCTCAACCATGGTAGCTGTGTGCCCACATCTAGGTGGTGGCAACGCACCAATAACTGACAGCTCTATCCATTCAAGCGAAACTGTTAAAAGAAGAAGAAAACAAAACTCATTAATCGATGTTATTTGGAAAGCAATAGTCTAAGATAGATAACACATCTCAAAGAAAAAGAAAAGAAGTTACTTGTGTCCAAAACGTACACATCTGACAACCACTTCTTGCCATCCCAGCCACCATACCTGCACTCAATAGATCTTCATAAACTAACCGTAGATGACAGAACATTTTCAAGCTCACAAAACAATGAAATCAGCACCCACATAACAATCTTTCGGTTTCCAATAGATGAAGCAGCAGCGAAGTCTCTAGGTGAAGGCAAATCACCAAAACTGGTCAGCTCTGACCATTGCCATATATCTACAGCAAATGCCAATCAATGATCCAGAAGTTTAAAAGAAGAATTCAAACAAGTAGAATGCCAACAACATTCAAATCTATTTTCAATATATGCAAACACCCATGAAAACGGAGTAATGCATTGCAATAATTTAAGGTTGTCGTCATTGTTGCAAATGGAACCAAAAAGAGTTCTTGCCAACTTCAATAAATCTGATAACATGCACTATTTTAGGCAGTTGAATAGATAGGTACGATTCTTACCTGTATCTAGAACCCAAAAGTCACCCAACCTGAAGACCCAACATCATTGTCAATAAAATGCCTTCGAAACTAATCCCCAAAGCATGAAACTGGCGTATGATAGGATAGTGGCACAAGTATCTGCAAATTCATCTTTGTGTAAAGTACAAACCTTTTCGCACCAGATCGGCCACCAAAGATGAACATATGACAATCAATAGAAACAGCAACATGAAAAGCTCGTGGGCTGGGACCCACTTGTCCATCAGACCCATTTCCACTGCAGTCTGGCTGAAACCATAACTTGTTCTCTAAAACAATCAGATTGGAATAGTTATTCAGCAGAATTGACTTACAAAGAGCAAGGAAGAAAGCGAGTCAACAAAGTAACAAGTGAAGAATAGAGAAAATTGAGTGAGTACCGATATCATAGACAAAGACGTCAGAGAGGAATTTCTTGCCCACAAGGCCACCGAAGATCACAACCTTGGATTTGCCAATCAAAACAGCAGTGTGGCCACTGTACCGGGAATTCAGTTAAACAATCATACTGAGAGGGGATGAAGAACAGAAACTTAATGGTATACACCTGCGAGGTTGGGGAAGAGGTCCAATGAAATCCGAGGAAGACGCTTGAATCCAGTAATGCATTTCTTCCTTCTTTCTCATTCCCTGCGTCTATTATTTTGTTGAAAAAGCGTCTTACTTGTTCGAGCGGAGCAAGGAACCATGTCAAATACATTGCTCTATTCTAAAATTCAAAAACTAAGACAATAATAATATTATCTAATTTAAACTCTCTTAAATAAAAACTTGTTTATTAGCTATTATTTTTATGAGATGCAACAGAAACACTAAGTAGCTAGACTAATTGAAATAATGGTGAATTTATTAGTGAGATATGTTATGATAATAAAAGTAAAATTGTTGAATAAGGAGGATTTTTAATGTTATTCAATAAATTGATATAAGAATAAAAAGGGTTTCTATAGAGCTCTATTAATTATTTAATAAAAAATTAATATCTAGTTTTATATATATATATATATATATATATATACATGAGTCCGTAAATTTCACAAATTAGGCTAGATTTTGTTTAATCCAACTTGAAACCAATAAATTTAATTTAAGTTGAGCAAGTTTTGAACCGGGTTTGAGTTCTTTTTTTAAAGCTCGAAAATAGCATGAAATCGGAACAATTTCCAT
>JAOTAX010000005.1:32979812-32996238 GCA_025629825.1 Erythroxylum guanchezii | reverse complement strand
ATTAATCATGGAGATGCAAGAAAAAGAGGTTGTTCAAGATAAATTAAATGCATATCCAAGATTAATCACTTTTTTACGTGTTATTGAAGATGGAATATGCTTAATATATGAAGAATAAGGCTTAAGGAATGTTGAACAACCCAATCCACCTTTTTTTAAAGTTAAATGGAGCCTAATTCACATAATCAAAATGTATTTAAATATTTTAGTTTGTTTTGTTCTAAAAGTCAACATGTTTTATTGTAATTGGGCTATATGTTACTTAAACATAAAGCTAAAAGCGTGTTAAAATTGTTTTGTTATTATTTTCTAATTTCCTATTTGGATCAAGACTTATTATAGGCTTAATTTCTAATTTGATTAGGATTTCTTATGACATTATGATTATAAATTAAAATAAGATTCTTAGAGCCCTAGTTAAAGTAGCATTAATAGTTAGTATTTTAATCATTTGTACATTTGATAAAGAATGTTCTTTTAAGATTCTAGTTTTATTTTCCTTTTAAGATTCTAGTTCTTAAGAGCTTATAGCTATAGAAGACTATTTTATTAATGTAATTCGTGGATTATTAATATAGAAATCAAAATTGAGATTTTTTTTTTCACTTTATGAGAATTTCCTCATTGTCCTTGAACAAGAACTTAATATGATCTTATCAAGGTAACTTATGGCAATCAAAATCCTTGTAGCTTTTCTAATAAGCGGCTTTGGTTAAATTCAAGTTTTCTTACTTGATTTGAAGATGATCCTAGTGTTTTAATTCCTTATCATTCGGGTTTTACGTGGTTTCTAGTATGAGGTTGCATTACTTTCATATTTTTATTTTCTAAAAATTTTAAATATTTAATTTTTCGTGGTCCGAATAAGTCATGTATTAGTTATGTGTCTAATGAGTTTGGTAATATGGTGTATCATATTAATATTGTCAACTTTATGCACAACATGGTATTTTTATTAAGAAAATACAAGTTTCAACATTTTATCTTTTTTTTTAGTTCAAAAAAGTACTATAAAATTAAATGAAGTTTGAATTTTTTATAATTTACCCTTAAAGAGTGTTTCCTCTCTCTTTTTATGTCTAAATCTCTTCTTGTTCTTTTTTCTTATTTTGAAGTGCTTCTATTTTGATCAAATGAGATTGTAAGATTTTCTTTATTTTTTATTTTTCTTTATTTTTTATTTTTCTTTCTTATAATTTTTTACTTTCTTTTGTTTTCTAAAAAAAGGGTTCCATTTTCTTTTATTTGCTAGGAATAGCTTTTTTTTTTCTGCTTCTTGAGTTTTTGTTTGATGAATGAGTTTTATTAGAATCATAAATAAAAATAAATTGAATTATTTGAATTCAATCAAATTTCGAGCTATTTAAAATTAAGCTCATATTCTGACTGCAAATTCCAAACTTGATCAGGATTAGATCCGTCCCCCTAATAAAATTTTTCACAGACCCAATGGTCTACTTTTATGGCAGATGACTCTGAACATCGGCCCATCACATTAATTTGTCTTGCTAAGTCCAACTCAATGACGGGCTTGGTTTTTATTTGGTTTTATAAGAATCAATTGTCATGAACATCATCAATTTTATAATCACTTTTCAGTTTTCTCTATTAAATGTATTACAAATTAAATTAACACAAACCAACACACGTAAATGAAACAAAATCCCACACGGACAACAATATTTCTTTACATAAATAAAATCAATTTTCACGTGGCTGTGCCTTACACAAGTTTTCTATTCCTCTGCCTTCGCAGGCTCAGCTTCTGTCTTCTCCACCTTTTCAGCCTCCACTGCCACTACCGCCTCTTCTTTCTTCTCTCCCTCCACAGCGATTTCCTTCTCTTTCACACCACTTGCTTCCTCCACCGTCGCTGGAGTTGCTTCGGCTTCTACTGCCTTCTCCTCCACGACGATGAAGGTTGAGACCTTTTCGAATATGAAGAATACCGGACCAGAAACATAGGCTACTCCCGACTTGGAACACGCTTCTGACACTGCTTTCGATCCTGGAAACTCTGCTTCCATGCATAACCATATAAACAGTTCATACCATTACTTTTCAGAACTCCAAAGGAAAATGTGAGAGAAAAGAAGATTTTGAGGATTAGATCATACCGATTTTAACGAGCTCTTCAAGGAACTTCTGAACGGGCACGGACTGCTTCTTTAATCCTGCTTCCTTGGGTTCCTTCACTAAGGTCTATAGCTCCAAATCAAAATCAGAAAATAATAGTGTTAGCAATAATAATAGTGCACGTTCTTGTCTCTTTTTCCCTATCCTGTTTCATTAACTTTTGCTATCGTTTAGGAGTTGAAACACACCTTGACTTCGGTGGATAAAGCTTCATAGATTTCTACGACCTTAGGTTGGAGCTCCGTCTTCTTGTCTTCAAACTCCTTAGTGATTTCTTCCTGAAGAACATAAATTAGAGAATAAACGTGAAAAAAATATTGTTACAAGATCAAACATATGTGGGTTTGGTGGGAAAGGGAAACAGAAGATTATGGTAAGTTGAAAGAGACCTTGGAACTATCAAAGGACTTGCAAGCTTCAGCAGCAGCAGCCTTCTTGGCGCTGTCCTTCTCAAAAACCTTCTTGATCTTAGGCAGAACCTTAGATTTCCAGTAACCCATGATCTTCTTAATTTCTGAAAAAGCTATAATAAATTTGAATCTTTTTTTAAAAAATAAAAATACCAAACTCTGTCAGTAACGAACACAACAAAGCAAGAAGGAACTGAGAAGCACAACTTTCTGTAGCTAGCTTGAAACATATAAGAAGTTTGACATACCCACAAAGGAAAGATTTAAATATTGATAGGAAATGAAGCAAGAGGGAGGAGCTGAATTGATGAAAGAAAAAGAAAATCTTCCGAGAAACGAACAATCGTATTGTCGAGGTGTTTCTGATTCTGATATTGTCTCTGTCGATGAATGTGTACGCTGGGGCTCAAGAGGGTGTGGGTATGGACTTATTGTCTTTTGTCCAACTCAATGTGACTACTCCAACCAACTGTCCCTCCAATTATAGCTTACGCAGTGGCATCATGACGTACCTCCACGTCATAAGACAATTGTTTTCCAGATAATTTACCAGAATACCCCCTAAATATTTCTCATTCATCCGTTTACAACTAATTGCTCTTTTGATTTCACAAACACGACCAACGTTAAGATTATTATTATAGGGTAAATATTTAGATATGTGCTTGATGTTTATTTCAAACAACTAATTTCTCCATTATTCATTATGAACTGAATATCTGAGCCCATTGGAGAAGTAGAACAAAGGAAAGGAGTGGTATTGCAAACAAATAGGCCGTTTAAAACTTGTATATATATATATATATAGTTGTTTAAAATTTGAGGTTAGAGTTTTACTTTTGATAAAAGGTTTACTTAATTTGATTGAGAATTAATTTAAATATATATAATTTAAATATACTTTTTTATAATTGAGACTTTTTTAAAATATTTCGTAAGAAAAAAAAGCAAATAAATAAGATGTGACAGGGGCGAAATGGAGAAGAGGAATGCAGTGACAGCTGGCAAAAATCATACGAGTGAGTACCCACCTAAATCCTAATACATGGGTGGCGTGTATTATATTGGAAATATGGAATTGAATGGCTTTGGCCTATTGCTGGTGATCGATATTTTGTGTAATGTTATTCTCCAAACTCCTCACATGGCTTCGCTGTTGGTAACAATCAAGCCGTCGTTGACTACTCTACTCCCCCAACCTTTCACTAATCCTCTTTGAGATTCTTTAAAAAAAAAAAAATCCAATACAAGATTTGAGTATATGTGATTTTTATTATGACAAATCTTGATTTGGGTTCCAAGGCCATCTTTAATTTGGAATAACCCTGACAATTCTTTTTAGGGATTTTAACTTCCTATAGTATATTAGAGGTTTTGGGCTTGACTATTTCCATTTTCTAAGGACTTCATACTAATAGCATTAAATTGGCACTACAGTTTGACTTTTAATTATTATTTCTTTAAAGATCATATATTTAATAAATTTAATATTAATTATTGAAATTACCCAAAAATAACTTTTTGGGTCTGTAATATAGATGTCTATATTAAGTAAATTTCTATTAATAGGTTTATGCAAATTAGAAGCCGTTTTAATTATACTAAACATAAACAAATTTAATAAATTTAAATTCTTATTTTGCAGAATTTGCATAAGATCATCTAGAGTCTAGATAAAAGTTTGGGGTCGTGTTTTCACATCAAAAGTCCAATCGGTCAATATAAAACTTGTAAACTACATAATATGGGTAATCCCTCTTTTCAAACTCTACTCTACTCTTTTTGACTCTAGGTGGTAGGTAGATGACAAACAAATCTCCGTTCTCAACGGTAGGGTTCTTAGTAAAATCAATGACCACAAACCCTACCAGAGGCGGTGGAGACAAGGATGTGTAAGGCATCCGATTTAATTTAACAGAACAGGTTGAAATTATTAGTTATTTAGAACAGTTCATGGCTTCATTTATTGCACCAAAGACATTCGAAAAGGAAAAAACAAATAAAGATGAGTTCCTTGTGGCCAACAACTCTATACTCAGCATTTATTTATAATGTTGCGATTATTGGAATTATAATTAATACAATTTTCAATCCAAGCATACACTTTAGATTACACTTTTTAATCCAAACGTCACCAAATCTGCATAAATAAATCACACATTATAGGCTATATGTATTTAAGTGAAAATCAAAATATATAATTTCATAATTTAGAAATTTAAAATAAAACTTTTAATTTTTATTTGGAAAGTAAAATATAATTCTTAAATTTTAACATGTTTAATTCTAAAAAGTAAATATTTGGAGCCTTATTTAAAATAAAATTAGTTATCTCAATGAATTGCTGGCGTCTTCTCAAATGAACTGATGTAAGGTGTTCCTGAGTGCAGGATGGTTTATTCGGCTATACAAGATATCTTCTTTCCATTGTAAAGTGAATTTGCAGACCATATTGATGAAGTGGGGATGGATGATTCTCATGTCTTATTTGACATGGGGCCTATAATTACTACTGCTAGTCAATTATCGACAGACCTCATATCTGTTATTGTGTATATAATCATAAAACACAAAAATCAGAATATATACAAATGACGCAACCTTAGAGTTTGAGTGCACAACTCTTCTGATATGGACCGCTTGCATAGCTTAAGACTGAAAATGAAACATTATGATTTGGACTTTGTTTAGCCTTTTTTCTTTGATACCATTTTTGTTAAAAGAATCAATTTCTTCTTAATCTTATCCAACCCCACAAGTTTCTAACTCCAAATATATGTTAATTAATGCCTATCCATACAATTGGCTGTCTTGCCTTGTCATACTAAAATGTATTGCTGAGTGGACAACTTTAGGTGTCCAACAAAGTATCCACGAGATCGCCCTACCAAGTGTATCTGACTATGCCATCAATTCCAATAAACTTTTTTAAGTTTGGATAAATATAGAGAAAAAGTACAATCAGTTTTTTTTAATTGTTTAACTTCTCCTCTAGATTACCAATGGATCGGAGTCAAAATATTCAATAGTCAAAGTTTTAAAATATGTTCTTGAACCTAAACAATCTTAACTACACAATAATCCTTCTAAATTGTTTGAATTGGTTTAAAGGGTGTTTTAGTAAGTAATATTTAAGTGACGGATTTAGTGCGTGTTATTATTACTTTTGACAAAAGAGTTAAATTAGACCTTAATGTTTTTACTAGAATTCAGTTTAAATTCAAATGTCTTGACATATCCAAAAAAAACCCCAATATTTCACAAATATTTAATTTGAATCCTAACTTAATTTGTCTATAACTTCTCTATTATAAAAATATATATCTGACTTTTTTTGTGAATCTATTGTCAATGTATATCCTACATGAGAAGTGGGTTCAAAAAATTAAAAAAAATTAAAAATTTTCATTCTCCCCCCTCTCTCTCTTCCCTTTTTGTTTTAAGCTAGTTGAACGTGGACATCTAATTGGTATAATTTAGGTATCCTTTCCTAGTGAAAATTTATAAAAATGCAGGAAGCGATATTTAACATTTTACATGGAATCTCAACTTACATAAAATGTAAGGCATTCTCTCCTTAATTTGTAAACAATCATGCTTACAAATGCAAGCAAACTAGACGAATCAGGAAGGACTGCCTAAACAAGAAGGGGCTGAGGGATAAAAAAATAAATTGATGATTCATGTAAGGTCAGCTAATATAGCATAGAGTAAAGGTTCAAATTGTAGTGATGGAGACATGCTTTACATTTCAACCAGTTAACTTCAAGACTTATAAATTCTAGATATATGTTGCTTATATCACATGACATTAAATGAAGATTTTGTGTCATACACGTCAGACAACTTTAGTACTATTTACTTAAAGATAATAGAACTTACAAAATCATCGAAACAAGATAAGTTAGGAAAAAAAATATTTGATAGCATTGTTAAGATGTTGAGGGGTGTTTGATACACTAGATCTCAGAAAGAACCTGATCTCTTTAATTAGGAACCTTACATGTGAATAGCCTTGGATATAAAATTAAAGAAAATAATATTAAATTGATAGAAGGTGTGACGATTGTGATAAAAGGGATAAAATTATTTTAAAAAATCTATAGATTGATAAAGAGCTTAATTGTGAGTGAAGAAATTGTAGTAATAGAGGCAAAGGAAAAAGTACTGCATTATAACACATATAGATAGGTCATCTTAGTAAGTTAAAGATGACATAACCTAACAAAAGAGCTTGCTGAAGGGTGTTAAACATTGAAAAGGTAGACTTCTATAAGTTTTATATGCTTAGTAAAAAGTATAAGGCATTACAAGAAAAATGTGGAGTAGCGACAACAAATTAGCGATAGAAATAAAATCGTTAGACATTAGTGACGGAAAGCTTATTTCCGTCACTAAAGTTGATTAATTTAGCGGGGGTAGAAATATACACTACTAAATATGGAGGGACATGGTGGTGGAAAAATTTATGCCGGAATTAGCGACGGAAAAATTCGTCCGTCGGCATAATTACAAGGAAAATATGAACTTGCGATGGGGAATTACTGACAGTAAAGATACCGACGGATTTTTTTATAGGTCGGTAATATTGATGTGAAAAAGAAAAAGATTTAACAACGGAAATATCGGACGTCGGTAAAAGCATCGTCTACCCGGATGTTAGTGATTGTAACAAAACGACGTCGCTTTTGATTGGGATAAAAAATGACGTAGTTTTGTTTCGGCAGGGACCGTGTTCTTGCATTCGAAAACTACATTGTTTGGAACAAAGACGACGCCATATGGATGAAATCCAAACTATGTCGTCTTGGTTCCAAACGGATGCTTTCACGTCAACTAAAACGATTACCTAGGTCCAACAAAACGTCTTTAATTTAACTTATAATCTCCTCTGGGACACTTCTTTAGATGATCACAAAGCTTATGCTATCTACTAGGTACTGAAAGTTCTAAGCACTAAAGAACATCAGCGTCAGGCAGTGGGCATTGAATTATTTAATGAGAAGTTAGTTTAATCTTGTTTATGCAAAAGTTTTTTCTTATTTTTTCTAGGATATACTATTAGAAATATGCGCCATATACCTTTCATTATGTGTCAATAATTATTTTGCAAGACTTGAAGTTGAAAAAAATAGCCCATGTACTTCTTTACTAGTGAACCTCAAAATTCAACAGTGGCATAAAATCTTGAAAGATGATAGAACCAATGATTATTTTGTGTTTAACACTAGAGGGCCAACTTAAGCATTAGATGTCGAGCACCCAACGGTAGCCCACCCAAAAAAAATTATAATTTCAATGCTGGATGCTAAAATATAAACATTGAAAGTCGAGTGGGCAGCACAGAACACTTAAGTTTATGCTATTTTAAGGCCAAAAAATGTTTATAATTAGGAATTAAAGTATGTTGGATTTGTTAATTACCAAAATGGTCAAACAATATGTTATTCAATTTCAAATATTATGTTTACATTTCAATTACTCTTAATTTGATGTTAATTAATTGTATATTATGAGTAAATTAAAGATCATTTCTTTAGAATGTTTGAAATCATCTAAAGGTGGTTTGTTTATTTTATACTTAGTGAGCATAAATGTAGGTAATGCATATACAAAATTAATTGTATTTAGATATCTAAAGATAGTACATATTTCTAGTTAGTATACATGTAATTACCAAATTTTGTATAAATTTAACATCGTTATGTGTTTTACAGCATGTTAATAGATTGCCCAAAGGTGAACATTAATATACAATTTTCGAGGTTTTTTTCTAAATTTGTGTAGCATGATATTATATGACGTAAAGAATTATTGTTAAGTTTTATTTTCCTGTAGCAACCATTACTATGCACCTAAATCTCTTATCTATTATAGTGTTTAATAAATTGAACTTATTTGAATGTAGTGAACAAATCCAATTCTACATTGACTTGGGTTTGGCACTCAAAACTGAGAAACCAACTGCTCTGAATGTTTTAAGCATTGATAAGAAGAAAGTCTATTTTAATAACTAGAAAAGGTCAAAAAAATTGAGTCTGATGTATATGAATAATTGTTAGCAATATTAAGTTTGCTCTTCCCAAAACTAAAAACACTTAGGAATTTCTTTTATTTGTGAAATAGTGATCCCAGATTATTAACATGTCTCTTTTTGGGACTCTTATAGGTATATTGGCCACCATAAAATTTGATGGGCCACCTACTATGGATAAACACATTGTTGAGATGACAAACATTACAACAAGACTCAAGTCTCTGGGAACAAAAGTGGATGAGAACTTCCATGTGTAGTTCATCTCAAACTCTTTACCATCTGAGTGTGATCCTTACAAATGAACTATAATACCTCAAGGTTAAGTGGACTCTATATGAGTTGCATAGTATGTTGGTTCAGGAAGAGACTAGAATCAAAAACCAAGGAAGCCACTTTATTAATTATGTCAAGAATCAGGAACTAGTAAGAAAGGTCGAAAGAAGCATGATGATTGCATGTCGTTACGCTGGTAAAAATAAAATAACTAGACCTACTACTATAGCAGTGGTTAGTCTAGGTTGATCCCACAGAGAGTGTGTGTAAAGTTTATGAAATGAAATTAACTGGTGTTTAGGTTTAATGGGAGGTTTTGGATTTTGGAATAAGAAATAAAATGAAACTAACTAATAAAAACAAATTAAAGAAAACATGCGAAAAATGATAAAAGTGGGGAATTTAGTAAGGACCTGGTTCTTTAGTTCAATCTCAACCGACACCCTAGTTAAGCATATTTTATTGATTTGTTGTTCTTTAACCTCTCCTAGCAACTATTAATCATAGGTTAATAATTAACCCAATTTTTCCTTAAGTTTTTTTTAATCAAGATACGATCGTTAATTAAACCTAACCACCGAACAACCTAGGATACGATCTCTAGATTTAATTAGGCAGTAGCATTATGAATTAGGAAAATCAATTAATCAAGGCTACAACCACATACGATGCATCATTTAACCTAGGTCATGTTATCCCTAACAATTACAAATCATTAGTCACTACACATGAATTTCAACATAACAATTACGGATTATATCGAAATTCTAGCAATGGGTTTGTAATTAACGATTTAATGACGCATTAAAATCATCATCTCACAATACCCAATGGGTTCATACATAAATAACCAAATAATAACGAAAATCTGATTATCTATACACAATACCTAATTCAATTAACATAAGATAACACAATCAATTCCTAATGAGAGAAATAAACAACAAAATAATTAAAAAAAATACTTAACCCAAGTTGTCAGCGTCGATGTCACCTCCAAACTGGCATCGAGACGTCTAGCCCTTCATGGGTCTTTCCTGGAAAAATGCTTCAGCCCCCATTCCAATCCTTAGATGAAAATCCTTTAATTTCTCTTTCACTGTAGTCTCTAATGTGCTGTAGCTCGATGGGTCAATTTAATGTCTCTCTTGGTCACTTACTCCAGCGTCTTACTCAGCACTGCGTTGCTCCTCGTCGCCGCTTCTTTAAGCCCAGCTGCAGCACCAAGCTGCCAGCCACAACACTCTTGCACCCACACCCTTGTTGCACCTATTGCCTCTACTGTTCTCCTCTCTATTGTTTATTGATTCGATGAATAAAGGTTTGCGTCAATTAAAACCTTCTCTCCTTTGCTGACATTGCTTAAACGTAGGGTATGCATGCGTTAAATGCTCCCGTGATGTGCATTTTTGCTTTTTTTTTTTGCTCTTCCTTGCTTGGTCATCTACTGTGATTTTGTCTTTACTGCATGGCTTCTACGCTGTCGTTTAGACCTCTTGCTTCACCATTGTGCTCCCAACATTTGGTCTTTTCTTCATATGTTCATTTTTCTTATCTTTTAATTTTCTTTGTCTCAGTCCACGAAGACAAGTGAGTATTGATCTTCAGAAAATAACCCAAATGCAGTACTTTTGACTCACTTTAATTTATTTGCCTCCAAATTGTACCTAAAATCATGTATAAATTAAAGTGAGTATCTTAAGCATTTTTATGACAATAATCACTAAGTGTAAATGATTAAATATATTAACAATTAAACACATATCACATGAGAATAAAGGGACCCCTAAAATTTGGTAGAGAATCCTCGCATATTCATAAGAAGGCTCATGGTGAACGCAAATGTCATTTCTGCAGGAAGGTTGAGCATTTCCAAAAGGAATGTTATAAACACAAGGAATGGTTTGATAAGAGAGGTAAGCCTAGTGCTTATATATATATATAAGCCTATATGGATTACTTTTGGTTGCACTACTGATGTTTATAATACCATGCACGGATTCTTTATAACCCAATCCATATGACCAAATGAAAGATTTGTCTATATAAGCAATGAAATGAGAGTTTCAGTGGAAGTTGTCAAGACTTATCACTTAATCCTAGACACTGGATACCAATTGGACTTAAGTAAAAACTTTTTATGTACCTTGTATATCTAGGAATATATTTTCTTATCCAAACTTAATAGATCTAGATACTCATTTAAATTTTGAAGTGGTAGTTTCAGCTTGTGCAGATATTACCACATAATTGGTAGTGGTGTAATGTATGACATTTTATATAAATTAAAACGTGATGTTGTTTATATTGAAACTTTTTTGACTTTGAATCGTAAAATTGGTATCAAACATAGTTTTAATAATGATATATTTGCTTTTTATAGCATAAGCGTTTGGTACACATTTCCAAAGAACAGTTTGAAAGATTAGTAAAGAATAAAATACTTCCTAAATTGGATTTTTACTTATCGTAACTTTTGTATGGATTATATTAAAGGCAAACAAACAAAAAGACATAATAAAGAAAGGAGCCATAAGAAGCACCTAGCTTCTTGAAATAATTTACATTGATGTGTGTGGGTTGTTTGAAATACTTACTTTCAATGAAAAATATTTTATCACTTTTATATATGACTATTTATGTTATGGAGGGGTTTGGGAAACCCCCATGTCCGTTTAATGGACTTTAGGTCCGTTTAACGGACCTTTACGGGTCAAAAAGGACCCTTTGCTTCGCCCATGTCCGTTTAACGGACTTGATGTCCGTTTAACGGACCTTCTCGGCTGAAATGGTGCAGTTTGGTCGATCAATGTCCGTTAAACGGATATTCACGAGTCAACTTCATGAAATCGTGATTTTGGACCTTTTAGAGACAGACTCTGACTTTGTGGTCTTCATAAAAGTTTTAGATCTCGAAGTCTTCTTTCCAATGGCCAAGAACGAAATCAATCCGACAATTAGAAAAAGTTATGGCAATCGCGCTAAGACATGTCACTGCATGACTGAGGTTATGAACATGTTAGATTCTTTCGTTCATAACTTCCTCATACGACCTCCAAGTGAGGTGATTCTTGAAGCAATGGATTCCTATGACATGTATCTATCTCTCCATGAAAAATGGTATCTTTTGGAGTTGTTGTGAGAAAGTTTGCATTAAAGTTTACATTAGAACAAGTGAGAGATCGGTTGGGAGAGCATAATTGGGGTATGAGAACTCTTTGGATTTTTAAGCGTATCTTGAGCTATAGAACTCCGATTGAGATTACTCTTTTTTCAAAGCAAACTAGAGACTTAGGGCTATGATTTATTTGAAGAAGTCAAATTGAAATTCTGATTTGAAGTTTTCCAAATTCTGTTCAAAAGCAGGAGAAATGAGTTTGAGTATGGTGACTGATTTGTATGGGCACGCCATTGAGCAAGTTGTGAGGAAATTTGGTTAAAGAGATTACAAGGAACCATGTCCAAGTATTATGGTATTTTGAAGAGTTGGATTCCGGACTCAAGTGGTATCAGAGCAAGATGGGTTGGGTTCCGGAAACGAGATCCAACATAAAATGCAACCCACTTAGCACTTGTAAACATTTGCCTTAACTCCTTCTTTATCGAAACAAAAGACTGAAATGATAAAAAATTTGTTGCAAATCTTGTCACAGCAGGGCGACACAAATTCCTACCATTGGTAAATTCCCTTCTTATCAAATTCAAAACCCTTGCACGATTATAAATGAATTTTGTCACCTTTTTAGCCTTCTGCATAGTCTCATCAATAACAGGAAAACACCTAGCATCCCTTATATTCTCCAGCATTAAGTCAATGCAATATGCAACACAAGGAGCCCAAAAAATGAATTATAAGTATTCTGCAACCTTTTCCATGCTACTTTATAAACGGAATCATTGTCAGTAATAAACTGAACAATGTTATCCGACCCTATTTCATTCACAACTTCATTAAATATCCCAAACAAAGTCTCAGCATTTCTAATAAGGCTAGATGCATTAATAGATTTCAAAAACATAGAGTCATTTGAAGAACAAACCAAAAAATTTATAATAGGCTCTTGTCTCCTATTTGTCCAACCATGACACATAATTGAACATCCATAAGTACCCCAACTCACTTTTCTTTCAACCAAATAATTTCTAATTTCAAAAACAACACAACTCAAAAGTTTACCTCTTAAGTCATCAATCAATGGCTCTTTGTATCCTTGACCATAAGAGGCTATTACATCCATCATAGGTTGATAATAATAAGACTGAGAAGCATTGAATGACGAACCTGTATCGTACCACCATCTAGCTACTGTCATATCGACATTGTCAGTCGCATCTCTTAATTAAATTGCACTACGAATTGAAGGTTGGGCTCCAGGAGTAACTAGTCACCTGCCCTCTTCTCTTCCTCACATCATATTCTTCATGATCCTGAGATGGAACACTATCAGTGCCACTACTACTACCATTTTCACCTTCAACATTTCTATAATCACCACGGAAACCAGAAAACGAACTTCCATTACCAATTTCAAAATTCAATCTTTCCCTTCTATCTTTCTCAAATTGATGTTCATTAAGCAATGTTTTCATCTGCCACTTCACATCATGACTTACTTTTTTACACGCTTCCACTTCTCCTTTAACCCCAGCTAAATGCCTTTTCAATTGGGTGATTCCTCCACCTTTCAAATGCTTGTTACAAAACATCCAAATGGTATGATTCTTTTGACCAGGAACCATACCAACGTGAGCCTAAGCTGGATCATTGTATCTTCCTGAAGTAGGTTGATCGGGAGTATTTGAACTTCCTTCCATTTATCTGTACACAATAATAAATAACACATAATTTTAGTACACAATGACCATATGCATATCCATCTTATATAATATAACTCATTCTGTATAAGTCAAAAGCTAACAATTCAAAACATTCAACATATATAATAAATAGCACGAAACATAATCCAACAATTTGCAATTTCAACAATTACAAAAAAAATCATAATTTCATTTTCATTTCCTTCCATTTCCAACAATTTCCAATTCTAACAATCACAAAACATTCATTATTGTTTTTCCATTCTCAATAATTTCCAATTTCAACAATCACAAAACATTCATTATTGTTTTTTAATTCCTAACAATTTCCAATTCCAACAATCACAAAACATTCATTATTGTTTTTCCATTCCTAACAATTTCTAACAATTTCCAATTCCAACAATCACAAAACATTTATAATTTCATTTCCATTCCAACAATAACTAACTATTTCCAATCCCAACAATCACAAAATAATCATAATTCCATTTCCATTTACAACAATTTCCAAGTCTAACAATCACAAAACAATCATAATTTTATTTCCATTTTCAACAATTTTTAATTCCAACAATCACAAAATACGCATAATTTCATTTCCATCTCTAACAATTCCAACAATCACAAAACATTCATAATTCCATTTCCATTTACAACAATTCCAAATTACAACAATCGCAAAGTAATTATAATTCCATTTCCATTTCCTTCCATTTACAACTATTTTCAATTCCAATAATCACAAAACAATCATAATTCCATTTCCATTTCTTTCCATTTCCAATTCCAACAATCATAATTCCCTTTCCATTTCCTTCCATTTACAACAATTTCCAATTCAAACAATTATAATTCCATTTCCATTTTCATTTATAATTCCAATTGAATTTTCAACAATTTCAAACAATTTCCAATTCTATTTCCAACAATTTCAATTCAAAGTTTGAAAAATGAGGATCAAGTTGAAGGGTATCATATGATTTACATAATTGGCAAATAATGCATGGCATATCTTATATAATTGTTCATACACATATATTCATAACATGATCATCAAGTTGAAAGATTTATTCATAACATGAGATCAAGTTGAAGGATATAACTTTTTTGGAAATTTTTTTCCTTATTTAAACCTTTGAATCTTCTTTTCATTTCTAATAAACCATAATATTATATACACCATTTCATATTTCGTTCTTAAATATATATGTTGCCTTTACAATTTTTAATTGACATTAACAAATATAAATATAAATGATTGGAATCTACAAGTCTACAATATATTCACAATTTGACAACAAAAAGTTCTTTTCGGATACATTCATTACATCACTTCTTTATACTCAACCAAAATTTTTTCCTAAATTCAATACCAAATATTAAAAATAAATTACCATTTCACAAATATTAAGAATGTATCAATTAATGATTTAAGTTTTTACAATTTTACAAAATTTGATTATCAATTTTACAATTTCACATTTGATTATCAATTTTACATTTGATTATCAATTTCACATTTGATTATTAATTTTACATTTAGGTTTAAATGTTGATTATCAACTTTCAATTTTAATAATCAGCCATGCATAATACATAATTACATACTAACCCTATTTTACAATTCCAATTCCAATTCTAATTCTAATTTTCATATCAGAAATTTAGAACAAAATAACAAAACCCAAATCTATAATTTACTGCTCACGGTATTCAATCCAACAGTTTCAACTTTATCAATTCCATTCCAAAATCAAATTCAAACCAATTCACTTCACATACACACATATCCCATATCCAATACTATAAGTAATTTCATTCCAAAACAAAACCAATTCACAAATCATTAATCCAAAATCGTGACATGAGCAGTAACTTCAACATCCACCCACCAACAGCCAACTCCCAAATTCATCATCACAAATCCAAATCCAACACAAAAAAGTTGTAATTTACGTTTACCAATAATTTTTCGAAACACCAAGCAACAAAGAATAGAGTCAACACTCAATAAACCCAAAAAAATATTTGAAACTGTCGCGTCTTCGAGTTGTGGGTTCGGGTTTTCGGGTTATCCACCTTCACAGACTCGTTGGGGGGTTGGTGGTGTAGTCGTGCGGTCATGCGATCTGCTGGAGCTGTGCTGCTGACGACGCGTTATGGTGTTGCGGTGGTGTTGTGGATCTTTGAGGGACGCCAAACACAAACCCAAATCGCGACTCTGACGAGGATGAGGGAAGGAGGAGAGTGATACAAACACCGGGGAGGGCCGAAGGGAACAACCGGAGAAGAGAGGAAGCGGCGGTGGTGATGAGAAGAGCGCGACGATGAGAGGCAGCAAGACGACAGCGAGAGAGAGGTGAGAGCGAGGGAGACTGCGAGAGAGTGAGAGTGAGAGGGTGAGACAGAGGTCGGGGGGATTTAGGGTAAAAAAGTTTTCAAATTTGTAAAAAGGTCTTCAAACTTTCCAATTTTTTCGGTGCCGGTCGATATTTTCTGATATTTTGGGTACCGGGAATACCCAACGGAAAACTCCAATACTAGTCGATATTTTTGGCCGATACCGAGGTAAGTTCCACGGTATCGTTATCCGACCGGTACAATACATAACTCAAAAAGTTGCTTTGGGTGGACTTATAATGTAACGCCGGACTTTCGGAACTCTTTTGTGTTGTACTGTATTTGGAGATACTACTGTATATTGATATATACATATGGATGTATATGAGTTCAAAGATGTATTTAAGTC
>JAOTAX010000005.1:32952161-32973035 GCA_025629825.1 Erythroxylum guanchezii | reverse complement strand
ATGTTTTATTTTCTGAAACTATGTTTTTGAATAACTTTGTACTTAGATTGCAAAAGATAACTTTTATTGCATGAAATGATGTTTTCAAAATTACTTATGCATAAATGAGTCATATATTCTGCGTGTATTGTTCTCTTTTGGCTTAAAGCCATGGCACAGTTTTATTTCATCGATTGGACCAATAAATAAAGGCATGGTGCCTTACTTGACTTTATACTTAATAATTGAACATGACTCGTTTTGTGATTGGTGAGAAAACGATTGGCCAATCGTGTGCTGGGCACACCTGATTATGATTAAGCGGCCCCCGTACCCTTGACACTGGTACATGAAAGTCGAGTAGCGGTATCGACACCTTTCTACGGGACTCGCGGGTGATTCCACACCTAGGGTCTGGACACCGACGAGTTTATCACCTAAAGTTATGACGCTCTTATCGACTGTAGTCTAGACTCACCACGGATGAAAGTCGAGCCAACACCGAGTATCGGTGGGTGTGCATATTAGTTTGGCTGACTAATGATGTCACACATGATTGTTTTGGCTTATCTTGATATTGGTTTCCTATCGAGATTTGATTGATACATATGATGTTTTTATAGTTTTTTGTACTGGAACTGGAACCTATGTTCACCGAATGAGTGAGTTAATAGGCTAGGCCTATATGGTTCCTAACCAATATACATTGAGTCATAGGCTGGGTCTATGGTTTTCTATGTATTGTATATTTACTTTATAGGTTATCTACACTGTCTTGGTATGAACCAATTCTATCTGTAATATATGTTTTTCCTACTCACTGAGTACCTAGTGTACTCACTCCCTTCGCTTTCCAACCATAAAGGTTAATTTAGTAAGTTTAAAGCTCTGAGTAGATCGTGTATTCTTGTGACATTTTCGAGGTATTACTGCACGTGGGTAGTTTCTTATTTTCTACTTTTGTTATCTAGTGGCTCATGAACTGTGTTTATGTAGATACACTTTATGATTCTGTAAGCTAACTTTTGATTGCCTTGTGTTTTGTAAAAGATTTTATGTATGAACTTTTGATATTGTTGTTGAGATTGCTTGGAGTTAACTTGAGTGGACTAGAGAGTCCAAGAGTTGTGGTTGGATGTGAATATAGAAGTGTGTTTGAAATCGTTTGTAGGTTTTGGGATTTTAAAAATACAGCCGTTGTGCTGCCTAAATTTTTTCAAAAAAGAAAAAAAGAAAAAAAATTGATATTCAGTTAGCCTTGCATAGTCGGATTAAGGATACTGTTAGTGCCCTTAGCTCAATTATACGGCGGTTGTCATGGGCCCGATGTGGTACCGAGTCGTGACAATTAAATTGGTATCAGAGCTAGTACTTGGGCCGGTTGGACCAGCAAGAGGCTAGGCCTTTCCCTTACAGATGCGTTTTCCATGGCCTAATGCACTAGATCCAATCAGAACTCCGAGGTTAAATGTACTTGAGGGAAAGTAGTTCTAGGATGGGTGATCTCCTGGGAAGGCCTCGGGAAAAGCGAAACCGTGAGGGCTTGGCTAGGCCAAGGCCCAAAGCGGACAATATCTATAAGCGGGTGATATGGGGTGTTACATATAAACATTCTTAATAATTGCTAGACAATTTTCTACTTAACTTATGACTTAATGATAATTCGAACTTGTTTTCATTTGAGACAACTTAACCTTTTGTTCATTAATGTTTATATATATATATATATATATATATATATATATAAGAAATGACCATAACCACCTACTTGTAGCAATTTCATCAAAAGATAGTTTAATGCATTACAATTGGTAAACTAAATTGTATATACGAATCATAATTGGTAAAGTGATTTTTGTATATGAATTATAATTTCTGATTAGTAATTCGTGAACTTAAATTCAAACTTGCCTAACAAAACTTTTAAGCTTCGGACCATCACAATATTATTGGTAATGATTTACTCCCTTAATGACAATATCGTTGCAGCTAATTAATCTAATGATTAATAATGAAAATTAAGTAAATTATAGATAACAATCACTTAGAGAGGAAGAGAAGTGAAAATAAAATATCCATTGTATTGAAACAATTCTATTATTTTTGATTTGCATCAAATTTGTGTACATTAATAGAGGAAAACCAGTGTAATAAGAACCCTATTGCTTATGCAATTCAACATAATCAACAAATGAAGAGAACTTTATTAGGAAATTGGCATCAGTCAAATAGCCAACCACCATTGAGTTGCATAAAAGGATAACATACACAAAAGATAAACTAGGCTGAACTTCAAAACATAAATCTGACTAGATTTTGATCCTAAAATTGCACTATTCTTAAATGGATTGTTCTTGAGACAATGTCAAAGATAGGCAAAGTAACTAACTACAAAAATTACACAATGTTGAAAGCCTCAACCATATCACAACACAATTTTCAAATCCTCATCTAAATCATAGCCCATTGTTCAAATCCTTAACCATATCACAACATATTGTTTAAAAACTTTACAAAATAAAATAAACACATGGTTCAATTTGCAGTAAATTCACCATCAATAACTTCAAATCTTCTTGGAGTTTATCTTTTTGTTTTTAATTTGAACCTCCTCTTATTTTGAGTAATCATTTATAAATTTACATTGGTTGTTGTATTTTAAAAAGCTTGAGTTAGTTTAACTACTTGAAATTGACTTCCATCCATCTATAAAACAACATAAACATAAACTATACTATTATTACTTATGATTAAATAACTAATAAACATTAAAAATGTAATCAAGTGACGAACCATGAAATAAGTGTTCCTGCTAACTTCTCCATATGTTACTCGATATCCTTAAGTCACTTGTATATAATAAAAATTTATGAAATTCAAAATTTGGACGGAAAATAAGAGTCTAAAGTGAATATTCACTAATCTCCATCTTCTTCCTTCTTAAGATAAATGTTATAGTATTTAACCTTTTAAATCCTGATTATCTAGGTCTTCTTCTTGTACTACTGTTAATATTAGATCTCGGTATTTGATTTTTTAATCGCCTTCATTTTTAATGCATTTGTCTTCCTTAGTTTTCATGTATTCATCTTGTACTCACAAATGCTTTGACAAAAGTCGTAGGATTCCTCACTTTGAAATCATCATAAGCCTTATTTGATTTATTCTTCAATCACTCTATTGTCTTATCAAATTCCACTTTTTTTTGTACAATTTATAAAATTTTAAAATAAACTCCTATATGTATAGCCTTTATGCAATTTGGACCAATTTGCATGGACACGTTATACATATTTTCTATACTTAGCTTTTGGAAGAGATTCTTCAATAAATCCACTAACTTCTAATTAAAAAAACAAAATAAAGTAATGTAAGTATAACAATTCAAGAAAATATATAAATAAATTTACAAATTCCAAATATTTGAAAGTTTACTTTTTATTGATCGCATATAAAAGTCCATGTGTTACCACCTATATTTAGATCTTTACCAAGAAGATTGAAAAACCAATACCATGTTTAGTGATGTTTTTCCCTAACCATAACCCAACATATAGGAAATATTTGATTGTTTCTATCATGCCCAGCTATAACTAATAAAGCACCTCCAATAAATGTATTACAAACGCATTCATCTAGCCCAATTATATTCCTACAACCACTAATAACCATACTTATGCACTAAATCCTATATAAAACCTCTTAAACATTGTTTGCCTAGACTTTTGATCAAGTTTAGTTTGGATAATGAAGTGTCCTTCTTTATCAACCCATTGTAATTGTTGCCCATAAGATTATAACTTAACATGGCGACCTTCTATTAATCCTCATAGCATCACAATAGCTTCACATTTATCCCTATAATATTGGAATTTCCTATCTTGTAATGCATAATTTCTTTGAAGATCATCCATCATCTCACTAATTGGCCAATTTAAGTCTCTCCTAAACTTGTGTAAAATTTCATTTGCTATCTATTTCATGCTAGCTTACTTGTTTCTTTGCACTTTCTTACAATATGCTTGCTTTTCAATATCTTAATAGTAAATGCTTTTTCATTTCCATTCTAGCCGGAATATACCCTAAATGGCCATTATGGCTTATAAACAACCTCCATTTTCACACCAAATCTCAACATTGAAATATCATATCTATTTGTAATTGTATAATTTTTGACTACATCCCATCCTTAAACTTTTTGTCAATTTCAACTAAAAAACCTTCATAGACACTTTTGGATAAAAAACAATACAGAGGGCGAGCCTTGCAGTAATTGGTCAGGATGCCCTTTGGTGATCAAAAGGTCAGAGTTTCAAGTTACAAAAATAGCCTCTTTGTAAAATGTAAAAGGAACGTTGCATATAATTGATGCCTCTCCCTTAACCATCGCAAAGCGAAAGCTTTGTGTACCTGGCTATTGTTGTTGTTATTGTCATTATTAAACACAATGTAGTTCTTCCTTGTAACTAATGTCTTGTACTATCTATCATCACTACAAACTGGTGATTGAACTTTAGTGTCATTATCCTTATATTTACTACACTAATCATATGAAGTCCCTTCTTGTATTTGTGTAGTTTTGGAATAAGTTGATTCTCCCTACAATCTTTCCCACTATTTCTAGCCCCATCCATAATTTTGTCACATTTAAACCCATTACATACCTTCTTGCCACATTTCTTCTTGTTGTCTCTCATAGTAATAATTTATTGATCATCAGTTATATATAATTTTGTCATCACCTAAATCATTTTCAAATTCATGCATCTCCATAACAAAAAAATCTTCATCATCTTGTTTCACCTAAACTTGGAATAACATGTCTTCGTTTATACTTACATTTTGTTGTCTATTAGTTTCATAGGAATTACCCACGTTCTGAATTAGATTCTTCACCATCAGTTTCAAGATTCTCTTAACCATGCTCGTAATAGACTTTAACATCATGGTAGTCCCATTTTTGCATATAGTTAATCATTGATAACATGTCTTTATTATGGTATAAGCTTAACTCTTTTGAACATATCATTAATTCTTCAAGAAATTTTTAAAACATTGATACTACTCTATGTCATTTATATAGGTATGGCAACCAGGCTCGGGCCCTGCCCAGCCCAACCGGACCTAGTTCAAAGTCAATAGGATAGGTCAAGGTTGACAGGACCTCGGGTGGAACCTCAGGTCATATGGACTCGAGCTCGAGCTGTCTAAGACCGATCTTTATAAGCAAAACAACATCGTTTTGTATTTTTAATTTTTTTAAAAAAATTTGGGCCGACCTGAGTGGGGGCTTGGCTAGTGCTCAGATCCATTGTCTTGAGCCCAATCGAGCCTCAGGTTGGGCCCATTGTCATCCCTACATTTATCTTCTACACTCCTTTTAATACTAACATGCTAAGTTCATCAACATTTATATCCTTCTTCCTTTTGATCTTGCCTATAATATATTTGTTATTGTTACTTCAGTAGAACATGAGCATGAAGTGTACCACAAAGCACTGCAGTTGTTAATAATGATTCAACACCATAACTTAACACTATATTTTAGTACACATCAAACTCAATGATTAATTAGGTTCAAAATTAATACCAATTACATAGCAAACTTATATTTGGCTAGCTGGATGCATCCCCAACTAAGTAGAAAAAGTTGCGTTAATAGTTCAACTAACTTATGAACCAGCATTTGAGCCTAAGATTCCCATGAACAATCACTTACAAGATTGGATGAAAAAATATGTCCAACACAAAACTAGAATAATCATTAGGAACAAAGTTCATCTGGGCGTTTTAATGTTGAGAAGCTAAATATTCACAAGAAAAATGGTTGTCTATTAATCTATGTAACTGAATGCATCATCATATTACACCAGTCACCAAATCACCAGATTGAGGATACAGTTATAGCAATAAAGGGAATGTTTCTTAAGCAAAACATAAAGTTGATATAACCAAGTTCTTAAATTTCTTTGGCGCAAATCAAAGTAAAGCTAAATCACTTGATTCCAAAATACACCAGGTTATGAATCTGGTGAAAATTGATGCCATGAATCTTTTAAATTTCATCAAAGCTTCTAAATATTCTATGATCCACAAATAACCAAAAGGTCGGAACTTTGAAAAATTAAAATATCAATGACATTGCAAGGTGCAGCAGTATGCAACAGACCCCTTAGGTGTGACGATGTGCGACAACGAGCGACGAACTTGCTGGGAGTGGTGGCGTGCAACAAATCTCCTAAGTGCGGCAACGTGCGAGGGACCTGTAGGGATTACAATGGCCGACTGAGTCATGGTTGGTCTCGTTAACTTTTTCAAATAATTTTTTAGAATTAGAAAATTCAAATAATATTTTAAAAAAAATAAACTCCAACTTGAATTGTTAAACCCTAATTTAATTTATAAGCCAGCATATTAAAAATACCTAAATTTAAACACAAGATCAGTCATCGCATGCCTAGGGACCTGCCATACCGCGGCAACATGTAAAGGAGCTAGTGGGTGTTGTGGCGACATGCGAGGCAGCAATTGTGTTCAGAAATGCGAGAGAGCTTATCTCACCTTATACACATAAACCCTAATAGTACCACATTGGAGCTTTTATGCAATGATGTTTTCCGGTACTTAGTTTTTTAATTTTTAAAAATTAATTTTACGCGTGATATTAAAAAATATATCACGTATGACACAAAAGTAATTTAATGTATTTGACGAAAAGTCTAACTAAATATTTTTGTACAATACTAAAAATCTGAATATTTTAACGTTATTTTCTAAAACTCAAGTTAATATTATAAAAATAAGTAAAGTTTATTTTTTATAATTAACCCTTATAAACATTGTAATACAAATTAATAACCTAAAATCAAAACAAATTTGAAGTAAGTTAAACAAAATTAATTATTTATTTATATTATCAATTATCCTCAAAAATAGTAACAGATAAAATATCTAAAACCTAAAATTAATAAATCAAACCTAATGAGAATTACAAAAAGAAAAAATATTGGAATAAGGTCGAATTGTTTCATAAAAAAATTTATACAAATTTTTAAAGAAAAAATAAAATTGGACAAAAATGAGGTGACGATAAGATCAAACATACACTTCATATAAAGTGGCAAAGAAAATACAAGTAGCAAGAGCTACGTCAATCTTATCCTGACTAAACAGAAGACTGCATCAATTAACGTTCTCCGATCTTTGAGAAATTGAAGTGATTCAGTTAGTACAGTTGTTACAATACGATCTCCAATTCGGACCAAGACAGGGGAAATGGATAACTTAATATAAAATTTTCAGAGAGCCTAGGCCCTTCTGAGTAACCGGGCTCCATGCAATACACACTGAACCTGCAAGTGCAGCCAATTCAGTGATGAAGTTTAGATCTGAGCTTCCAAGTTGGTGGACCTGATCGAGGTTCTCGTCACTGCACTTCTTTCCGACTGCACATCACTGCTATCATTCAACAACATAATTAGGAGCCACAGCTAAAATCCTGTTGTCTCTAGACGCTGGTCTTCCACCTTCATCACCAGCTTCGGATGGCCTGCCGTCATCTATCACTATCAAGTAGCCTTCCCTTCTTACCAAACTCTGCAACAAAAATGCTCGAGTTTCATAATTATGTCCAAGAAATCGTCGGTTAATGACGATTCTTTTTTCCCAATAAGAACCTTGTTTTACCTCAATAATAGCTTTGATTTTTGAAGCTTCATTCTTGGCTTCTTCTACAGAGCTGTAACTGTTTTTCTGATTCTGCTGTTCTACATACCATCTTATTAGTTCCCCCTGTCTCATTCCTGCTAGCCCTGACCCTGGAAAAGGATTAAAGCATTCATAGAAGACAATAAGCTCTTTGAGAAAGGATAATATGGGGGACTATGAAGAAATTGTAAAGTCTACTTCATCTAATTCAAATGATGAATTTTGAAAAATGCATAGGGTCCAACATCTAATTATGCTGTAACTATACAAGATCCTGTTGGCAGAATCAAAATGATATTTGATAAAGATGTAACCGTGAACAGTTATAGGAAAGGTTCCAATAGCTTACCGTCACGCAATACAGTTTCTTCATGTTGTCTTAAGCGCATTACCAGTGCTTGCGTAACCCTCTGAAAGTATTCTTCACTTATTACCAATTTTTTCCTCTGTTCGCTTTGCCCTCCATTTTCTGGACATTACCACAGTTAGAAATAAAAAAAGGTCCAATCACAAGAAAATGTTAACAAGAAAAGCCGTAAAACTCCCACCTGCATTCTCGGTAGCTGGCGTAGTGCCTGCATTACTTGGCTGTGTATCACTTTGGTTGAAATGGTCATTCTCATCACCGTTACCACCACTCTGATTTCCTTCTTGAAACTCGGATAAATCAATCTCACTAGACTCAACACTGTTTTGAAAAACAGATAAGACGCATTACAACAAAGAAAAAAAACATGTTGATATCACGTTGAAAGCATGATTATAATATTGAAAATGGAAAACGGTAAGAGAGGCCAATGAGGAAAAGAGATAGGAACAGAGAACTTTAAAACGTTTGTCAATCTTCTTGCCTGATTATAGATGTTTTTAGTAATCTCACTGCTAGACGAACATGATGTTGCTGTACCTGGAAAGAAGTCAACAACTTAAGTCTAGAATGAAAGTTTAAATAATTGCAGCTATATTTGCATTTACAAGAAAAGACCTGAAGTTCCAAATAACTACGAGCAATTGCCTCAGACAGTCTGATTAAAGCCTCTAGCTGTCTAACTGTCATGCGATAGGCAACTCTATTTCCTGGAGTTGTATCGCCTCTTCGGAGAGCAACATACGAGTCCACCAACAGTTTCCTTGCTTCTGAATTAAGCTGTTTCGAATTCTAGCTTGTTAAATGATGTAATGAACACTAGAATATGGCATTCCATTTATAAATCCAGTTTTAGAGATTTAACAGATAAAGCAGCAGACCTTTGGTTTCAAAGTTTTTGCATAAGCAATGTAACGCTTTAGTTGTGCTGTTGAGAATGCAGGAGCAAGTGCTTCTTCACGCTTCTGATGAACTCTTACAATATGATGTGCAATGTGATAATCAGTTTGATCATCCGGGTCATCAATCATCACGTATACCAGGTCAAATCTTGAAAGAATTGCAGGAGGAAGTGCAACATTATACTGGAATAACAAAATAAAGTGATTAATCAATGAAGAAAAAGGGAAGCGCTAAGTTTACACCAAATCAGTGACTGCCATTAAGAGAGGTAAAATGTTGATGCCATCTAAAGCACCAAGCTTTGAAACCACTGAGAACATTAACCTCACCTTGAGGGGTTTGGACTTGTCATAGCGCCCTCCAGTAGGATTTGCAGCCGCTAAAATCGACGTTCTAGCATTTAATGTTGCTTGTATCCCGGCTTTAGTTATGCTTATTGTCTGCTGTTCCATAGCCTCATGAATTGCTACCTGTCACGTCCATTTTGGTTCATGTTATGACTCGTAACTTACAAAGTTAAATGTCAAATCATGCTTGCAAGTCACAAAAGCTACCTGATCTCTTATGTCCATCTTGTCAAATTCATCAATACAGCAAATGCCATTGTCAGCAAGCATCAGCGCTCCAGCCTGTGAAAAGGTTAAAAAAAGAGGCAGAAACCAGATTATGTTCTGAGTGTGCACCAAGATCAGATGAAATTGGTTGGAAATAAGGTAGAAAAGTGTCAAGAAAGTATGCTTGGACATTTATCATATTCTTTGAAGATTTATCATTCCCATTCAAATTATCCTTTTTTAAGTTTTATTCTATATAACTCATTTTCTCTTTTAATTCCTCGATGAAAGTTTCTAGTTCATAAAATGTTATCTTAGAATGCTATATCTTCTTTCAAAGTATGTTCCCCATTCTTCAATGTAAAAATCATCAACAACCCGTACCTGAAATCAACTTCTAATATTACCTTCGACAAGTGCATTACATAATAAAGCTGGAGATTATGTATTTGATTATATGGTCTCAACCAAGGGCTCAAGAAATACAACAATAGAAAGAAATAATGTAGTAGCATTAGAATACTCAAGTGCTCAGTAGTGCTCTTGTTTAGTTTCCGAAAGTATCATAAATTTAATATTCCTAAAGCAAGAGTTGGAAAAAAAAAGCATTTTAAAAAAGATAATTTCAGTCATTTATAAGTTTCAGCACAAATTTCTCCCCTAGTGTCTGAATCTGCAGAATCAGAGGACATCGCTTAACTTCCAACAGAAAAATATACATATGCTCAATTCCCGGGCTATAGCAAAAGAATGGCAAACCTCAATACAAAACTCCCCAGTTTCTGGTTCCTTGGCCACAGTTGCAGTCAACCCAGCAGCAGATGAGGATTTGCCAGATGTATAGACAGATCTGGGAACTATGCCAGAGGTATACCTGTCATCGCACACCAATTCAAATGCATCAGTAATTTCTGTTGCACAAACTAAAGCTAAAATCTGGAACCTTGGAAGAAGGCAGGCATACTTAAGAAACTGAGATTTGGCGCAGCTGGGATCACCAACAATACAGACATTGATGTCTCCTCTAAGGTTAATGCCCTCATGAGTGAACTTGTGGACCCCACCCAAGAGCATGAGCATGATTGCTCGCTTGATATCTTGGTGGCCAAAAACAGTCGGAGCAATGCTATCAACAAGCTTATTAAAGAAATCAGGAGTGTTTCTCATTCTTTGAATTTCATCTAGCTCCTCATCCTGCCAGTTTAGTTAAGTCAGAACAATGATCTATAAAGCCTCAATCAGACAGGAACTGTTATGAAACTAACAGATACAAGGCATCATGAACTGACCGTAAATTGCTGGCTATCATCTTCATCGATATCCTTCTTTCTGTTTCTGATATCTGTATCCCTTCTACCATCACAAACCTAATAAACAAACCTTTGCTGAGCATAAACACAAAGACATATCCTCGAACTCAGGCGCTTAGAGAAGAGCAAGAAGTATACTGACCTGCACAGAATTGGCAATAAATGCTAGGCGATAGGAAAGGTCTCTCACTCCCAATGCTCGTAGTCCCCTAACCCCTTCATGTCCAACAACAGAACCCTTACGCTGAGAAGCTTCCCGACGGCACTCTGCTCTCTCACCAGGTGATGCCAATGCCATTATGTCAGGAATTACAACCACAGTACCAGTGAAAATGACCCTGGATGCATACAGATGTAAAATTGCTCACAAGCCAATTTAGGAAAATTACCACTACTCAAAACTATACATGGATAATAAAAAATGTCTTACGTATCACCAGCTCTGGCCTGTTCTACAATGTCATGGCGAAGAATAACATCCAAAGATCTAGGAAGGGAACCTGCAGGAATCTCTCTAGAAGTCTCTTGCAACCTTACTCTCTGCCAATCAGCAAATTTGCTGTCTTGCCGAAGCAACGCCCATCTGGTTTTGTTGTTGCACATAGCGTTCAAGCAGATTGTTGGCTGCAAACTCAGATTCAACACAACATATACCGATAAGAAATATGCTAAACAAACACCATAGGGAAATAAGCGAGATGATGAGAAAATACTAATAAAAACAAACCTCAGTGTATTTGAATTGTTGCTCAACATTCTTGATGACGGTTCCGCATTCCAGGCACTTGAAAGTTCCTTGGAGAAGCTCTGGCCTAACCTCACTTGTGCGTGTCACAACTCCCATGACAGATACTAGTTTACCAATTTCAGCAGTGCTCAGCTCTCTCAATCTATAAGAGAAATGATCAATTACCAACTTTCAGTATCTGGGATCACAACTTCAGCCAAAAAAGCAATGGGATATGAGCTTATCATTCTCCAACTCCATATTTAATTGAGTGAAAAATAACAGAAAAAATGAAAGAAGGGTAAATACCGTTTGGAGAAAGGGAGATTGAAGAAGGCGACGTTGATATCCTTATTAGGGTTGTCATCAGCAATGAAAGTTGGTTTCTGCTCCATCACAAACCTCTTACAAGCATTTTTCAAGTACGGCTCTAACCTATTTTGTAATAATTAACATATACACGTATACTGTTAAATCAGGATTCAAAAATCCATAAATTAAGAAATGGAAAAGAAGCGACCTCAAGTACTCTTCGGCGACGGCTTTTTGGAGAAGATCGTTGAAACGCATAACGTGAGAAAAATCGATAAACATGGTAGTCGATTCGTTGGCTCTCATCACTTCGATCTCACCATCGTAGTACGCTTCTCCAGAATTTTCCAATCTAAAGCTGAACAAATTGAAACAAACAACACACATCCAATTAAAAAAAAAAGCCTTTTTTTTAGGAGCAAATGCATTGAAAATAAAGAAGAAAGAAACTGAAAAGTGCAAGTACGCACCTCTTGAGAAAGTCTAGAAAAATGTTCTCAACTCGGACCGCCTTCTCGTCGACGAAGAATCCCCCAAAAGATTCCATTTTCTGATACAGTGTTTTCTGGTTCTGTCCTTGTGTTTCGTCTGTGTTCCGAACTAAGTTTTCGCGCTTCTGAGGGTTTCTTTGTCTCTGAAGGTTTGGCGGGAAAATGTCACGGTGGCCAACTGTTCCCGCCAAAAGCATTTACTGATATAAATCAAAAAGCATCGAATTGAAATAATATTTACCGTTGTGGGCCCTTTTCTTGTGAGTAACTGGCATCTGGGCATTTCAAAAGCCCAGTCCCTGGGTAAAAGTTGTTTGTTTAAAGGTATATTTATTTCTAGTTATTATTTTATTATTATTTCAAATTTAGTTGAAACAAATATTTTGTAATTTTTTAGCTTCTGCTATTAGTTTTGATTTTTTCAGTTTTAAAATTTATGAAAACAAAAAAAAAAGTTTTCGACTTTTGTTTACTTTTTTCATTTTTTCAAAATATGATATGAATAATTTGATTTTATATAATAATTTATTTAACTTTTGTAATTAAATTAAATTTATTATTATTATTATTAAATTTAAAATATTATCAAAATATGTAAATTTTAAATAAAATTTTATTTAGTAATTAAAATATATTTAAAATAAATATAAATTTATAAATAAATTTTAACTTTAAAACTATTTATTTTAATAAATAAAATAATTTTATTGATATTTTATTAATATATATTATATAAGAGATTAAAATAAATTAACTAACAATATTTATCTTTAAAATTTATCTCATCTGTAATTATTACCAGTAATAAAAATATATAAATAGTAACAATTAAATAGATTTTTATTTAAAAGAGAAATAAAAACAAAAAACGAAAAATAAAACCCAGAACAAAAAATAATAATAGAACCAACGTTCTTTAAATATTTCGATTGTTTATAAGGAAAATGTAACTTTCCATATATGAAACCATATAAATTTGGAATTCATTTGCAAACAATAATTTTGATTCTTTTTATGTCCAACAGAGTCTCGTGTTGGACGCATTTATAAAGATTATAAAATCCTAAGATTCTTGTTGATTAAATTTTATTTATTCTTTTCATTTCATGACCTATCAAACAAACTTTACTTTTTTTAATTTCCTGGATTGGACATAAAAGTTAGGTTATATTTGTATCACTTTGATCTTTTATTTTGTTTTAAAATTTAATATAGAAACTAGTTTCTAATAATAATTATGAATGATATTATTTTTAGTTACTTAATTTAAAATATAAAATTATGTTCAATTATTATATAACATCAACAAATAAATACATATTGCTTTTAATAATAAAAAATAAAATTTACAATAAAATAGAAGTGAAAATTAGCAACCTCTTCCTAATTGGATATGTTCCGATTCGATTATTGAAATATATATAATGTTCAAATATGCCTCTTGATTTCTACATAATAGAAAAAGGAAATATTGTTTTTAAATACAAAAATAACATAATTAAGAAGTCAATACTTGATGAGAGCCATATATACACCTTTAATCATAAAAACTTCATGAATGGACAACTACTTGTTCCTGGTGACATTTGTTTAATGCCTCCTAACTTCTTTTTTTTTTTTTTTGGGTACTATAAGGGTTGATGGAGAAAAGATTGCTTGGAAAAGTAAAAGAAAATAGTTTTGGTTCTAATATCTATTCCAAATATTGACGTATCCAAAGCTCACTTGAAAAAGCGTACTCATTAATAGTGATGGATAATAAATAAAGAATCTAATAGAGGCGGAGAAAAAAAGGAATAAAATATGGATATGAGCAATTAAAAGAGAACAAAGTATTCTTTATTTTCTGACAAATTAGGGCAATAGTGTAATACACCTATTACAGATTAGGGAACCTATTTATAGACTTGAAACATAACATAATTTCTATTATTCTGCAACTATAATAGAAGAATCTCAACAAACGTATAATAGATAAATGTTATTAATCTTAATAACTATTAGGAGTAATATCATCTTAATAGACATTGACTATTTCAACATAAATAAAATATTAGAGAAGGTTGTTTCAGCTGAAATAAAAAATAGAAAAGAACCTAGTTTAACATCAATATCCTTGGGTAATCTTGATTACGTAATTTACTTATAACAAGCATACGCCTTAACTTGGTAAAACTGTCATACTTTAATGACTTGGTTAGAATATATGTACCCTAGTTTTTAGGCTTATAAATACTTCAATTAAATATTTTCTTTGCAATTAAGTCCTTTAAGAAATGAAAGTGTTGGAGAGCTATGGGTCCATGCATCACATACATGATAAGGTAAAGGAAGTATTGGAATCAAAATTCTAACCACACGACATCCCCAGAAAATCCAAAATCTTTGTGCTTGTATAAAAAAATTATAAGAACATGAAATTACAACATATGTACCTTGCAAATACTCCTCCCTTCTTAAATCTTCTTCTTGTTTGGGTTGTAGCAAACACTAAACTCTTTACTTAGCCTCTAGAGAGCATGCAAAGATGAAGAAAAAGCAGTGTGTAAGGGTGGTTAGAGCACTAAACAAGATGAGCTCAAGTGAGAATTGGATCAAATCCTAGTTATATGCATTTAATCCCATGCAACAATTGCTTAAAATTGCATGAACAAATCCCAAAATCACTCCTCTCAACTTCCAAAACTCTTCTAGACCCTTAGCCTTTCTGTTGAGTATATTTTTGTCTAAAAAATTTGTGTGTACATAAATGAAGAACTTACTTATGTATCACCTCTCATTACGTCCATCACAATCGTGACCTAGCTTGCTTAAATGACAGCCATGCACACTTTGATTTCTATTCGATCTTTTATGTGTGTGACCCTAATTAGGTTTCCAATTACTTTGGCTACTTGAATTAACTCTTAATCCGAGCAAATCATGAAGGGTTTCATAATGCCAATTTACCATAATGTAAGTGGATTAACACTAAAACTCTTCGATAATTAATTATCTGACTTATGAACCTTTCTATAGTCAATTATTGTGCAATTCGTCCCTTCACCATCTTATACCCCACTTGGTTCAGAATATAGGCTATATGTCAACTCCCACTAGACTGACTATGTTAGATCTAGTTCAAGTCATGTTATTTCTTGTCCTGGGGATCTCATTATTCTATGTGTCATTGAAGACTCTCTTCATGACACATAACTGCTTTGGCCAGAGACGCCCAAGCAATGTCCCAACAAGTGGTCACGGGTATCATCTCCTTCTATCAGGAGTGGTGAATCCTTTATTGTCTACCTAATTACCTTTGAATACCAATAACTATACCCAATCACCACCCTATAAGCGAACTCATCTTGAAGCAATAAGGAATGGTGTCAAAGTATAAGATCAGTATTCAAGATATCCTTGAGTATCTCAAGTCAAAGGAAATTTGCACAGTTGCTATGATGAGATTAATCACTGACATTTGATAGATTATCCATATGATAATCTCATAGCTGGTCATTCGATATACTTACTACTCTTAGTAAGCATCCATATGTTAACTCTAAACACCCCATACCTTATGAGATTCACTGTTTAATCAAATCAAGGAGTATAATTTCTGCTAGTCTATCCAGATTAACAATGTCCTGTCTTATTAATCCTATGACTTGGGATAATTTAGATACTAACATAATTGCACATGATAGGAATCTCATTATGATTTACTTCATGTTATGTTTTGTATCATGGACTTCATTAATTCGATTTAAGATAGACATCAATTCATAGATAAATGAACATTAAATTAATTAAAATTATCTTTCGCTTTATTAATCAAAATAAAGTTCGTGCAAAAGTGCTAAAGTGATTGCCTTTAGAACACTTCTCTAACAATCTCCCACTTACACTAAAGTCAATCGCCTTTATATCTAATACCATAGGTGAGTACACTTGAATCAAATCTTATTTGAGGAAGTGGCTTAGTCAAAGGATCAGCGGTGTTCTGATCTATAGACACTCTCTTTATCTTCATATGACCTTTATCGATGAGCTCCCTGATTAGGTGATATCTCCTGAGTAAGTGCTTGGACCTCTAATGAGACTTTGGATCCTTGGCTTGAGCAATATCACCATTGTTGTCACAATATAACAGTATCGAGTCTACAATGCTCAGAATCACTATAACTTTCATAATGAACTTCCTGATCCAAATAGCTTCTTTTGCCACTTCCACTGCTACAATATACTCTGACTCTGTCATTGAATCTATAGCCGTCTCTTGTTTGGAACTCTTCCAACTGACTACTCTACCATTCAATGTTAAAATGTAACCTAATGGGATTTAGAGTCATCCTGGTCAGATTCAAAACTGGCATTTGTATGCTCGCCTACTACGAGATCTCCATCTCTATCTATCAAAAATGCATCCTTTGTCTTTCTCAAATACGTTAGGATATTCTTGACAGCCACCCAGTGACACTCACTAAGATCTTATTGATATCTGCTCATAACACTTAGAGTATACGATATATCGGGTTTTATACATAACATAGTATACATGATTAATCCTATTGCCAAAGCATACAAGATGAAACTCATGTAAGTCCTCTCATCTTGCTTCTTGGGACACATAGATTTCGAGAGTTTTATCCCATGAGTCATGAGAAGAAACCCTCTCTTGGTCTGCTCTATGCTAAACCTCTTTAGAACTTTATCTATATATATAGACTGTGAAAGACATAGCAACTTCTTTGATATATCTCTATAGATCATTATTCCCAATATATAAGTTGCTTCTCCATGGCCTTTCATGGAGAAATTCTGGAACAACAAAATTTTTACATATTACAAACTTGAGACATCATTTTCTATTAGTAATATAACATCCATACATAACAAGGATAGCACTCCCACTAACGTTCTTGTACATATAAGGTTCATCTGGATTTTGTGGGAAACTAAACTCTTTGATTGTCGCATCAAATCAGATGTTCCAACTCCTAGATGCTTGCTTTAATCCATTTGAACCTTTTAGGTTTTAGCCCTTTGGGTGGGTCAACCAAAGTCCAAACTTGGTTTTCAAACATGTAATTTATTTTGGACTTCATGGCTTAAAGCCATTTTTCAGATTCTGAACTCTTCAGAGCCTCTTTATAGGTTGTAGGCTCATCGTTCTCTATGAGCAATTTGTTATTATGTTCACTTACGAGAAATCCACATCTCTTTAGAACATTACATATCATACTTAACCTACGAACATTTTGTGTGTCAGAATGTTTAACTGTTGTCTCATCTCTATGAACAACAATCTTGGGTTCAGGTAGTTGATCTGCATCTGTTTGAGCATCATGAACTTCAACAATTTTAAAGCTCCCACTCTTTTCTCTTAGAAAAACTCTTTCTCTAAAAAGACATCATGCTTTGAGACAAACACCTTTTGCTCTAAGACATTATAGAACTGATATCCAATTATTTCCTTAGGATATCCTACAAACAAACATTTATTAGATTTTGCTTCAAGCTTGTCTAATTGAATCCACTTCACGTAAGCCGGATAACCCAAAACTTTCATATGAGAAAGATATGTTTTTTATTAGTCCGTATCTTATATGGAGTAACATCAAATTCTTTTGAAGGGACTCTATTTATCACATAAACAACAGTCTCGAGTGTATGACCCCAAAAGGATTTTGGTAGATCTATTATGTCCATCATTGACCTTACCATATCTAACAAGGTTTAGTTTCTCCTTTCAGCCACACCATTATGTTGCGGTGTGTAAGGTGGAGTCCATTGGGATATAACCCATTATCCCCGAGATAACTTATAAACTCCTCGTTCAAGTTATCACCACCTCGATCTGATTGAAGTGTCTTGACACTTTTACTGAGCTGTTTCTCTGCTTCATGTCAAAATTGTTTGAACATTTCAAATACTTCAGACTTCTATCTCATTAGATACACATACTCATATTGTGAATAATCATCGATAAAGGAAATAAAGTACAAAAAACCACCTCTGGCATGATTGGACATCGGACCACATACATCAAAATGTATTAGGCCTATCTAATAACCCATTCGCACATTCACCCTTTCCTTTAAAAGGTAATTTAGTCATCTTGCCTAACAAGCAAGATTCACATATGTCATATGATTCATAATCAAATGACCCTAAACTACTACTCATATGTAGCTTAGCCATACGTCTCTTACTTATATGGCCAGGTCGACAATGCCATAAGTAAGATGATTTTAAATTATCCCATATTTGTCTTTTATTATCATTGATATTTAAAATTAGATTGCACATATCTAATATATAAATACCATTAATCAATGTAGCAGTACCATACAACATTTCATTCAACTTAATTAAACAACCATTACTAGAAAAAATTAAATGAAATCCTGTTTTATTAAGACATGAAACAGATATAATGTTCTTTGTCACAACGGATACATAATAGTAATTACCCAAAATTAACTCTAGCCTATTAGGAAGATACAAAACATAGGTTCCTATAGCTAATGCAGCAACTCTTGCTCCATTTCCCACACGTAGGTCCATCTCTCCCTTCTTAAGCGGTCTACTATTCCTGAGACCCTGCATATCAACACATGTGAGAGCCACATCCAATATCTAATACCCAAATGTTATGATCAGAAATAGTATTAACCTCAATGACAAATAACATACCTGAAGTGGACGATGGAGCATCTAATGCCTTCTTTGCTTCAACATCTCCAGATAAGCTTTATAGTTCCTCTTCCAATGCCCTTCTTTGTTGCAATGGAAGCATATTCCCTTTGGTGTATTGTCCTTTGTCTTCTTCTTGGCTACACCTCCCACTGACTTCTTGGACTTCTTCATCTTTTTTTGGTTCCTCTTGTAAGAACCAAAAGCAGAGTCCGCCAGCATCATAGCCTTACTGTCCTTCCTGATAGTTTGCTCAGCTATTTTGAGTAAATTAATCAGTTCAGCTATTGAAGTAGATATTTGTTTCATTCGAAAGTTAAGCACAAACTGTGAATAACTATTGGTCAAACCAATCAGAATTACGTTTATACTTAATTTATGATCCATTATAAAATCCAAACTTGCTAACCTCTTAATGGATCCATTCATCTTCAACACATCCTACACTGAAGACGATCTCTCAACCATCTTAGAGCGAAAAGCAACCTCAAGGCCTTGAACCTTTCAAACCGAGCTTGCTCATTAAACAGTTCCCTTATATGGTAGATTATAGTATAACCATCTATAACCTCATGTTGCGTTTGCAGTTCTGCGCGACACAGAGGCCAACATAATATAGCTAGTCAGCTCACTATCATCCAGTAGCTTCTTGTAAGCTTTCTGATCCTCATCAGAGGCATCGGCAGTAGGGGTCGGGAAGTGGCTCATTTAGGACATATCCTAGTTTCTCATATTTGATAACAATTCTCAAATTTCGTATCTAATCTAAGAAATTTGGTCCCGTGAATTTGTTGGATTCAAGTAGAGAGTGTAAGTTCACACTAGACAAAGACATCATGGAAATTCAATAACCTAGAAGAATGAGAGAAAGCATTATAATATACATAAATGCATATCGATAAAGACTTTAATCATATACATTATGGGTCCCATTATTTTATCCAAATCCATAACCCTCACTATGACTGCAAGAAAAATTATAATTTTCATAATGGGATATCCAATATTACTAAGAATGACCTTAAGTTTGCCCAATAAGTCACCTTAGGTTAATCTGTAGGTATCATTCATACCAATTGCATTCGGTTATGCAACTATCAACTTGTGCCATCAACTGTTGATTTAGCACACTCATTAGGTTATCAACTCTTGATGCGTATACATCTCATGTATACTACTCAACTTCGCCTCTATCAACGTTAACCTTGGGTTTGTCCAATAAATCAACACTTCTAGTTAGGACTAACCCATTAATTTGGAAATCTAATTTCCATGGTTCAAACATATTCGTGTAAAGCAAGCTTGGGTTTGCCCAATAACCCCAACACTAAAAGAATTCTGGCTCTTGCCATATCAATGGAAGGCACAAATCCTAATATTTTGGTTGAGGGATTTATTCTTAGGTCTCATATATCACACATATATATTCAGATTATGGATGACTAAATTAAATTGGGCCTACGTCCATAACCACCCTTAAAATGCATCTAATGCATGTAACACATAAAGGAGGTTTAATTTAGGTTGTGACTTAACTATGCATCTAGAGTTCGTGATTCGATTCAACTCTTGAACTAAATCAGGTACTAGTGTTAGTCTCGGATAATTCGAATTATGAATGTGATTCAATTAGGAACCCTAAAATTCAATTATTTTGATGTCCAAACTTGTAACATCCCATTACTAGTGGGAAGGTTAGATTGGTAAATGTGAGTTATTAATGAGAGTTAGAGATGCATTTCCATGTTCATGCATGATATGCCGTACATATATATATATGAAAAGTGAATTTATTTGCACATGTAAATAATTGTACATGCATTCATGAATAATTCCGGGTATAATT
>JAOTAX010000005.1:32925738-32938507 GCA_025629825.1 Erythroxylum guanchezii | reverse complement strand
GGCCTAATCTATTAGGCATTGAATAAATATATGTGGATATATTTATTGGGCTAGATTGAATTAAGTTGTCGGGCTTTCATTATATGAGATATAATGGGCCAAAACTTATTGGGCTTCAATGGGATTAGATTTTCTCTATAAATAGAGAAGCTTAGGTCACATTGGAGATAAGACACAATTGATTCACGAAACCCTAGCCACCATTCGAGAGGATAATCGTGCGGCATTCGAAAAAAATTTTAGGACGTGCTAGCACACCACAGCCGCAAACCGGATCGTGCATATTCGTGTGGATACCGGTAGAGGGCATTCGCATTTGCAGTGTCTTGGAATCCAAAAACAAAGTAACCTATCCATGGCAAAAAGGTATTCTAGAACTTCCTTGGTATTTTCGATTATACTTCATGTTGTTGTATGGTCTTTTCAGCAGTGTATTGTGAATACTCGGACCGTACGCGATCCAACAGGAATAAGAGTCCAAATATGATTGCGATGAAGAACATTAAACTCATTAGTCATGACTTTATGCTAATGTCAAAATTTGTTAGCTTGAGTGAAAGATGTGGGTTAAAAGTGGTAACAAGCATGTAATAGGTGATATAATCATGAAAAGAGAGAGGATGTAGGTGTGATCACATATGTGGGTGACTATAGGATGAGAGGATAGTGGTGAAGGAGTACATGAAGTTGGAGAAGCAATATAAGGAAGGGAATGGTTAAAAGGTGAAGGTAAGGATAGAATAGAAGAAGTAGAAGTCGAGGGGGAAGCACTAGCAGAGAGGGTGGAATAGTAAAATTCATGTTCAAGGAAATGCACATGATAAGAGATATAAAGTTTATAAGTTTGAGGATTAAAATAATAGTCAGCTTTGCACTTGGAGCTGTAGCCTAGAAAAACACAGGGAGTAGATTTAGGTGCAAGTTTATCTGCACAAATAGAGCCTAGAAAGGGAAAACATGTGCATACGAAGAATCGAAGGTGAGAAAGAGTAGATTTAATGTGGAAAAGTGTTTCATAAGGGGACTGATGATTAAGAATCAATATAGGTAAGAGGTTGATGAGATAAAAGGCTTCGAACCAAAAATATTTAGGAAGAGAGGCATACACAAGAAGGGTAAGGCCTACTTAAAATGATATGATAAATTTTATGCTCTAGAAGGTCATTTTGTTGAGGAGTGTAGAGAGATACAATAAGTGATCCTAAGGGTAGTAAGATATTGAGCGAAGATGCCATTTATGAGTTCAGGAGCTATATCGGATTGAAAAGTTTTGACAATAGCCTAAAAGAGGTTTTCAATTGTTATTTTAAAGTTTTGAAAATAGATTAGAGCATGAGACTTTTGAACTAAAGTAAAAGCCAAGTAAATCGACTTAAGTCATCAACAAAGATAATAAAGTATTGATACCCAGATAAAGAAATAGACAAAGAAGGTCCCTAAATATACCAATGAATGAGTTATATGGGTTTTGTAGAGATATGAGATGATAATGGAAATGAAATATGAACAATTTTCCTTTAAGATAAGAAGTACAAGAATTAATGACATTTGATTTAACAAGTAAAATAAAAGACAATCTAGATAATGCAGAGTGACATGTATGACCAAGATGTTGATGCCACAGATCCAAGGAAACAGTGGTAGCACTAAGGGAAACATAATTGCAAAAATGTGATGAAATCTTCAAGGGATAATGGTTATTGTGGATAGAACCTATAAGGAGCGGTATCATGGTTTAAAGGTCCTTCATAATGTAACCAAATAAATTAAATTCAATAAGATACAAATTATCCTAAACAAATTTGGCAACGGATGACAAATTTGTGGTAACATTAGGAACAATCAAAATATTATGAAGATGAAGAGGGTCAGGAGAATTAGATATAGTTAATGTACCATTAGACGAAATGAAAAAGTTTATCCATTGCCAACTACTGCTTGGATGGATCTATCATAAGGTGAAACAGATTCCACAATGTGAGAACTAAGAGTTATATGGGTAGTGGCGCCAGTATCCGGTAACCATTCAGAAATAGTATTGGAGTTGAAGTGTGTAGTATCTAGTTCAAGTTAAATGTTCATGATAGTAAATGCTGCAGAAGGATTGTTATTAATATGTTGAGAACCATAAAGACAATTACGAGACTTAAAATATCGAAAATGACATTGGGTGATAATATGGCCCCATTTTTAACAAATTTGATACTGTGTGGGTGGTTTGCTGTACTTGGTAAATGAAACAATATTTGATTCTTAGGGTGGATGCATAGAATAAGCCTGAAGTTGTTAAGGATTAGGGAGTCCATGAGGCTGATTAAATGGACTATCATGACAGACGGGCCCAAAGGAATGAGGAGGCTTAGAATCATATTCATTCTGCCAGTGTTAAGATTCAATAAAATTAGGGTTGACCCACGAAGTAGATAGGGAGCTATCGTGCCTCCCTTTGCAGGTTCTACCACCTTCTCTATCGCACGTGCCTTTTGAGTGACAACCACCATTATGAGAGACAAAGAGAGTTGCATATGGCGGTAAAGGTGAGTGATATGAAAGCAATTTTTGTTCATGAATTAAAAGCTTTGCTCGAAGCTCAAAAAATGTCGATGGGATATCACGATGCTCAATAATGGTAATGAAGGACTCATAATCAGCTGGAAGTCCACTTAAGGTGAACAGAACCAGATCTTTGTCAGAGAATTTGTCACCAATATATGCTAATTGATTTGCAGTTGTGGAGATAAGGGAAAGAAAATTAGTGATGGTGCTTGAGTCGTTCTTTAGTTTATGGAGTTTGCAACAGAGAAGAGAGCATTGTGAAGCTGATTGTTGCATGAAGTGATCTACAAGTCCAAGTCAAAGTTCACGGGTTGTGTGATAGCTAAGGGTTAATCGCGCGATTAAGGGTGAAGGAGATGCAGGGAAAAAGCATTAGACTAGTCGATCGAATTTTTGTCATTTGTGGTATTCCGAAGATGAGAATTCCAAGCTTGAGGCTGCATCTAGTGGGGATATAGTGATATCCACATAATCAATAAGGTCAGAGGTAATTAAAATAGGTTGAATTTGATTTTTCCTAACAAGATAGTTGTAGAATCTAGTGGTATTGTGAGAAAGCTTGTAACTTGGTTGACTGGTAATGTAAGTATGTTGATGCTTGTCATTTGTGATACTTGCATTGTTGTGGGTGCCTTGTATGAATAATTTGAATGATGCCTATTGAATTGCTATTGTTTGCCTTTTGGGAATAGTGTATGTTGGTGTTGTTTATGGAAAAAAGGAAAAAAGTTATATGCTCGATGTCGGCTTTGATACCACGAAGATAGAAAAATGTATTGTATTTTTCACTATATTTATAGAAGGTTTAAGAACCTTAATATACATAATTTGACATATATGAGATAAGGTATAAATAAATTGAAAAGATTAAAGCATATTGAATATCATGTTTATCTCTAAGTAACATAGTTTATCTCTAGTTAACAGAAAATTAAAATGGATTCATAGCATTTTGAAATGTAAAATCAGATAACATGCCTCAAGTTCATATTTAAACATATATCAAAGTGCAATAACCTTGCAATGAACTGTATCCAACATGGAACTATTGATGCCTGGGAAAGAATTACGTAGAAAAGTTATAATAATACAATAACTCGAGTCCAGCAGCAAATCATTTTTTACCAATCTGAGAAGAAAAGATGATGACACAATGATGAAGCTTGAATCCCATCACCGTTATAAGAGAATATTCAGTACACTCTTTATCCTATAAAGTAGCCAAATCAGAATTAAGAAAAAAAGAGCTCTCCATATCTAAAAACTGCATATCCAATGTTTCATTTGAACTATGTCTTCTTAGCTCTTACATCAATAACAAAAACTGAACATGCTCTTGAAGCAATTAAGTCGTACAAACTTGACCTGATTAATATGATATATAGGGGTAAAAAAAGTAATATAGAAAATAAAGTGAGAAACGCCAAAATTAATATGACATATAGACCGTAATGGACCAATTATGCTTGGTCTTGATTACTGCATGTCAAATGCATTGGGTAGTTTAGCTTGAGCAAGCATTTGAACAACTTCTCTCATTGTTGGTCTTTCCACACTGTGCTCTTGAACGCATAGCATGGCCACAAAGAAGACCTGCATTGCTTCAACTAACGGGACATTGTTCAATCTCGGATCTAAGATCTTTACCACCCCTTCTTTGCTTAAGTTGCTCTGTATCTTGCTCCACTGCACAATGTCCAAAGCTTCTTCCCCAAAATCACCGACTGGTTTTTTTCCCGTTATTAACTCTAAAAGTACAACTCCAAAGCTGTAAACGTCACTCTTCTCGTCCACCTTTAAGGTATAAGCATATTCTGTCGCCACAAGTAGCAAAGGGGTAAGAAAATTGCTTATTTGATGCATAAGTTTTGTTATTTTTTTTAATATGGAGGGTTAAACTTTGTTCTTCCATAGTTACAAACGGTAAAACTTGGACTGATTTTTGAAAGCAACCTTAGTTCCGCTGATGACTGACTGGCTGTACTATTCATATGGACAGAATAAAGAAGCAACCTTAGTTCCGCTGATGACTGACTTACTGTACTATTCATATGGACAGAATAAAGTTAGTTCGACTCATTTCCCAAGTGACAGACTCCCGAGTCTAAAAACAACACACGAAAGTATTTCCGTTTCTAGGGTTTAGGGAAAGTAAACATTAGATCTCAATCAGACGATTAAAGCTGGTATGCATGTGTTTGGATTTATGTGGATTTTGTTATTGCACTATAATTTTGGTTTGGGTCAAAAAGGGTTGGTTCTGACTGGTGTGTATGGATATGGGTTTTAGTTTCAAGACATGCAAAAAAGGCTCAACAACCCCTGCAGGGTTCGATAAAGCAAAAAGAAGCATTTCCTATGCGTTAGTGGAGCCTTTTGCTCTTTCCCGAACTCCCCCCATGTCTCAGGTTTCCATTTCTTTTTCTTTTTCAATTTTTGGTTAGACTTGAGACCATTAGTACATTTAATAATAGATGTTACCTATGTCTACAAAATTATACGCTTGGACCCTAAAAACGTTAAAGACAAACCGTTTGGAATCAATGATTAAATATGTTTCTCAGGAGACTAAATCATTACTCCAGGTCAAAGGGAAAACACACGTCTCTGCCACCAATCAAGTATACGGAGTCAAAAGTTGGTCTGAGGTTGAGGTCTACGGGAATTGAATAGGAAGCGGTGAAGTCAGATCATGAACTTTGGTTTCCTCTTGGACTGTAAACACATATTAAATTAATTTAGAAAATAACATACCTGGAGCAATATAGCCATAAGAACCGGCAATTGCAGACATACATTGTGATGTTCCAGTGTCCTGCAAGAACTTGGCCAGACCGAAATCTGCCACATGAGCCTCGAAGTCAGAGTTGAGCAAGATGTTATTGGACTTAACATCCCTGTGTATAATTAGAGGAGAACAGTCATGGTGCAGGTAGCATAAGCCCCTCGCAGCTTCAATGGCGATTTTCAGCCTCGTTTCCCACTTAAGAAAACCACCTCTCTTTCCATGTAATACTTCACCTAAGCTACCATGTGGCATGTACTCATAAACAAGCAAATTGGTCTCTTTGTTGGAAACAAATGCCAATAATCTCACGATGTTCCTGTGTCGAATTCGACCTAGTGTTTGTATTTCTGCAGAAAGACCATTGTCATGTGAAGATCCTTTGCTTATTCCCAACAATTTTTTAACAGCTACTTGCTCCCCATTAGGCATTAACACTCTGTACACAGTTCCCGCTCCACCTCTTCCTATAATGTTGGTTTCCTTCACACACTCCAAAACGTCTTCAATTCCAAAATCCAAATTCTGGAATGCCGTCAATTTCCAGCGATTCGAATTGCTTCTTATCTTTTGAGTCTTGATGATCGCCAATGCAGCAAATACTAACGAGCAAACTAGTAGTCCCAAAGCAAAAAGAAGCTTGAATTTCCCAGGAACCTGAGATTTGGAGCCATTTTGGTTATGTAATTGCAGTGGAGAAGATGAAAAGTTGCATAAGTTGAGGAAAGAGCCACAAAGTTGAGGATTGCCAATAAAAGATGAGGCATTGAAGAATGTATATTGTCCAAATTCGGGTATGGAACCAGAGAAGTTATTGTGAGAGAAGTCTGCCGAGGTTAGACTTCTCATGGACCCAATTTCCTTGGGCAGGCTCTGGGTCAAGTTGTTCCATGATACGTTAAGATAATTCAATATGTGAATTTGACTAATCTGAACTGGGATTGGACCTGAGAGTTGGTTTTTGCTGAAATCTAAATAAGTCAACATATGACAATTGCCGATATCAGATGGGATGGTTCCAGACAAGTTGTTTCTACTAATAACCAATGTAAGGACATTTTTCAGTTGACCTATTTCGGGTGGAATTTTACCAGTTAACTGATTTCCACTTAGGAGAAGAATCTGCAAGCTGGAGAAATTTCCAATAGAGGCAGGAAGTGACCCAGTCAAGCGATTTTCTGATAGATTTAGTTGCTCAAGTTTCGACGGCAAGCCACTTCTCTGCTCAGGAATTAGTCCACTCAAGTAGTTATTTTGCAGCTCCATTAGAGACAACTCAGGCAAATAAAGAAACCCACTAGGAATGGATCCTGTAAGATAGTTCTGCCCCAGTCTGACTCTCCACAATGTGTCACAATTGCCAAGATCATCAGGTAAAGAGCCAAAGAGAAAGTTGATACGCAAAATTAAAATCCTTAACATTCTGCCTGAGCAAAGTGATTTGGGGACTAATCCTGTCAGCTTGTTGCTTGAGAGATCAAGTTCACTTAGTTTCCCATTTTCTCCAAGCTTTGCTGGAATTGCCCCGGTCAGATTGTTATGCCAGAGTTTTAAGACTTCCAACTCTGGTAACTCTGCAACGAAATGAGGTATGTCACCATGCAACTTATTGAGAAACAAGTTCAATAAGGTGAGCTGACCAAGCCTTGATAACTCCAATGGTATGCCTCCTGTTAGACCATTATTTGACAGATCGAGATACTTGATGCTGCTTAAATTCCCCAACTGTGGAGGGATTGAACCACTTAACTCATTAGTTTGCAAGAAAAGAGTGTCCAACTTATTGAGGTTGCCCAACTCTGGAGGTATTGGACCCTCCAAACTACAATTTGCCAGGTCTAGATGGACAAGATTGATCAACTTGCCCAACTCAGGTGGGATTCCACCGTCGAATTCATTGTAATAACCCAAGTAAAGCTGCAGAAGGTTAGTAAGATTACCGAGCTCACTGGGAATTCTACCATGCAAACTATTTCCTTTCAGAGACAGATAGTTGAGCTGCTCCAAACTTCCATAGCTCGAAGGAATGGTACCTGAAAAGTAGTTCCCGCCAAAATCCAAATGCCTCAATTTTGCAAGTTGAGTTACACCTAAAGGAAGCGAGCCTTTAAAACTGTTGTCGTAAGCATCAAATACTTCAAGCTCTTTCATTTGGGAGAAATCTAAGTCCAGCTCTCCACTGAATTGATTGTCAGAAATGTTGAGGAACCTAAGCCTTGCAAGCTTGTGAACTTCACGAGGGAAATCGCCCGAAAAGCTGTTTCCAGCAAGTGAAAGATTGACAAGGCCCCGGAGTTCAGTGATCACCAGTGAGAGAGAGCCAGAAATGTTTGAGTTGGATATGTCAACTGAGACTACTGATACATTCATGTGATCGCATTGTATCCCAGTCCATGAGCAGAGAAGCAGGGAGTTGGAAATATTCCAGCTATCCAGAGAAGGATCAAACGACTCAAAAGATTGTTTTACAGTTACTAGAATCGAAGCTTGCCTTCTTAGATTGAGTTTATGTGAAGAAAGTGAGTGAGTTGTACTGAAGCAGACCATAACCAGAACGGGTAAGAAGGCAAACCTGACATAAAAAACAGCCATGGTTGATGTAAGAGGAAATGGGATCTCGAGAGGCCTCACCTATTTATCAGATTAGATTGGATAAAACCAGTGACCACTTCAACAAAGCTGAGTTAAGTTTTACAAACGTAGACGGAGACAGAGGGAGAGGGAGAGAAGGGTTTAATGAATCCTAAAGGCAATGTTGTAGCACAATAAGCATCCAAAGTGGTCCTTGTCTTTCTCTTTACCTCTGTACATTTTGGTGCCAAACCATCTTTTGCTTTTGAAAAAAGAAAAGAAAAGAAAAGAAAGAAAGAAAGAAAAGCAAAAGCAAATTGCTTTGCATAAAGATGAGGAACAAGTAGCGAACACACCGTTTCATCAGCCATTCTTTGAATATTCCCTCAACTTTTTTGAGGCCAAAGTTACTGATATGTCCCTTCGGCCACTTCACTTTTCTTTCAATAGAATCCATCTCAGCGTCATGAATCTCCATCACCTCAGTTTAGTTAGTAGGATTTGACAGGATTGGCAAATCCTGAAATATCAAGAAATCCCAATCAACACTCATAGTTGACTCGTACCGTAGCGTTATGATAATGGAAGACTAAAGCATGACCCAACACTTCTTTACAAAAAAAGGAAAAAAGAAAATCATGTACCATTTTGTAAATCCAAAACCCTGGCCATTTTATTAAATACAATATCATCCCCTGGATTGAGTGAAGTCATATCCATACCCATATCCAAGGTAATGATCTATATTTGGTCTCTGATGTTATCTTTTACTATGTGCTGATGGTTACCAACACCCAAATAAGAATAATCATTTATAAGAAATTGCATTCCACCTAATCTACAAGGTAATGATGCTGATTAATCAATTAGATAATAATCTCATACTAATGTTGCCTTATTACTTCATATAACAAAAGAAAAATAAACAACACGTTGACTTTCTTGTCTTTTGTTCTTTTCCTTCAAATTCTCACTTCCTACAAACGTCGAATTAAGCACGTGAATAAGGTTTAGAGATTTCTAACATAAATCTGTTGTATCATATTTCCATATGTTTACCCAACTAAGAAATCTAACACGTAGTGATTTCGAGTTCACCATCAAATTTGTTCCACGTGATTGCAACAAGCCATGGAGCTATTTATCGAAAATGCTTCATTAGTGTGTTTGAAATTAAGGGTAACTTTAGTTGTACTTTTATTTTTAATTTTCTTCTTAATTTTATTTTATGTTTTATGTAAAAGTAAAACAAGTTAATTGCATACTAAATTATTATAGAATATTATATTAAACGTCTGTAATAAGGAGAGGTTAATAATTTTTGACGAAAATAAAATGTTCAAGAAATGTTTCAAATTTTTTTTGGTGATTTTAATGAACTTCCCTCAATATAAAGATCATAAAAATTTTTCTAAATTCAATCAATTTATTAGGAAACTTTCATTCAAGTTTTTGTTTACAAGAAAACAAACCATCAATTTAACTCACATATTGACAAACTAATATTAAGACATTGGAAGGTTCACTCAAAATAAGAAAACAAGTCAACAATAAGCCTTCAAGTAATAAGTTTGTTATTTATCTAATTTCAAATTATTAACTCCCAACTTTCACATAAATAACTACATATTCGCGAGTGTAGTTCAGAGCATCATAGTCATACATGTGAAGATGGAATAGAAGATTACATTATAAGCAAAAATTAACACTTTGTAATTTTTACTCAACTATTTTAATAGTTTTAATTATATAGAACATAAAAAATTAGTTAATGTATCATATGTTCAAATCTGTAATACAATTTTTTTGAAAATATAAATGAATAAATTGGTAAAATTCAAGGGATCAAGCCCTATAGATAACCTCAGTATCATTGCTACGAAAATCAAGGACTTCTAAACATTACAAGATGAGGACATATGGTAGTTGATTAAAAATAAGCTAACAATTGTATCCCCACACACTATATTATGTAATAGTTACATGCAAGTTATTATCTATTAGTCCTTAAAGTAAGAGGAAGCTTTACTCCACAGCCAACTTCTAGCTAATCTTTCCACTCGTTTCACCTTGTATGTTAGAAAGACGAGGAGAGGCACACTGTTGCGTTACCATCACATTTTGTTCTTCTTGATTTCCTCTTTGCATGTTTTTTTTTTTTTTTGAAGGATCTAAACTAACTTATTATCATGTCTTCCAAGTGGTACCTAATATTAGGGATGGAAGGATAAAGGCAAAAGGTTTTGGACATTTGCCTCTCACACTTATTTCTCCTTTAGATTTTGTCCTTTAGTTACTAGGGAAGCTCCTTATAGGTGCAACTCTTGATCAACTTTAGAGGCTTTGCATGCTCTACTTTTAGTCAGAGATTTCAAAGTTCAGTCTAGGGTTACCTATTTCAACACCAACTCGCCTTTCGTAAGAGATGGGATTTCCTTACTTAGTTGGTTAGCATCTATACATATATATGGTTAAAATATGAATTGGACTATAGTTTGGCTCTATATTTTTAGTTGTAGCTGATGCTATCTATCAATCAATATCTAGATGGGTTATGAATATGGAAAGCTAGTTTATGATTTCTTGAGGTAGCTGTTAAAGAGACCATTTGAATATAGTAAATTTAATGCCTTAATTACAGAGTTGACGTATTCTGAATATCATTCTAGTGGTATTTAATCCCTTGTAGGGCAATCCACTAGTATCCTCAAAAGAATCTTGAGTTGTTCTTTGTCTCCTAACATGAATTGTATTCCTTTTGCTTATTTACACCTAAATTGTTCAACATTCTAATAGCCATGATTCTTCTAGAGAAATTATAAAGGGACTTGCTAATTCTTTAACCGTTGTTGATTAACTAGGGTGATATGCATTCTTTTCCAGTAAAGAAGCTCTTAGTAAAGAATTTCTTATTATTTGGTGTGAAGCTGGAATAGTCTTTAGTTCTCTCCTTCTAAAGTTTATAAACTAGCCTGGTGAACAAATATTGAATAAGATTTTTTTTAAAAGTCACTCCACTTTTTTTTGTAATAATTGGTGTATTATCTCCTTTCAAATTAAGGGTGAGAAGATTAAGGAGAATAGGTTAAGTAGTCTCCTTCATGGCCATCCTGAGGACTTATAACTGAAGAAAAGATAATTTTGTGTCTCCATTAAAGAGTTACAAAGCATACATTTTGTGGATTATTATACCTTTAGTAAATAGCCTCCTATGAATTGCCAAACCATACAATGAAACTTGTCTTTGGAATTGCTTGAGGGAACCATACTAGCTTGAGCCATAGTACAGTCAGGTTCCTTTCCTTTAAGGAATCTCTGTATGATATATTAATATATATTTTAGTGGAGTTCTTAGCCTATAGAGTATGATCACTTATAGAAAAGGCTCATTTTCATATAAAAACATTGTCAATACGTCTTTGGTCGGTTGATCAAGGATGAAATCATTGTCCAATATCACTTGTTTCATTATAGCATGCAATGGAATATGTGTCCTTAGATGAAGGAACCTATCATGCTTTATTAATAGTCCCAAATCACTCAATATGTTAGTCTAAAATTTATTTTTGGATCTATTATCCGATTGGATTTTAAACCAATCTCTCACATGTGCTCTTAATCTCATAAAGGAATCTTTGTCCATAAAGCATCTTGTTTTGGCTTGCAAGTCCAGAAATCTTGTTGTTTTTGGTAAGAATGCATCCATTTAACTCACAGTTATTCATTGTCACTTAACAATCTCCAAATACTTTTGATTAAAAGCACTATATTTCTTAGTTTTTAGAGGGATTACTCTCAGCACTCCTTTCCTTGGTTGGAAAATCGTTTTCCAAGCAACGCTAATTGTGTTGGGAGAGCTAGATTTGCCTACCTATAAGAAATTTATAGGAATCCTTTTTATAGTCTTGATTAGAGAAGATGCAAGAGCAATGTGGGCTGGCTAATGAGACAAAGAGTTTAAAACAACATTAATTAATTGGACTCTTCCAGTAAATGATAATGCCTTGTTGTAGTAATTATCTATTCTTCACTTCACCTTGGTAATTAAAGGAAGAAACTGCAATGGATGGTTTCATGTATGGGATAGGAATGCCTAAGTAAGTAAATGGATTTTCTTTTCTCTCAAACCAATGACAGAAGAGAGCTAATTTGTAGGATAGCAGTAGACAGGGAAATAAACAAGTAGTTTTTGTACTGCTCAAAATCTACTTCAAAATTTTAAAAAACTAATTCTTAAAATTTTCTTACTGTAAGGAATAATGGGATTTATTAATGTCAAATACTTGAAAATAACTAAATAGTTTAGAAAATTAAATAAATTAGATAAAATAATAGAAATAAATTATAAAAATTGACACATAAATTTTACTTTGTTCATATATGATTGCATTTATAGAAGACGCAAATCAAGAAAAAAAATTACCATTACTATCTCAATTTTAATGAGTATCCAGTTCATAGAGGATCATTTACTTGCCAAATCCAGTAATCTATATATACCTAAAATCTCATATAAATAGAATGTGAAATCTTATATTTCTTTACTTTTTTATATTGGTCTTTAATGATTCTTAAAAAAGGGTGAATTTGAGTGTCAATAATTTTAAATATTATATTTGTAACATCCCACCCCCGATAGGAAGGGTAAAATAGTAATTTAGCAATGGATGAGAGTGATTGGGATTAATTAGAATTGTTCATACATACTGGTATTTGCAAACAGTGAATTTGTGCACATGAAATAACTGTACATGCATTCATGATTATTTCCCGGTATTGAGCCTAAATGGACTTTTATTGTGATTTATGTGGAAATTGTATTTGAAAAATTTATTGGATTGAGTTTTTGTATGTTTT
>JAOTAX010000005.1:32902258-32925638 GCA_025629825.1 Erythroxylum guanchezii | reverse complement strand
CTCACTGAGTTCGCAAAAACTCATCAAAATTTTGCATCTATTTTTCAGGTCTTGAAGAATACCCCGGTTGACACGGGAGTATGTCTACTGTAGGTAAGTGAAGGATAGAGGTCGGGATCAGTTCGCGTCTGCATTAGTGTCCAATAGAAGTGTATTCCAAAATGATACTTTGTTTTTATAATGGGCCAATGTGGTTCTGTTATTTGTACATTAAATGGTTTTTGTAAATTATTATTGACTGTTTGTAATAACTGAACATGATTGTATTAACTGAAAATGTTTATTTGTGCAAGTGGGCTCAAATTTTTTACTGTTTTCCGCGCACATGAGTGTAATAGAAAAACAAAAAAGAAAAAAATTGTATACTGAGTTTTGACCGACTGATGTAGTACGCCACCCTCGCGGGACACGGACTCGGATATCACCAACGATATCGGGTTCGGGTCACTCGGGAGTGGGGTGTTACAATATTTCATATGGACTTTATCGTATAGATCTAAATATGTACAAGATAAAGAATATCTTTAAATTATTTTGTCACTAGACTAAAACCAATCAATTAACTGTCGGGCATAAACTAACAAAAATAAGATGGAATGCAGTTTGCATACTTGAAAAATCTCTCAATAACTTTAGTTCAATATGGTGGTCATTGAATCCATGGAACAAAGATTTTTTGGGTTAAAAATTGACGGTTGATATCATTAAACTTAGCCACTCTCTTAAATCTATGAGCTTTGGAATCCCGGTTGGGCTCTCATGATCGGCCATTAATGACAGAAAGTGCTTTGGTTACTTTAAGTGTTAATTTTTTTTGCCTATACAATGTATATAAAAAGCTCGTAACATGGTCGTTAATGGCTCCATATTAGCTAAATAGAGATGAACTATCTTGAAGTGGATTTCTTGTTTGGACCAGAAAGGGGATTTAAGGTTTAAAGAATTTAGAGTTGGATGAAGCCAATAGGATTTGGGTAACAGGCAACTTAAGCAAACATTGATTTAGGGTTTGTAAAAAAATTGTTTAATTTATACAAATAATAACATGTTTTATGTTTAAATTTTAAATAATAAAATAATAAAATTTAGAATAAACGTCCACATAATTAAAATTGTATCACAAGTTTATATTGTCATGACAAAATAATGAAAACTTAATTAGATTTGAGGATTCACATTGTGTCATTTAATAAAGATTAAAGGTAAAACTAGTACTAAAAATAATGGCATGAACTATCTTACCAAAAGGGCAAAAGTAACTCTAAAGTTCGTTTTCGATTAGAAGTTAGACATTAAAGTTTCACAATGTTCAAATTAAAGCTTGACGTTTTAGGTAATTGTTTTTGATATGCTACTTAATGTGAGGATTGGTATTGTTTCTTTCATATCGATTGCTTTTATTTTTTTTGGAATGTATTTGTTCTACTTTAGCTTCTTGGTGCTTATATCTGGACTAATATCTTTTTTAGATTGATATTCTCTTTCCCACGATTTTACTTTGTGAACTTGCAATATTGTGAGCACTAATGTACTTCCTCATTCTTATACTATGACATTTAGCCTTTGTAGCTAACAACTTATGTATATTATCTTAAGTAGTTAATTTTTCCCATTATGTATCCCCTTTATTATGAGTATTTAGGCAAGGCACATATATCTCTTATCTCTCAATTTGAATTTTCTGGGTAATGATACACTTTCCTCATGTAAAATGTACATGGAGTTTTTGGAGATTTCAGTCTAAAACATGTCAATGCCCCTATAATATTTCATGATGGAAGAGGGGTCATAAAGACCTTCCTCATTCCTTTGTCAATCTTATAAGGGACTTTTCTTATTAGGTTAAATTTTGATGTTGTAGGAATTTATAATCTCACTAGTATGTTTTAGACTACATGATGTTCTTCTTGTTGGTTAACTTCTAAATGAATGATGCATAATATACTTGTCCACATTAGTTTTCCCATAGGGCAAAAAGATTGATGGATAAGATACTTAATCCCAATCCTAAAATAGTGAGTACTCTCATTCACTACATTTATTTATATTTTGTGCAACTGATTAAAGATTTTATATACACTCATGAAATATTAAAATATTGTTACTTTATATCGGATTTATGTCACATTGCTTTGAAATAAAACTATAATAATTATCCTTGGTACATCGTATACACTAAAGGCTAAGGATGATTGTCACAAAGGCAAATTATAATAGGTTTACAAAAAAAGATAGGGATTAGACCATGGAGAAGTGAAAACCAAAGGCAATTTAACTCATGATATAGGAGACAAGTTATGGTTTCACCACAATTTTAATTAAGCAAGTTGTTTAAACTTTAAATAAATAAAATTTTAGAATGAGATTGATGCTTATGCACTTCTTTGATATCTATATAGATGGAATCCTCATCCTCTATTACTAATATAACCATAATTTCAAATATTGAAACTATGATTTGATATTGTAGGTTAAATGCGCCAATAAAATCTCCATTGGGTGATTATAATCTTGGTCAGAGATTCTACGGATGCTCCAATTATCTAGTAAGAATATGTTTGTTATTAGTTTAAAAGCTTTCTTGTTTAATGATTTTTACAACTAATTTTTTATAATTGGCTCTCATAGTCTCACGTGGCACTGTAGAACCTGTAGTAGAATTAAAATATTATAAATTTAGGTCATGTTATTAATGAAGCTACAGAGCACTAATGGTGTTATGTCAACATTACATTTTCTATTTGCACAAGATTCAATTTGAACATTTCTAAAATGATATAATTTAACTTAAACGTTGTGAAACGTTAAGGTCTAACTTAAAATTAGAAGCAAACCTTAGGATTATTTTTGCCCTTTTTAACCCAAATTTTTAAAGAAATATTAAGATTTGAATTGCATATTTTATCTTTTAAAATGAGAGAAGCTTTCTATCTTTCTTTGGAGGTCATCGAAAATTTGTAAGATTATTTAGGGTAAACAAGGATAAGAGAGACAACTTTACATTTGAAAAAATGTCTCTCCTCTTTTCTAGCGGCTCCTTAAGTCCTCTTTTTCTAGAACAATTTTTATGATTAGCAAAAGATGAGGTTCCCTTAATCCAATAACTCATGAATTTTCAACATTTTTCATCTTCATTTTTAAAAAAATCCAACTAATTCTAACTTTTAATTCCTTATTTTAAAATTTTTTAACTAATTAGAGCTTTCTCCTAACCTCCTTCTAAGCAAAAAAAGTAAAGAAAATCCAAATGTTTTTTAAAATGAAAATCTAAATGTTGAAATTACATAATTCTGCTTGTTATTTTGTTTTTATATTTTCTCTAAATTTCTCCAAAATTAAAAATATTCTAATAAATTTATTTAACCAAAATAAAAATAAAGTGATAGAATAAAAACTCTAATTAAAAGAAATTAGTCATTGATTAAACCCTACTGTGAATAAATATTTGAAATTAGAATTTAGTTAAGACTATAGACACAATTAAATTAAATTGAATGTAACATCGTATGAGTGTATATAAAATTTGATAGGATGAAATTATAATATGAGAACGAGTGTAAAAAAGTTAGAAAAAAATTAAGTATGAACAAATTGGATATGATGAAACTAAAAGCTAATATGGTGAACATCATACAAATTAAACATGATAAAAATACAATTATACATAAATTAAAATTAGATGTATATAATCAAATATAAAAGAATTTACATTGAATTTGATGGAATAAATATATAAAATAATATATTGAATAAAATAAAAAATGTCAAATAAAATTAAGAATTATCTTTTGTTTAATTTCAGATCAAGTGATCTGATGCGTTAAATCCTCTTAAGGTTTCATTATCTCGATTTTGTTCAATTAAGTTTTATCTATTTTATTGTGTTTGCTCAAAATAGTTATAGTCACCAACTTTTGGTTGAATTTATTCAGTCCGCATTTTTCACTCTTTTGGCTTATTTTCAGGACTTGGTCATATTACAATTCCTAGTTAGTTAGGTTTATTCGTCAAAGGGCTAAATGAGTTGTGGCAAAACTAGAATGTCTTCTTAAGACAAGATTAAGGCTATTTATAATTCAATAATGATATATTTAGTTGTCAGCTTAGCCTATATTTTACATTTGTCATAGTTTGTCGTGAATTTATGTTTTTGAGAATGTGATCATTACTAAAAAAAAATATTGTATTGATTCATTGATTAAAAGTGGGTTTTTCTCCATTGGAAAGTTCATAAAGGGTTCAAATTTTATGTTCCTATTATTCTGTTTTAACCCGGTTTTATGCCTAATATGATGTCATTTTATAGTAAAAATTACATCGTATTATGTGCAAAATTTACAAAACAACATCTTATTAGACTCAGAAAAGGGTTGGAATAAAGTTATTGAAACAGAGGATCTAGTTCCTACATAAGAATGCTTCAAGGACTTCTTGATATTTGATTAATTCTAATTTAGTATTTGATAGGATTGAATCATCTTATATTTTCTTATGCATTTGAATGTCTTTTCAATCCTATTATTGTGTTTAAATACTCAATTTGTGTTTATCTTGTGTTTACATATAGATTACAGAAGTGAACACAAATATATGCTAAAAGGAAGAAGTTTGACAAAGTTTAGAGAGCCATCCATTGAGGAGAAACCATTAAGGACATTTGGAGGAGAATTGAAGAAGACCTAGGAAATAACCCAAGGCCACAATCGTGACAGAAGCTTAAGCATATGGCCACGATCGTGACAGAGAGTAGATAAATCGGCCATAATCGTGCACTAATTTATCGTTTATCGAAGCTCCTAACGTTTAAAAATAGATAAAGGCATAACATTTATTGAAGATCCTAAATCTAACATACATCTCTCATACCTCATATTACCAATCTTACATGAAATGGTAAAAATACCTGGATCCGGGTATTTTGTTTTATTTTGTTACAATATTTGAAATAACATTTACATCCCAGCTCTCTGTAGTTTGACCCTAACTCACCATTTACTGCATAGTTTGGTAGTTAGGAATTTATTATTTGGTAGTTACTGACAAGCTATTAATATTGATAATTTATTACTTGTGTCGTGTGACCTATCATTAATGTCAATTTAGTAATTATATTTTGATGTTCATTTGTCTTCATAAATCTTGATTTATGAAAGTTGTAGACACTTGCAAATTGCAATACTAGAAGTTTCAATTATAGGAAATATGTATACTTAACAATATAACACCAGACGAATAATAATTCGCAAAACACGATAACTAAAATGAAAAAAGGATTTGATATAATTAAACATTTTCTTTTCTTTTTTATGTCTTTTTATTTTAATATGATTGCATCCAATCAATGTAATTGATCAATTTCTTTTCTTTTTTATTTCTTTTTATTTTAATATGATTAACTGATAAAAATGGAGAAGAGAAAAAATGAAAATAAAATAATAGACTTGGTAAATAAAAATAAAATTTAAAGTTCATTCACTCCAAAAAGGTCTGAAATAAATCTAAAAAGCCAAAATTTCCAAAAATCATGCTTTCACACCCTCTACGCTTGATGTTGAGAAACATGAACTCGTAACAGTGTAAAGAACGTTTATTATAAAAATTAAGGGCAAAATTTTAATTTTACATTCACAAACACTATCTAATGTTTGATTAAAAGGCTAGCTTAGCTATGAATAAATCTGAATGCATTCTCATTAGAAAGAGGGAGTAGAGTACTTATAAGCATACGTAAAGGGCAACAAATACTCTCTAAAAGTGCATTGATGTGATAATTACTAATTTATTGAATGGAAAACACTAAATTATAGGCTTATTATTTCTAGACAAGTGAAAGATTCTTTGTTTACTTGTATTAGCGAGCCAATCTATGAATCATGCTTTCTACAAGGATCAATCAAAACCTAGAATCCTTATTCTTCCCATCACTCCCTAAATGCTTTCTAATATCAACAGCCTTCTTGATGAGACGATACAGATCCTCAAGCGTTTTAGGTGCAAGATCAGATCAAATCACATCAAATCAAAATAATCTAATCAACTAAAATGTACGTACCCAAACAATTTTTTCTACGACAAACATAATTTGGATTTAAGGATTAGAGAAAAAATGTTCTATTTAAGGATTATGTATTTGGGTTTTAGTTAAGATGTGGATGAATGGGTTTTTGTTTTAGGCAGTGATCGAAGGTGGGTGTTTAAATGAAGAGAATTTTCGTCCTTTCTTTTAAAAAAATTCTATTTTGTTAATTTATAAATGATGTGTCCCAAGCCAATATCAAATTTTATGGTGTGTAAATGTAAAAAAAATAATAATTTAAGATTGTTTTAACGAAAATTGAAGTTGAAAGGCAATAAAATTTAGGTGGTTAAAAAAACTTTTTTCTTTAAAATATATTAAATTTTTAGTTGATAAATTTTCATTTTTCACGTAAATGAAAGTCTATCTTTTATAATCAAAATACAATTTAATAAATATTTCCCATTTATTCAAATTTAAATTTCTTTTTAAATTATCATGTCTTTTCAAAAAATTCACATTCCCATTTCATTTTCCTTGTATCCGCCATCAATAAATGAGTTTGTTTTTATCTTTAATTGTAATATCCTAGTTCGATAATTATATTGTGTAATATGTTGTACATACATTTTATAAAGTATGTTTTATTTATAGTGTATTAGAGTAACTTAAGCGTTTAAATGTATTATTGAGGTTATAACAAAGATTAAGGATAGACCAGAGATGGTTCTAGATTCGACCGAAAATTTATCAGAAAATTTTCAAAAACTCCAAAAAGTTACGAAATGAGTCTGAACGAACTTTAAAAGCCTCGAAATATATTTTGAGGATTTAAGTGATCCTTTTCAATGAAATTCGAATGATTTCTAGATGAATAGTAAATCTAAGTGAATAGTATTTTTGGATGAATAATGAATCCGCTTGAATCCGCTTGAATGGTGATTTTGGAGACCTAACCCCAAAAATTTGAAACATACCCAAAGTAGGTATTAGAGTTCAATGATAATAAAATGGTCCGAAAATAAGCTCGATCGGATGAATTTCGGAAGTTTCGAAAGTTTAGGGTTAAAATGCCCTTTTTTGGAAAATAATAGGTATTGAGGATTTTAAACCCATTCGAATTTTTTTTAAAGGATCCAATCAATAAGTATTGACCCTAATTTGAGTATTTTATGTCAATTTGATGATAAGATGGTTGTGGAATTTTTTTCATAATTTAATTCGGTTAGTTGGTGAATTAAATGTATTAAAGGAAAATTTGGTCTTTTTATATTCATTAAAGGGAAATTTGGTATTTTTACAAGCATTTAGTGGAATGATAAGTCATTAGAAGAGAACCAATTAAATGGTGACAAGTAGCATGGGTAAAAGTGTAAATATGAGACATTTTTGATAAAGTTATAATTATAAGATGCTATTAAGGATAAAAGTGTAATTATAGTGGAAATGGGGGCAAAATTGCAATTCTACAAAGCCTCATCTTCTTTAAACATTAGTGGCTGGCCATTTATGAGAGAAACGTAGAGAGAGAGAAAAAAGAAAAGAAAAGAGAAAGGATAAGAGAGAGTTACGGCTACGGCAAAGTGTAGTGATCTAAATCATTTTTCATACTCTTCTACCTCCAATCAAGCATCCAATAATGTAGCGTCCCCTTACTGTAGAGTACACACCGGGACTCCCAGAGGTCATTTTAGTACATATCCTACGATAAGGGCAAGTTACGTTCGATCACTACATTCACTTCACATGGCATCATATCATTATTCACTTGTAAAACATCATAAGAAAATCACAATATTTTAAAAATTAACTTTTCCCTCATTTCATCGCACATAATTGAAAGTCTACATTGTATCTTTCAACCTTTACTACTTGTACATCATTTAAAACCTAGTACAAAAGTACTACACGAAAGAGGAAAAAATACAAAGTCTATCTAGATCGGTACAGTAAATTCACGGAAGTTTTAGATCAAAATTCAACACTATTACTATTCATTCCCATAAAATTTCCAGATGACTTACATTTTTTAAAACCAACAATTCAATTTTTTTATTACCAATCTTTTTACTCCATTTCAATCAACTCATTCACCATAATTCATACAACTCCTAAAAATGCAAATTTAACCAAGATCTTCAAAAAGTCAGCTGTCCATATTCTCACTCTTCATGTTCTGCAAATTTCAACTTTTTATCACATTCACTATTTCCTTGTCAACTTTCATTCACACACTCATTCCCATCTCAGACCATCATTTTATAACTACTTTTCAACTCAACATTCATTTTCACTATCATCTCTAAGGAAAATACCAGCTCACGTAAACACACACATATATATATTCATGCACAGTGAAGAAACCGAAAACAGAGCATACCACCTTTTCATTCTTTAATTTTCTACACTCATCCTATACATCATTTCATTGCTATTTCTAACTCCAAAAATCATTTTTACATCACCTAATCACTAACAATCCAACAAAAACTAAATTAACACTATAATCAAAATTTTCATCCCAACAACACAATATTTATGAATATACACGTAAAATGTCATTTTCCATGCAGATGACAGAAATTCATCAATTTCATTTCATAAATCCAAAACTTTAAAGGATTTTCTCAATACTTGTTAAAGATTCCAAAACCCTCAATTATCTTCAAGCCCTAAACTCATGCAAAATCAAGTAATCCATTGTGCAAAATTACCAGCTTTTGGTTTTTCTTAAGCAGAAAAGACAAATAGCAAAGTGGGATTTGTATAGGAAAAAGGAAAGTAAAGAAATTCCTCAGAAGGTGTTTGATGAAAAACTTTGTGTATTGGGAAGAATTTCGGAGAAGGTGATGTTGAAGAAGTTAACTTAAACATATAACTAAGTCTTTTCCAACTCTCAGATAACTATAACTTACTTCTAACAAAATATAAAACCCACTTACTAAGTTAGTGACAAGTGTCACTTTCTTAAGGTCTAAGCCTAAACTAAGTTCCTTTTTAACTCATTCCTTTAACTCTCATAATTCTCCTCTTTACAATGTAATTATCTCTAAATATCATTAATTCCTATTCCTATTTTCCACAATACTCTATAAATTCCAAAAATAAATCTTAAATTTACTGAAATTCACAAATATCACAATTCTATTAACTGATAAAATTCCAATATGGTAAACTTCCAATTTCTAAAAAATAATACAACTCAATCCAATTATATCTGGAATTATTTCTGAATGCATGTACAATTATTTCATGTGCAGAAAAATCACTATTTATATGTATGTGTATGACATATTATGCATGAGCATGAAATGCATTTCTAAACTCTCATTGATCACTCATATTACTATTCCAATCTTCCCACAGGTAATGGGATATTACAAATAAAGTTCCATGGTCATTCAAACGAAGAAGAAGAAAAATGGGTTGGTAATCTTACTAACCTTGTTGAAAAATATGATTTGTTAGGTTATAGGTTAAATGTGGTTTTGATGGTGTGATTTACACCCTTACACCCTTTTGATGTAATATCAAGGTTTTATTACATTAGAAGCAATTGGGAGAAGAAAATCAAGAAAAGCTAACTTGTGAAGCCTTAGTCAAACTTGGTCAAAGGTGAGATCTATTGCCTAAAGTGTTTTATTTTGTCATTTGATGATTTAAGATTAATGAATGACATTAGGAAGTTAGTTTAATGATGAAAGAATGAAAGAAAAACCATAGAAATGATTAGATGAGTTTTCGGCCAAGGTTAGGGTTTTTAGTGTGTTATGATCCAAAATTTTATTTTGATGTTTTATGATGTTCAAAGCATTATTTTGATGCTAATGAATATTTTGATGCTAATGAAGTAAAGAAATGAAAAATAATTGATTTGGAATTGGTTTTGGTTGAAATTTGACCTAGAGTGCTTGATTTTGTAAAAAAATTGTTAATGAAATTTTAAGGCTTAAATGTACGTATCAAAATGTCATGGAAGTGAATTTGGATTGGTTTTAAGTGTTAGAAATCAAATGAAATTGAATTGGAAGAGTTTAATGTAAAATATGTTAAGTTTAGCCTTAAGGGCATTTTTAGTATAAAAATATGGTTATGAAGTAATAATCATGTTAATGTGATTAAGGATGTGGGGTGTATGTGGAAAGTAATGAAGTTAACATGGTTTATGGTATATTTAATTGAAAAATGCATTTAGGAGTTTAATGTATTGTTATTAGGTTTTCGGGTCGAAAAATGAAGCCAACTGAAGGGTTTTAAAGTGGTGAAAAGGAAACTAGCAAGTTATGAGTGTATTTTAACTATTTTTATGACTTAATTCTTTGTAAAACAATTGATGACATGTGACTATTCTTTAAATTGAGTTTAAGCAAATGGTTTTCATTAGATTATTAAATGAATATTTATACTGAGTTTTATGCAAATGATATTTTACAAGTGAATATTGCTAGCATAAGTGTATGCTTTGGCAATATATGAGTTTTAAATTGAAAGTTAAATTGCAGTATTCATCATATTTTAACAAGCTCATTATGAATACAAACATTTCATATAATTATTTTAGGATAATCTAATCATTCATTTCATCTCATTCATATCATCAACATGTACACAAACATAGCATATCATTATATCCACTCAATTTAGTCATTCTTTGCAAATATTCACATGGTACATGTAAAGTTATGGATGCAAATACACATAAGACTCCACTTTCTTTTTTATTTTGTTGTGACCAAGCACTTACTGTTTTGTATTTGTTGCGGATACTGGGCTCATTTCAGATACTATCCCGTACCTGTTATAGATATCGGGCTCATTAATTGTTGAGCTTATACCTCTGTGTGCACATTCTAAGCTTTAAGCTCTTTTTCACGTTGGTCACTCTGGTCACAACTCCTTTATCTGATCATGCACGTCAATCTCATGAAATGCATCATTTCACATAATGTGCTATCAATCACTTTCATTCGGTGTGCTTTATCACATTCGTCGGATCCAAGTTCAACATTCAACATTCAGTTGAGCATTTATTTCCCACATTCATATACACATAGTTAACACTCCCAATACAATCCTAAATATTGAACTCCTCGGACAATCAATTGTCCAGAATCATCAATATCACAATCATATCCAAATCATTTCCATATATATAGATATAAGGATTAAACAAAAACAATTCAATCAGAAGCACATATCTAATTGAGATCACACATCTAGGTTACTCACAGTATACTCCAGTAAGCTATTACCTTAATGATCCGGCAATGTTTGGATGTTGTTGGTGTATTTGTGCTTCTATTGTCATGCAATGCACACATAATTCACATATTACTAAGTTGATCAATCACATAATTATTCATCCATGCACATACATATGTGTCATGTTCAATGCATGCTCAATTGACTATTCTGGGTATGTATCTGTATTCACAAGTCTTAATCATTCATTCATTATATCTTGTACATAACTTGTTTCAAATTAGGTTTATACCTTAAGTAAGTTTGATCACTCTCAATTCATCAATCATATGATCACTAATCCTTTTCTAATGCTTTATATTCACACAATTCCCCAATTCTCATTCATTTATAGATAATTCACATTGTTTATATCCTTTGAATCACATTTGCATTCATGGGAACATCCATATACCATTAACAACCCATACTTCCCAAATTCATATGCATTGATATCAAACCATCCATTCCTTAAATTATAACATCAATTAATAACCTAAACTCATCAAACACTTAACCAATTGATTCATCATCAAACTAAGTTCATTTTAAGCCTTAATCAAGTCCAAATACACCCATGTATAGTGCCTTATCCTTATATGATTCAACTAGAACACAAAACATAATTATTTCTACTGCCAAGCATTTCCACAATCGTGGGAAGGAACCAATACAATTCCCATGGTCGTGGGATAGGTGAACCAAAAGTTCACCTTCACTTTCCTTCCACTTTTCTTTCAAATTTTGACACCTTCAACATAGTTCATCAATTATACCTCAATTACACCTTAAAGATGTTTCAATTCCTCATCAATTCATCTCTAATTCCAATTCAAATCATTCATTTGGTAGTTCACAAATTATGGTCTTTCAAGCATCAAAATCAAAATAGAACATAACCAATCCATTCATTAAATTCCCAACACACATTCAATACTAATACCACAACCAAATTAATCCCTAATCAATCATCATAAATGCTATTCTAACATATGTCAATAGGTCAACAATTCACTTTCTAATTTAGCTCAATGTCTCCTCAACCATCAAGCTAACCTAGCCTTATGTGCAATATTTACATCTTTTTCTTTCTAATGTTCCTTTATGAACAAGCTGTCTTCTTTTAATCATAACTCTCTTTACAAAGATCAAAATGTCATGATTCTTATGCCCCCTGAAACTAGACTTCCATTAGTCTTAATATATCTAAAAATTACACAAACAACATCTCCTTTTAAAATATAATCTCCATCCTAATTCTGTCTTGTTTCTGGTAAGAAACAGACTAGCAACAAATACTCAAACCACAATATATCATTATCAAGACATCTTCTAACCAAACTGTTTAACAGAAGGATTAATCAGACATCAATAATCATTTTTCATTTTTTATACTTTCACTAATTTGGACTTTAAGGTCTATAAAAATCAGGAAATAATCCAAGGTTCCTATATAGGGGTCTATCATAGGCAATATTAGGGAAATGAACATAACTCAAGATCTAGTCACTATTTTATCAAGCAACTTTCATAGAGGTTAAGCTAAGACCTATATCTACAACTTTAATTCTTTGAGTTTCTTCAAATGCCTGCTCTAAGGATACAAAAATAGATCGAAGAAGAAAGATTAAATTGAACCCAAAATTTCAACTTATCTTAATAACTTCTTTCCTTCTCCTCTTCTCTTCCCTTTTTTCTTTTCTTCTCTTCTCATGTTCATTTTTCTCTCTCTTCTAACCTTATGGCCGACCTCCACTCTCACTACTACTGCCTTTTTCATCCATTTTCTCTAGAAAATAAAAGAAGGTCAAACAAATCTATGTGTTACCATTCCATTGGTCCATGTGTCACCCTTCTATTAGTACATATATTATCCTTCTATTGGTCTATGTGTCACCCTTCTATGGGTACATATGTTATCCTTCTATTGGTCCATATATCGCTCTTCTATTGGTCCATGTGTCACTTACTTTAATCTCCACATGTCACTCATTTAAGCCTACATATGTCACTACTTGTAAGGCTACACATGTCACCAATTATAAGGCTACATATGTCATCATTTGTGAAGCTACATATGTCGCCATTCTAAAGCTCCACATGTCACAAGTCTAAAGCATCATTTGTCACAAATTTAAAGGGCCACTTGTCCCTCATATACTCAAGCCACTTGTCAACCAATTAACTGAGCCATTGTCACTTATTTCCAATGCCACATGTCATCATTTCATAGGCCTAATCAACCTAAATTCTCATGTATCAATTTGTTTTTCTCTTTAACATTTTTCTTAGACTAGATGCAAATATCGCCTCATCAATTACTCAATTGTAATGATAAATTCCCAATTTACTAATTATAGTCCATCAAAACAAAATTCAAGACAAAATCAACACACAATTACATCATAATCAGTAAAAACTTTTCATACCTCGAAACATGTCAATTGAGAGCATATACTATTCACATGTGTATACGAATATTATGCATGTGAATGAAATGCATCTCTTAAACTCTTAAATGAAATAACTCATACGACTCAATCTAACAGTTTAATCTCTTAACAATTTTAGGAGGCGAGATATTACATACTAGATCGCTAAATGTATTCTTCGTGTTTTCCTCATCTTTTGATCAAAATTATCTCCTCTATAGGTGTCTTACGTCTCAAAATTGTTGCAAAACTCGGCTCTCTTCAAATTTCCCCCACTCACATCCTTTTATAATAAAATTTAGGGTTTTTGGAATATATACGGTCACTTACATTAGCGTATAAGAGACTATGTATAATAAAAAACACTCGAATTTGCAATTTATAAAGGCACAAAGACTTACATGTGCAACATACACAATCGGTATCTCAATATACACAGGCATGTAACTCCACATGACCAAAACCAAATTCTTCAATCTTTACACATTTATAGAGACTTATGTAGTCTGTACACACGGTTGTGTAGGTCCTTCGTTGTTTCAAATCGTCATTCCATGCTACAATTTCATATGAATTCTTCTATTTTTATTCCATTAAAGCAATTATAACCTATAAATGCACTTGAAGTGAATTAAGTACCAAATATACAACAAAATTATGAAATAACAAGCAAACATGTTAAATATGAGTGTATAATTGTAGTCAAATATGTATTTATCAAATATCCCCACACTTAACCTTTTGTTTGTCCTCACTCAAATCATAATCTAAATTATCATATTTATAACATCCATCATATTAATCAAATTAACATACAAGTAGAATCAAATTATCCTAAAACTAACTTGATAAGTCAATATTAATAATAATCACGTCAATAGTCTTACTGAAACCAAAGGTATAAATCTTTACAACTCATCAACGTTTCACTTAAGTCATTTAAATCTTTAGGGTGAAAAGTATCAAACTCTCCAATCAATCCATCGTAGAACTCTTAACCATAAGTTTGCAATATTATCACATCTCCACCACTTATATGTAAACTAGAAACAAAAAACAAAAGTTTTTTATAAGGTTGTAATGAGGCCTAGGTCAGGTATGATTAGGATAATAAAAGTGTGATAGATTTGAAGGAAATTTACAAAGAAAACATTACAAGAAACTTGTTTACAATATATAGATCCCTTCATTATAAATTCATTGTTACTAATTTTTTATTATGCTCATAGCACACTTTTTTTAAAATAATATTTTTGAGCATTCATTATGTACCACAATTAAAGATATATTGGACCTTTCAAAAATTCAAGTTCAAAACAATAAAAAGTCTTCAAAGAAAAATATCATAAAAAGTTAATAATGAGGTTATAATCAATAAACAAGGCTAAGGCTCAACTTAGTTATTCCTAAAGGATAAAATATGGTAAGGTAACTATCAAAGAAATATGATTAAACAACTGTTGAATCTAAGTGTCTTTATCACTTCAATGCTTCTAATTTAATAAATATAATCTCAATATATATAATAAAAGCAAGTTCTAGAATTATTCAACTAAGCATAATAACATACATAAAAGAATTAAAAAGAGCTTAAAAATTTATGAATATTTTTGTTCATGCTCAAAATCTCATAAAAAATGGTTATATGTGTGTAAACATTATGCAATTTTCATTCAATTTGACCATCTCAATCATTACTATCAATGTGACTTATATAAACAATTTTATTCTAACTGTTATCCTTTTGCATACTAATTCAAATCAATATTCAATAATAAAATAAAGCATTTATAGACATATTTCAACTAATTCACGATAGTAGTTAATAAAATTTAATAACCAAGATTATAGTAAGCTTAAGAAAATCATAATCCCCTTCCCTACATTTAAAATTGTACTTTGTCCTCAATGTATAGAATGTAAGCATATATGATAAGTGAGAAAGTGGAGTTTTTCATGATTATGGGACGTTCAATCTGATATAAGATACTAACATCCTTGCAAAATATAAAGAAAAAGGGATAAAAACAATAAAAGAAAATAAAAATAACAATAAAGAAAATAAATACAAAATATGAAAATAAAAATAACATAAAATTTAAAATAAATTATATCTAATTTATGGGTCCCTCTCATGCAACACTTGTTTAACATCGTTAACTTGATTTACCCTACACATTACCATCATCATGGGTCTATAATTAGTGGTTCGCTTCTACTTATTTCTCCCCAAGGCAATTTAGTAGCCTGTAAATACACCACCTGTTGCAAGATAATGATGAGGGCATACATATCAAATTAATAACTCCAATGGACTCCATTAATGCCCTATTCAATGATAATCTGTTAATAAAATAAGAGATAACAAAACTCCATAAATCTTAAGTTGATGTAAGTAGTTTTTCATTTAGGAAGTTGGACCCTTCGTACTTAAAGTGGCTACCAATGATTTATTAGTAGTTTCCTTATTTGGTTCCTTCACTAGTTCCCCCTCAACCACCTTTGTCCATTCTTCTTCTTCTTTCTGGACAAAAGCTTTTAGCTCTTCTTTTTCCTCAATTATCACTTGCCACTTCTCTATTTCCACTTCTTGGGCAGAAGCTTCCTCTTCTTATTTTTCCTTTTCTTAGATAGATGCTTCCTCCTCTTCTTCTTCATTTACTAACTCTATCATTTGTTCATCATCCATACTTATAGTAGCAATTACCTACTCACTCTCTCGACATGCAACTTCATTCATGAAATCGACCTTCCTCTCTTCTTCACTCTGAGACATTAGTAAGCTTAGAAAATATGAGGTATTATGCTCAATATATTGAGGTGAAAAAAATCTCTCCTCGAATTCATATTGGATGGCTTCACTCTTGGCAAGGTATTCCATTATTTTATCTATAATACTTTCTTTTTATTGCTATTGTTGTACATTTTTAATTGGAGCATAGTAATTCCATCCATATGCATAAGAGTTTCTCCAATCTGAATTATACAAATTCTTATAAGGTACATTCTGAGGTCAGTTCTACATTGCTTCCACATATATTTCAGTGCCCAAAATTCATGATTGCAATCATTACGCTCGTAAATTTTACAACACAGTATGGATATCGTTTAGGCTTCCAAAAATATGTCAGGAAATATCTTTTTTCAATATAGTGATGTTTCATATTGTGATAACATATCATAACTATCATGAGAATACTGACTGGTTTAATCCTTCCATTGTGAGTTGTGGCTATAGCAATGAATTGTAAATCATAATAATAAGTCACAAACTCAAAGTCAAAGTAGAGAAGTTTAAAAAGATAATTAAATGAGTAAGCTAAAAAGAAAATAACATATAAGAAAAATAAAATAAATACATAAAATAATTGTTAGATTAATAAAATCTAGGCTTTCCTAATATTACCGTCCCTGGTAATGGCGCCAAAAACTTGATTGATTATTTTTCTATACTAAGATTAAATATACCACAAGTGCACAGCATAGTTGTAGCTAGCACAGGCAAGTATGGGTTGATCCTACAAAGATGGTAATTACTAGTGGTTACCCTTTCTCTATTATTTAGCCAAAGAATCATATTTTTTATTTTTAATTAAAAATAAAGGTTAAAAAGATAAATTCAGACTAAACAATTCTAAACTAACGACAAGTAGAATATGAAGAAAAACCAGTATCAAATAGTAGTGTCTAGGTGATAAATCTCCTTAAGAATTATTAAATTACTGACCTTTTATTATACAATTATATTATTGATTATTGGATCGTGAAATTTCCTATCTTATGTTAATAACTCTCTTGATACTCTTAAAAGCTAATTCATCAATTGATTAACAGAAATCTTTCTAGTTAAAACCTCCAAGATTGCTTTATCAAACCTTTAATCCAAAGGATTTATGTCAGCCTATCTTTAGATTTGCATGCAACTCCTTCTAATTATGGTAGATCTATTCATACAAGAGGATTTCTCAATCTCATTCAAATGAAATCAAATCATGCACTAATATTCTAGATATATTATACCAAGAATAAAATGCATAATTGAATCATAATAAATCAATCAACATAATTGCATTAAATAGGAGATTAAAACATATTTTATCACAAACTAGGATTCATCACACTTAAAAACTAAACTCATTTAGTTACTAATCATAAAGAACGAAATCAAAGATAAACATGAAGAAAAACTAATAGAAAATAAAAAATCATAATTCTAAATCTCCCTTTCTCTTCTATTGAATATTCTTACAAGTTTAAAATTGATGTATTCTTCGTGATTTCCTCATCTCTTGATCAAAATTGTCACCTTTTTAGGTGTCTTACATCTCAAAATTATTACAAAACTCGGCTTTCTTCAATTTGCCTCAACTCACGTCCTTTTATAGTAAAATTTATAATTTTTGGGTATACACAACCACTTACACGGGCTTGTGAGAGACCATATATAATCAAAAACACCTAAATTTGTGATTTCACATAGGCACACAAGCAACATACACATCTGTGTATCTCAATATAAACATCCGTGTATCTCAATATACACAGGCGTGTAACTCCACATGACCAGAAACCAAATTCTTCAATCTTTACATGTTTATAGAGACATACACAATCTTTATACACTATTGTGTAGGTCCTTATTTACTTTAAATCTTTGTTCCATGTCACGTTTTCATCCGAATTCTTTTCCTTTTGTTCCATGAAGGCAATTATGACCCATCAATGCAATTGGAGCAAATTAAGTACCACATATACAACAAAACTTTGAAATAACAAACAAAACATGTTAAATATGGGTGTATAATTATAGTCAAATATGCATTTATCAATAATCCTATTTTGAACATTTAATTCTTACTTAACTGTTTAACACTTTGATTATCACAATAAACAAATATAACCACAATTTATTTGAAAGCTTTTACATTAATATACACTCGACCTTTATTATAAAGAGTGCACTTTAGAACTTGTAGAGAAAACTAGAAATAAGAAACAAATTATTGATAAGGGACCTTGTACTATTAAGATTACTTATATAACTATGAGTTAACTTAACCAAGTTGAACATACAATTGCTAATAACATTAATAATATATAAAATAGTAATACGAGCACGCACCATATGACACATAGTGATACTCATGACATTAAAGAATATAAGACATATAATTTGTCTATCTATTTACAGTAAATTGATAATTAAAAGTTTGACATAAGATGTGAGTAAATTATTAATCAATGTTTTAAAAAAGGGACCGAACCAACCTATTCTACCTAAAATAGTATGAAACAACTGGTTGTCCAGTTCAGTTTAGTTTAATAACTTGTTTATATAAAAATCGACCAGTTTATCAGTGCACTGGTAAACTGGTCGATTTACTAATTAACCGGTCGAAATTGGTTGGTTTTTCAAACATCCTTGCTTTTACTCTTTACCATCTTCTCTTCTCAGTTCTCATCATTTCCTTATCTGGAAACTGCTACTTCCTCCATAACCCACAAACAAACTTTACTACCATCACTCAACAAAAGTAATAGATGTAACTAATCATGAATCACTAAGAGTTAGCTAACATCACGCAACACGACAACATAATTGTGGCCGCTAATTACTGTTTTGAGTATGAATATATGTAACAACATACATAACTGTGGCCATCTTCATTGCAAAATGTCTGAGGAATAGGGGGCTCTGAGGGAGGTTGAATATTCGACCGATAGGAAAAGGGAGGTGTGAACAAATTAAATACCAAAGGGGAGAAGAGAAATCCATAAGATCATAACTCTCAAAGCGATTCTTGGAAGCTCTCAGTAGAAAGACATGAAAGAAGATGAGATGAGTTTGGGAGGAAGCAGTCACGAAGAAAAATAGAAAACTCTAGAATAAATCAACTTTCCCTTTTTATCATGCATGTGTTCAGACTTCAGAGCATTACCTTTAATTAATTGGTTGTAAGAATTTGTTATTCATCTGCCTTAGAGATTTTTATGTAAATTGCAAATAGTTATTCCACCTTTTAAAACTATTTCATGAATTGAGTTTACCCAAAAATGATAAATAAAAAACAGAATAACTAACATATCATTTAGCCACTTAATTTTTTAACCCATTTTAATGTAATTACATTATAGAGGCAATATAATTATCAACTTTCAAAAGAAAAACATCACGACCCATTAAAGATGTTTAATATAGAATTGTTGATTAATTTAATATTTTTACAAAATAATAGGAATATTTTATTCTCTTCTTTTATACATTTAAGGATCATAAAATTACATCACAAGTTCAAGGTTATTGTTTAGGATAAATTAAGAATGTGTTAATGAATGATATTTTAAATTTAAATAAGGACACTAAAAATTTATTAATTAATAATTTAGTATAGATAAGTAATTTTGTTTAGGATAATTTAAGAATGTGTTAAGGAGTGATATTTAAAATTTAAAAAAGTATATCTAAAGAAGGACACTTGATTAGTAATTTAGTATAGACAAGTAATTTTGTTTAGGATAATTTAAGAATGTGTTAAGGAGTGATATTTAAAATTTAAAGAAGTATATTTAAAGAAGGACACTTGATTAGTAATTTAGTATAGATAAGTAATTTTGTATAGGATAATTTAAGAATGTGTTAAAGAGTAATATTTAAATTTAAAGAAGTATATTTAAAGGACACTAAAATAGTTATTAATTAGTAATTAAGTATAGATAAGTAATTTTGTTTAGTATAATTTAAGAATGTGTTAAAGAGTAATATTTAAACTTTAAAGAAGTATATTTAAATAAGAACATTAAAAAGTTTATTAATTAATGATTTAGTATAGATAAGTAATTTTGTTTACGATAATTTAAGAATGTGTTAAAGAGTGATATTTAAACTTTAAAGAAGTATATCTAAAGAAGGATACTAAAAAATTTATTACTTAGTAATTTAGCATAGATAAATTGAGTTTTAAAGAAGTATGTTCAAAGAAGAACACTGAAATTTAAACATACTTCAGCTTTTTGAGTGACTTTTTAGATTTAATCTTAAAAAAGATTTCAATTTCTATTTCCTCTTTGTATTGATTTTCTTTAATGTTTTTAGTTCTTTTTCAACCTCTTTTCTGTTTCTTCTATATATACTTTGATTCCTTGTGTTGAGATCAAAATTTAATTCTCCTTTTTATTGTTATTTTTGTTGTTGGTTGTGGTGATTGAAGTCAAATTATATAAAAGACGCAAGAATCAAGAAGTTAAAGTTAAGGGGTATTTTCGTTTTTAGACTCTTATCTTTTATCTTTTTGTTTCATCTTTCTTCTTTGGTTATTTTGTGACTTATTTTTGTTTTAATTATTATTATGATATTTTTGTACAAAACTAACAAATTATTTCTCTCATAGTTTTAGGTTAAAATTATAATGGAGAATGCAGAATCATCAGAAAAAGATTTGATGAATATAAAATCGTCTACTCGTGGTAAGTTCAATCCAACATTGAATTATTTTTCTTGTTTTAAAGTATCTGATGGGAATATCCAATATAATTGTATATTGTATGGTAGAATATTTAAAGGGGATGAATTTATAGAATGAAAGAACATCTTGTTGATGTTAAAGGTAATGTTGTTTCTTGCAAAAAGGTATCATTTGATGTACGTGAGATGATTGGAAAATATTTGCAGCAACAAGTAAGAAAGAAAAAGGAAAATAAAGAGGCTTATGATATATCTTTTGGGGATAATAAAGCACCACAAGTATTAGATAAAGGAAAAAAAGAAAGCTACTATTGACACAGACTGTTATTTTTCTCCAAGAACTACTCTTGGTTCTTAACCTAGTTTAAAGAGTGTTTTAGTTAATAAGGACACTGTCTTGCGATGTAAAAGAGCATGAGCAAGATGGTTCTTTCATTCATATATTCCTTTAAATGCTTTAAATTCACCATATTTTCGAGAAGCAATAGATCTAGGATTTAAGGTACCTTCTTATTATAAGATGCATGTGCGTTTGCTTCAAGATTTAAAAAAGGAATGTCCATTAATTGTGGATACATATAAATCTAGTTGGAAATAAACAAGATGCATTATTATAGCAGATGAGTGGACAGATTAAAGACAAAGAACCTTAATCAATTTCTTGGTTTATTGCAATATTGAAACAACTTTTATCAAGTTCGTTAATGCTTCTGATATGGTAAAAAGCGTTAATGCTTGATTTGAATTGTTTTCTGAAGTTGTCGAGTGGGTTGAACCAAAGAATGTTGTGCATTTTGTTACAGATAATGCATCTAATTATGTATCAGCTGGGTACTTATTACAATCAAAGTATGGGCATATTTGTTGGTCTCCATGCACTGTTTATTGTGTAAATCTTATTTTAAAAAATATTAATGGTATGGACCATATTTCTAATCTTGCTTCATTCACATCTAAGATCACAATTTTTGTGTATAATCATATCACACTTTTGTCATGGTTAAGAAAGCAAGAAAATTGGGTCGAGATCGTGTGTCCCACTTCTATTAAGTTTGCAACAATATTCATTACTTTGAAAAGCATTTATGACCATAAGCAACTACTTCAAAATTTAATGACAAGTAAACACTTTTTAAGTCAAATAGTGAAAAAGAAAAAGAAGTTTGGGCTATTATTATAGATAATAAATTTTAGGATACTTGCTTAATTATTGTGAAGATTGTGGCTCCGCTTATAAGGTTGTTGAGGATTGTTGACTCATACGAGAAGCCATCTTTGGGTTATATATGATGGAATGTATAAAGCTCACAAAACAATTATAAATCTTTTTAAAGGGAAGGAGAAATTGTACAAGCTTTATATAGATTTTATATATTAATCGACGATGACATAAGCATCTTACTCAAAGGATCCATTTAGTAGTTTATTTTCTCGATCCTTATTGCTTATATAGTGGAGATGCATGTACAAATAGTGTTATAGGTGGTATGTTTGATGTGATTAAATGTAAATGTATTTTCTTTATTGAAGAGCATTCACAAGTGATAAATGAAATTAAATTGTATCGTGAAGGTTTAGATAGTTTTACTAGATCATTAGTAAAGAAAGAACTTATAATGAAAAAAAATGCAACGTAGTAAGTTTTTATACTTTTAATCATTTTTACTTATTAATAATGTATAATTTTGTTTTTCATAACTATTAATTTAAAATACAGATGAATGGTGGAAATTATTCGATGAAAGTGCTTCGATATTGAGAAAAGTCGCTATTAGATTATTCAGTCAAACAACTTATACATTAGGTTGTGAACATAATTGGAGCATTTTTTAATATATTCATACAAAGAAACAAAATCGTTTGAAACATCAAAGACTTAACGATCTTGTTTACATTACTTACAATATGAGAATTAAGAACATGTATTTTATAGTTTTGTTTTTATTTCATTAATTTTATTTTTATTATTGATTTTATAATTTTTCGACTATGTATTCAAAGCGCTTAGTAAGAGAAGAACGTATGATCCAATTGATATTAATTGTATTGAACATATTGATTTTTGGATCAAAAAAAAGAATCATTGCTTGATCTTGATTATAATGAACTTGAAAAGGCAATTTATGAAAAAAAAAATGCACTTGTCACAATATATGTAACACCCAAATACCCCCTGGAAGGGTATGAGGATGCCACCCAAGACAGGACAAACAAATCAAAACATTTCAC
>JAOTAX010000005.1:32852172-32883051 GCA_025629825.1 Erythroxylum guanchezii | reverse complement strand
TGTTGACTGTCTGTAATAACTGAAAATAGTTTATTGTGCACATGGGCTTAAATTACTTACTGTTTTTTTTACCGTTGTTTTTACCATGCCAATGTATGTTATATTAAAAAAAATGTATACCGAGTTTTATATATGCCCCCTTTCTCATTTTTGTTCTTAAGATAGAAGGTTCTATATATGCAATGGACTATAAACTTATTGCTTGTTGATTTACTTAATATAAGGTATTTCTAAACTCCTTTGTAAAAGAGTAAAACTTGTTCTACCTCACCTATTAATGCCTTTGTAGAAGGGAGATTCATCCTTCATAATGTAATGATAACTTAGGAGCTCATCAAATTTTATATAGGAAAAAAATTTATCCCCTATGCCTCTTAAAAATCGATATGAAAGAGGAGTATGATATTGTTGAATTGGAATTTATTAAAGAGATGTTAACTGAATTCAAGTTTCATGCAATATTTATAGAGTGGCTCATAATTTGCATCACTACTAAATCCCACTGTTTACCTATTAATAGAGAGATTCATGGTTACTTTTTAGGTGGAAGGGGGTTGAGACAAGGTGACTCATTGTCCCTTTTAATATTTACTCTGGTAATATAGTATCTCACCAAAGAATTAAGACTTGTCACTCAAAGTCAGGGTTTTAAATTTCATCCCCATTGAAAGAGAATCTCAGCTTACTAACGTTTACTTCACTTATGACTTAATGATTGGCTACAAGTTTAATAAGTTTTTGTATGGATTCTATCACGACCTTTTAACAAGTTTTCATCAACAACTAGTCTATAAGTTAATCTTGCTAAGTCTCATGTATATCTAGGGGTGTGAATGATTAGGTGAAACACAAAATTTTCGTAATTAACTAGATTCTCTATTAATTCTTTTTAATAAAAATATTTAAGAGTGTCATCATCACCTACTAAATAAAATAGTAGTGATTGTTAGAGCTTAATAGAAAACATTACAGAATAGTTAAATTCCTAAACTAATAAAAGTCTCTCATATTTATTCAAACTGAGCGCATCTCATCAATTCAGTTATTTTCTCTCTACATGTTTATTGGTCCTCTATTTTCATGCTTCCTTAACAAATTATCAAACAGGTGGAGAAATTATGTAGAGAGATCCTATGGGAGAAAAAAGAAAATGGTAATAGATATAGTTAAATGGGAACAAGTATATGCAACAAAGAATAAAAGAGGATTAGGTTTAAAAGATTGTAAGTTTGGGATGTAGCTTCAAAAGTAGATAGCTTATGAGTTAAGTGGATTGGTGTAGTTTATTTTAAAGGGGTTGGCTTTTAGTCCTAGACTCTTGGATCGAACGTAAGTTGGCATTGGAAGAAATTTCACTTAGTAAAGATGAAGCTCATAATTGGTTTTATAAATGGAAATGGATAGGAGCACTTAATGGCGTTCATACAGAAAAAAAAAAGTTATAAATGGCTGAAGGATGAATAACTTGACTTCGTGAAATCAAGATACATCTGGAAAAGATTTAATTCACCTAAATATTCATTTATTTTATGGCTTGCTTTCCTTAGAAGGCTACTAACAAAAGATAGATTTCTACGTTTGAATAATAATGTTACTAATCAATTGTGTGTATTATGTGATGCTAAAGCTGAAAGCATTAGTCAACTATTTTTTGAGTGTTCTTGGTCTCATAATATGTTAGAACTAGTATGTGATTAGATTGATACATCTTATTTTTCCTATAGATTTTAGTTGTGGACACACTGACTTGCTTATGCTTTTAAAAAGCAAGGATTTAGATAACTTATAATATTTGTTGTAATTGTTGCTACTAAAACCCATATATGGATTGAGAGAAATTGTAAGATATTCAAAGACAAGCATCGAATAGTGACTACTGTATTTATTTTGGTGAAAATGGAATTAAGACTTAGGATTATGTATTATGATCCTAGAAATGTTCCTCCTAATAGTTATATAATCATAGATAGGATTTGATCAAATCTCCTTTACCTGATGTATATTTTTTGTATTCTTTTAGATTATGAGGCTTTAGGTAGGATGAGAGGGAATCCTTCTTTGAAGGTGGCCACCTTATCTTATTCTCCATTGTAGTTTTTTTTTTTGGGTAAGAGACCATATTTTTTTATATAGTATATAAGTATTCTTACTTTTTACTAAAAAAAAGTCTAGTTATCGAATGCAACCACCATTTTGAAATAATGACAGTAAAGGTTATAATGAAATTTCTTGAACAAGTTCTGAGTTTGAACATACAGTTACTGCTCATTATGTTCTTGTAAGCTTTCCTTTACTCTTACATTATGTTTATAAGATTATAGCAAGCTTATATGCCACCATCATTATAAAATAAAGATAATGAAGCATATAATGTTATCTTTCCTTATATAATAACTACTTACCACTTTTTTATGTTATTTATATGTGATTACTTTTAGTGGTAGAAACTTTGAACAATATGAACAATTCCAATAGTTATGTAAAAATAAATGAAAATGATAAGGTATGAAATGATACCATAACTATGTATTTAATCCCATAATGTTTGAAGAAGTAAACTAGGAAAATCAAATAACTACTACCTTTTCCAAATATCAGAAGAATATTAAGGCAGGTTTTAAACAAATTCAAAAAGTAGTATATTGATATTTAATTAGAGAACAAGTACAATGTATTGAAGGCCATATTGAAGAATTTTAAGAACTTACTAAAGAAACATGAATTAGTTACATCTCCTTGACGAGTGAAGTTAATGCTATAAATGAATGCTGAAAAAAAATCTATTTAAGGTAAAATATATCTTTCTTATTGATATATCATATTATAACTTTTTTTCTCATATATACTTTCATTACTATAGGTTTATAAAATGACTCACAATTTTAAGAAAAAAAAATGATGCAATGAAATTTCAGACTTATTTCACATTTTTAAAGATGCTACTGCAACTATTTTGCATGCCATAAATCAACTAAATCTTCGTCAAATAGTATAAAAGAGGAATGTAACATCCCGGATCACCCGCTTACAGACATTGTCCACTTTGGGCCTTGGCTCAGCCAAGCCCTCATGATTTTTCTTTTCTCGCGGCCTTCCCAAGAGGTCACCCATCCCAGAACTACTCTCACCCAAGCACATTTAACCTCGGAGTTTTGATGGGATCTGGTCCATTAGGCCATGGAAAACGCATTTATAAGGGAGAGGTATCCGTACCCTTATAAGACGTACTTCGTTCCCTTCTTCAACCGATGTGGGATCTCACACTCTCCACCCCCCTTAAGGCCTTGCCCTCTTTAAGGTCCAGCCTAGCTGGCACAACGGTTCGGGTACCAGCTCTGATACCACTCTTGTAACATCCCAGATCACCCATTTACAGATATTGTCCGCTTTAGGCCTTAGCCCAGCCAAGCCCTCATGGTTTTTCTTTTCCCGCGGCCTTCCCAGAAGGTCACCCATCCCAGAACTACTCTCACCCAAGCACATTTAACCTCAGAGTTCTGATAGGATCTGGTCTATTAGGCCATGAAAAACGCGTCTGTAAAGAAGAGATATCCATACCCTTATAAGGCGTACTTCGTTCCCCTCTTCAACTGATGTGGGATCTCACAAGGAACATAAAATTGATTAATGAAGTTTTTTTTTATTCGGAGTTCAAGTTACAAGATTTCTTATTAAGAAAAAGAAATGTCCTAAGAAGAAGAAGATAAAAAAGACATACTCTAACACTCTAAAAAAGGCTAAAAGCCCAAATTGGGGCTTAACCTTTTTGAGTTTGATTAAGTTAGGACTTAAACTTGTAACCTGCTTAAAGAAGATCTAAAATTTCACCAGTCTGCTCAATTTAAGCCTTTTTTGGACTGAAATTAGGGTGTGTTTTATACGCGCCGTTATAATGTACAACTTGGTAGTGTTACTATTTTTTTAAATGCCACGTTTAAAAGAGTAAAAGCTTAATTGGTTTTAACCATAAATTCTGTAAATTTCATAGAGTAAAAAATGAGAATCCCTAAATTCCCTAAAAGTAAAAGTTACAGAAAATCCTAAATTCCCATCATCTTCCCTCTTTGATTCATCTTCATCGTCAGTCGATCAACGCTCCAATCTTCATTCAAGAGTTGTCATACCTAGTTCACGCATCTTCAATGTCGTCTAATCCGCACTTCTTTCTTTGTTGAAGGGGTTATCTTGCCTGATTGACACTTCTTCACCGTCGCTTGATCCATGCTCCAATCTTGGTTGAAGGGTTTGGCTTGCCTGGTTCATGCATCATCTCTTGAAACTAAGGTAAGTCCTAAAATCAAGTATTAGCCATTAGATTTAAGAGTGGTAAAACATTTGATTCTGATATTAGTATCAAGAAGAAAGTGCAAAGGTTAGAGAAGTCTGAGCAAGATAGTATGAATGATATGGGCAAAAGCAAACTAGTGTTAGTTTCATCTTCAACCGAAAATGGTTAGTATCATACACCTTGAACCACTGTCAAACCCTAGAAGCTACCCATTTGTAACCTTAGATGATAAAGAAAATAATATAAAACTTCAAGCTCGAAATATTTTAAGAAATTGCATATTAATATACCCTTTATATACCAAGTTTTTGAAGAAGATTATCTCTAAAAAAATAAACTTGAGGATTATACTATAGTTCTTTTAACTAAGGAGTGTAGTGTAACTTGCATAACCAATTACCTGTAATGATAAAGGATCTTGGGTGTTTTATGATTCCATGCCATTTTAGTGCTTTTAATGTTATTAATTGTTTATGTTTGCTAGTGTTAATCTAATGACTTTATCTCTTTTTAAGTAGCTTAGAATAGGTGAACTGAAGCCTATTATAGTGTTACTCTAACTTGTGTATTAGTTTATAAAGTACCTAACTAGGGTAATGGAAGATGTACTTAATAAAGTAGAAAAATTCATCTTTCCTACCAATCAGAGCACAATAGAAAAGCAGTTGATCCCACTAAATCTTAATTTGATCCTTTATAATAGATAAAATTCCTTGTCCTCTTACATTCTTTTTCTTTAAATGTTAAGTGGTTGTTTTATTAAAGGAAAAGTTAACATGTGACACTTACAACTCTAGTTTGATTACTAAAAATAAGAAAAAATATTCATTTTAAAGAAATAAAATGTTTAACATTTTAGGGGTGACTTATTGATTAATTTCCAACATTATTGGTCCGTAAGTCTAACATGTAGACCTTTATTTCAATTGAGGGTTTTATTAAAGGAAGAAAAATTATTAGGGAAAAAAAGAAAACATCAAATAAGAAGGAAATGAAATGTGATCATATAGAGTAATAACCTTTTTAAGAGTTACTCTTATATCCTTGTGTATATATATAAACCATATGGTAATCATTTAGGCAAAAGTTTCATTTAATTGTACAATAGAAATAAAAATTTCTTCTTATTATATTAAGAAGCATTATCATATCATTACCATCTACTATTTTCATTATAATGGAAGTATAGTCATTGCCTATTATCTAATAGAATTAAGGTCTCAAACATTTTGTCTATAAACTAAATTATTCATCTCTCAATAAACTTGCTTCAAAAGAGGACTAAGTTTTTTTTTCTACTTCTTTTATAAGTCCAATTATGCATTCCAAATAAATTCCTTATAGTAAAAAATCATAGATATCCATTATTGAATTGACTCTCCATAAATTATTCTAAGTGACTTTAATATAGTGCTCCCCTATACTCTAAACTTGAAGGGAATATATTTTTAAAATAATTTAATGAAGTTTTTATGATTTTTGCTAATCACATAGAAGCTACTGATCTAAAGTATAAAGAAAATTTCTTTACTTTGAGGAATAAAAAAAATAGAAATTGGCACATAAGAAAAAATCTAGATGGGTTTTGACCACTAATGACTGGTTGTATGAATTTCTATAAAGCAAAACAATCCTTAGTAGCCCTCTCTTCTTAGATCATTCTCTAATTATCATTCAGAACTTAACCACAAGTTAGTATAGGAAAGCTCCCTTTCACTTGATTGAATATCTAACAAAAGTTGAACGATTCCAAGTAGTAATCAGAGCTATTTTTAGATTTTCATGGTTGTATATCATTTATCTATATAAGGAAGGTTTAAATGGTGAAAAAGAATCTTAAAAAGATAAAGGAAAAAAGGTTATGCAACCCTTGTCTTATAATTATAAATGCTAGAAAAAAAAACTCATGCATATTCAAACAGAGCATTACCTAAATCTAGGAGACTATACTAAGAAAATGTGTGAGAGAGCAACCTTGATTGAATAGTCAAGAGCTCCAAAGGTTTATAATTTATTTCTTAGGAAAAAATTAAGAGTCAAATGGCTTAGAGAAGGAAATAAAAGCAATAAGTTCTTCTATAAAACCATTCTCTCTAGGAGAAACTTTGATAAGTGTAAATTGCATCATGTTTTAGGGCTTAGTTTGATATGTGTTTAGTTATTAATTCAACCATTTAGTAGGTGTTTAGGTCATAATTGTGTTAGTTTGTGAATTAATTGTGTTTTAAGTGTTTATTGGGATAGTACAAGTCTTTGAGCTTAAATATTATGTTTTTGAGGTACCTTGATATGTTTGTTAGTGTTTCAGTGTCAATATTGAAGAACGAAGGAGTTTCAGAAGAAATTTGTGCCGAAATAACGACCCACGAATAGGCCACGATTGTGACAGAAGCACCAGAATTGGCCCATGATCATGGCCTACACGCCACGACCGTGACAGAATGCTTAGAACTAAGCCAGGCAGATACGCAGCCACTTCCAAACTTCGCGTTTCAAAGGATTTTTTGGATCTTTCGAATCCCGAGAAAATCCTAGTTCAACCCTAAACAGAAAAGAACATAAATAGAACAACAAGAACAGAAAGAAGGAGCTTCTTGCATCAGCCACATCAGGAAACCCTTAAGAGAGTTCATCGAGAGATTGAGAAAGAGACGAAGGAAGAGAGACGTGGAAAAGAAGCCTACACAAAGTACTTCCCGAAATAGGAGGTTTCCCATCGTTGCTGCTCCATCATCCATTCGGATCTATTTTTCAGTGTATTTCCATTTTTATCTATGTATAGAATTGGAATACCTGTTGAGATAGGATTTATGAATGTTGAGGATTATCTAAACTCACCTTTGGGTTATTTTTATCTTTGATTCAATAAAAATCATATTGTTTATGTGAATTGAATTCATTGTGATTGATTTCTATATTTTCATAAACCAATAATAGACTGAGAGGGTGAACCGATGAAAAATAATTAAATTGGGCTAATGAGAGTTAGATAATTTAATAAGAATGAGAAATCAATCAAATCGATAATTGTGTGACGAGAGATCTCACATAGGTTCCTGGTAGTCTAGTGGAAATTTTCAGATCTAATTAGGGTTTGGATAAATTGTGAATTGAGAAATTGCAATTTTTCATAATTTAGGGCTTTTGGTTATAACTCGAGAGAGAGTAATCAACCCTAGGATAGTCCAGGACCAATAATTCGACATTTCATAATTAATTAGGTTACTGTTGAAGATAGGTAAAAATTTCTCCTTTCTCTCAATTAGTAGTTCCTTAGGTTGATTCTTAATGTGTGCATTACAATTTGCTGATTTGTTAATATTTCATGATTAATTATTGAGTTGAATTGGTTGATTGAATTGATTGATTGAACTACGTTATTGTTTTAGCTTAGTCACAGTTGAATTTCTACCTTAGCATTTAGGATTAGATTAACCTTCCTCGTGAGATTGACACCTTAAATACTACACGAACGAACCGTACGCTTGTTGAATATCGAGATTAAAATATTAAAACTTACAAATATCAATGAACCGCAATCAAACTTCAAATAAATATCAAATTGTATAAACAAAATGGAAGATTAGTTCAAACTCATAAAAAGATCAAGCAAGAGGCTAATAAATACCTCTAAAATTCAGTTGGATCATAAACTAAGAGGTGCTCATTTTGTAGGTAATAAAATCATTTATAACAATTCAAATTATATTAGAGGAAAAACATACTTTGAGAACTTTTAGTGTTATTGATATGGAGAAAGATGTGCTTAAACTCAGTCCTAGAAAAGCACTTGGTTGTAATGGGTTAAATTCCCTTCCCTTTTGAAAATCTTAGAAGCATTTCAAGGTAGAAGTAATTGATGTAGTACTGGAGCTCTTTGAGAATGGGAAAATGATTTTGGAGATTAATAAAACCTTTATTAGTCTTATCCCTAAAATTCTCAATCTAAGTTCCCTTAAATACTTCAGGCTAATCTCTTATTGTGACACATTTTATAAGACCATAGCCAAACTTCTTGTTTCAAGATTGAAAGAAACGCTAAAGTCTTACATCAATGTACCCCAAGGAGTTTTTATTCAAGGCATACAAATTGGTGATAACATCTTATTGGGGGAAGAATCATTCAAGAATTAAAATAAGAAATAATCATTCAATTGTTATATTATTAAACTACATGTTTATAATGCATTTGATTAAATAAATTATGAATTTATTTTGCACATGATGGATGGTTTTGGTTTCTTTAAAGAATTCATAACATGGATTAAGCAACGCATCTTTACTACTTATTCTATCTTGGTAAATCGAAAACTATCCAACATAATAACAGGGGGAGAAAGGTTGAGACAAAGGGATCCAATCTCTCTTTATTTGTTCACATTATGCATTGAGACCCTAACTATGTTGAATGATCATAACATTAGGGTTGAAGCCAGTTTCAAGTTTCATATCAAATGATGGAAGCTGAGATTAGCCTATCTTTTGTTTATGATTTGCTTCTTCTTTTTGGAGTTTTTTTTTCTTCTTTCTAGAGTTAATGGTAAAACATATTGATGATAACTCTCCACACTTTTAAGGAACTATTTTCTCTTAAATAATATAGATGAAAGCCATTTGTTTGTTTATATTGATTGCAGGCTTTATTTTGTGTTGAACAGCATCCATAATCGTCAGACGTCCTCCTTCTTTGTAGATTGCAGTTTTCCATCCATCCAGGTAAGTCGTCCAATTAATGTCTCCAATATGGTTTGCTTTACTAGTAGGAGTATTTGTGAGAAATTCTTTTTAATTGCAAATGAGGTATTGTTTTAATGTTGTTGTTTGCAATACTTTAAGTGTCATTGATGATAACATAAAGTTATGATTTAACAGTCTAGTAGGAACTTAAATATGAAAGACTCTAATTACTAGTAACTTAAAGTTGATGTATCAATTGAACGAGGATTGCATTTAATATGGGTATTTTTGAAACATTGAGGCATAATAAACCGATAGGATGGTATATAGGCTGGAAACTGGTGATGCAGCTCCCATGAGGCTTATAAGTGAAAAATTCCTTGAGCCTAAGAGCCACAATGAAAAGTCGCTTTCTCAATTCACAGGTGTAAACAATGCCACATACCTTAGACTTTCTTGGCTTTCAAACTTTGTCAACAAAATTCAATTTGAAAGACTCTAATTACTAGTAACTTAAAGTTGATGTAACAATTGAACGAGGATTACATTTAATATGGGTATTTTTGAAACATTGAGGCATAATAAACCATTAGGATGGTATATAGGCTAGAAATCGGTCATGTAGCTCTCATGAGGCTTATAGGTGAAAATTTGCATGAGCCTAAGGGTCACAGCAAAAAGTCCCTTTCTCGATTCACAGGTATAAACAATGTTGTGTACCTTAATTAATAGAACTTAGTAAGTTCTTGGAAGAGTTTTATATATATGTAAGGTTAATAGGAAATGCCACTAACTTTCATGTGTTGTGCTTTGTTTCAATTTGTCACTTTCACTTAAGTGTTTCCTTTCACCATCCTCACTTAGGATAATTCATTTTGTCGTACTTATTCTTTTAACATATTTTGCATTCCTTACATGTTTAATCTCTGATTTCTTTTTTATTCTATGTTTTTCCTTTTTTCTTATTTGTTTGCTTTCTATATAAATCCCTAATCTTAATATCATAATTGAAATATGCACAAGAAGAATAACATTTAAGAAGAAGGTATAAAGAAATCATCTCAATCTTAATAGCTTCATTTGTTTATTTTCTATGTCATATATGACTAAATTAAGGATAATTTATAATTCAAGTATAGGAGAGTAATAACTACCTTGAGCATTTGATTATTTATTAGCATCAAATCTATTTTTTTAGTTTGATAAATATTTTATTTTTTGAAAATGAAACATTGAGGTAAGTCATAAAAGGTTGAAATTCATATTTTCAAAAATAGACATTAGAAACAACTTCATCACCACTTGCAAAAGTAATTTGAAGCTATGCTCAAACAATAGAACTTAATATTAAGGTGATGTGCTATGCTTCAACTTTTCACTTTCACTTCAGTGTTTCTTGTCACCTTTCACCATTCTGAATTAGTTGGTTAATGGAATTGTTATGAATATGTTAAGCAACAAATGCCAATTTCTCACTTTCACTTAAGTGTTTCCTTTCAACATTCTTAATCTCTTCCTTTTCCTAGAGTTGGTCATTTTGGTTTGGCGTAATGACATTTGATGAGGTAACTCTGAGCTTTCACCATGCAGGATGTTATGTTAACGTGGCTGATATTTTTGGTACGAGGGTGGTTTGGTGGATGAAATTCAATTTGATCCTAACTTAGTGAACTATTTTGAACTAGTTAATGTATGTAAGAGAAATGGGTATAACAATGTGAAAAAGATATTTTATCTTATGCCTAGTTTTGAACTATGTAATAGTTTGAGGGTTGTATAAGATGACGCTAGTGTGTTAAATATGGTTAGTCAAATGATGGGTACAGGTGGTATTGATATGTATATTGAACATGGTGTAGATACCCCTGTTGAAATGATTAAGGATTAATGTAATGGGGTTAATAAGGGTAATGTAGTTAAAGATAATGGTGAGGATGTTAATAATGAAGGGTTTGGAGGTAATGTGGGTAATTTAGATGATGTGTCAAATGTGGAGGATGAAAATGATGCAGATATGGAGAATGAAGATGATACAAATATGGAGGTTGAAGAGGATGAAGATGATTAAGAGGATTTAGGGCAAGGAGATGAAGGTAATGGTCCGGATGAAGATGATGGAGATAATAGACAATATGAAGTTGATGTAGGTGATGCAGATGAGGTACTTTTATCTGAATATTATGACAGTGATGAATATGGAAGACTTGTTAGTGATGTAGATGATATGGTAGATAATGCTATTAGGAGGAAAAAGAAATGCCTTGCTTATGATGAAAATACAGCTGAGCCCTACATTAAAGTAGGGATGATTTTTCTTAATCATTTGCAATTTAAGTGTGCAGTGAGTTTGTTGTCCATCAAAATAGAGAGGACTATCATGTTTACCAAAAATGAGCCCAATTTTGTCCAAGGTAAATTTAGGATAGAGAACTGCCCTTGGTATATATATGGAGCATTTGATAGGAAGCTACAATCATTTCAAGTTAGGAAATTCAGGAACAGTCATGACTGTAATAGGTATATACAAATCCTAGGATGAACACCAGCATCTCATCTGACTTGTTGAAGGATAAGCTTAAAAGGGAGGCATTTTTGAAAAATGATGACATCAAATTTTACGTTAAGAATTGTTTAGGTGTTGAAGTGTCCATGAGTATGGTGAGAAGAGAAAAGAAAAAAAAATAGTTGACAGTGTTGTGATCAACATTGAAGAGGAGTTTGGGAAGCTTTGGTCTTATGCTGAAGAGACTAGGCAGATCAATCCAGGAAGCACTGTTACATTGACAATGTCTCGGCTAATTCCAGCAACTCCACCTATATTTGAAAGAATGTACATATGTTTAGAAGCTATTAAACATGGGTTTAGGCATGGATGCAGGAATTATCTTGGCCTAGATGGTTACTGGCTGAAAATCAAAACTAAGGGTGAACTTTTATGTATTGTGGGAAGAGATGGAAACAATCAAATGTTTCCTATTGCTTAGGCTATGGTTGAAGTTGAGTCAACAGTCACCTGGAAGTGGTTCATTGAAAGGCTGAAGGAAGATTTATCTCACTTAGGCTCTAGAATTGGTTGGACTATAATGACTGACCAATAAAAGGTAAAAGTTTCACATCAATATTGTTTTTACTTTTATTGAGAGTGTAACTGCTATGAAATATGTAGATTTGTGTCCGCATGCCTATTCAAATGGTTATGTTTTCCCTAGCAGGGACTTGATAGAGTCATTGCATATTTATGTCCAGATGTTGAGCACAGGTTTTGTGTTAGACATGTTTATATAAATTGGCATGGAAGAGGATATAAAAGGGGAAGAGATGAAGAAGCACTTTTGGGAAATTGCAAAATCCTTCACAGTAAGGGAATATAAAGAAAATTTGGATAAGCTCAGAGCCAAGAAAGAAAGGGTGGCACAAGATATTGAGAGTTATGCACCATTTCAGCAATGGTATAAGGCTTTCCAGAGGGTAGATTCTATGATTGAATTGGTTGACAATAACTTATGTGAGGTCTCCAATAAGATTCTGATTAATGCAAGGAAAATGTCAGTTTTAAGGTTATCTGAACATATTATAAGAGAAATGATGAAGAATTGTGAGAAAAAGGAAAGAGGTTGCCAAGTGGAAAGGAAATTTAGGGCCAAGAATATGGGAAGCAATTGATAAGAGTGTCATGATTGCTCAACATTGTTTAGTACATCATAGTGGAGAAGGAGGCTATGAGATTGATCATGGTCACAACAGGTATGTGGTGAGGCTTCAGAGCAAAATATGTTCTTGTAGGAGATATACCCTTTCTGGCATTCCTTATGCACATGCCATATGTGCTATTAGAGACAATAAGGTTAATATTAAGGAGTTCACTTCTAGTTGGTTATGGAAGACTGAATATGTCAAAGCATATGGGAAGGCAGTTTAACCAATGTCTAGTAAAGGAATGACCCATTAGCAATAAAGAAACTATTAGGCCACCTGAATTCAAACAAGGACCTGATAGACCCAAAATAGCTAGAAAAAAGAGAATTGATAAACCTCAAAAGAATACAAAAGTAACTAAAAAGCAAAATGTTAACCACGTGTCTAGGAGGGGCATGATCATGACATGCAACCATTGCCATATAGAAGGACACAAAAAAGAGGCTATCCTTGGAAGGGTAGAGAGGTAATTTCTAAGCTGTTTTGTCTTTCCTGTGGTACAACTAAGATTCTTTTCCATAGTAGTGGAAATCTTCTAGGTTTTTTGTTCCATTCTCATTGTTATCAATAGTAGGTTCTAGCCCAGTTTCACAATCCTAACCCAGACCAGTCAACTCATTTCCATATGGAGCAAAACACAACTAACTCACAGTCAATCCCAGAAGACATATCCACATTTCAAACCAACACTAACATCCCAATAAGTGCCTCTAAATTTGAAAGAGGAAAGAATTGTAAAAGAAGAGCAAATGCTTCTGCCTCTGCCTCTGCCTCTGCCTTTGTTTCTACTACTGTGTCTGTATCTGCTAGTGCCACAACTGCTTCAGATACTGCCAACACCTCAAATATTGCTCATGTATATGGAAGTGCAAATGCAACAGTCTTAGTTGTTCTCCCAACACTTGGAGGTGTTTCAGAAATAAAAAATATGTGTACATCTTCAAAGGCCACCACCAAAAACCAAACCAAAGGGTGAAGAGAGCCTAGTTATGGTGTTGCAGATGATGGACACAGAATGAGGATGTTTGGTGCTTGCAAATGTAGCTTAAATTCTCAAGCAAAAATTTTAGGAAAAGGGCCTATCACATATTCTTCTCCTCAACAAGAAGCAAATAAGAAGTTCAAGAAACGGATGGAAGAGATGGGGATATACACAAATGAAACCATAGGGTTATAGATGCTAAATGTAAGTGTTAAATATTTGCATTCTTATTAAACATTAATTAAGTCATATAACTTAACAATGTTTGCATTTTATCTACAGTCTGGAAGGAGAAGCCAAAGACTACCATACCTTGGGCAGAAATCAATAAAGGGGAAGGAAGCTGTTACCAGGTATGTGAATCCAAGCCAAGAAAGTTAAACTGCATCTTCAAAAGGAAAGGGGGAAATGTAAACTTAATTGTGTTTATTAGTGAACTGAACAATTTTGTGATATTTGTGTACTGAACAACAAACTTAAACTGCATCTTCAATCTACATACCTTATGTCCATCAATTTTGTGATATTTGTGTACTAAACAATGGTTGAGAGTTTGAATATCTATTCAGAGGTTGGATATCAATAGAATGTAAGGATCTTATTGGCATTTACATGTTATTAAGCAATGAATAAGTTTTCAGGGAAACCTTAAAGTTGTTGCGTGTTATTAAGTTTTCAGGGAAAGCTTAAAGTTTGTGGCTTGAAAGAGATGATAAGCTTTTTGTAGTAAGGTGTTAGTCCCTTTTATTTTCATTGTTTAATCTTGAATTAAGATCAAATCATCAAGTAGCCATTTTATGTAGTATATCATAAACCAATCTATTGATTGAAAGGATCTTGTTGGCATTTACATGTTATTAAAGCAATGAATGCAATGACTGCCAATTTCAGTGTGAATTCCATTTCTTTTAGTTTTTTTTCCTTTTTATTGAAGTTTATAAATGGTAGAACATGTACATTGTTAATACAAAGAATTGGAATTATAGGTCTATTAAACATCTTTGTCCCCTCATCAATAATTTGATGATTTATATACTAACTTAGCAATTATGTTAATCATTTGCTCCAAGCTAAAGTACTATGACATTTTTATAAGTAGTCAATTGTTGTCTCTTTCAACTCCTTTTGACTACTAACCAATACTCCATCTCCATTGATTAAAGATCCTATTGTGTTACTAATCCTCCTTACCATATGTTGAAACATCAAACATCTTTAGGCTAGTACATCAAACGTGTTTAGGTTAGAACTTCAAATTAGGAATATAGCAGATGTTGAAACATCTAACAACTGCACTTTCCAACATTAGGTTAGGTGAATTACATTTACACAATGTTCTAGTACATCAAACCATTTCCAAGTAAGACTTTAAAAGTACAACTATTGCCTGTAATGAAGGCATCAAACATCTTTAGGCTAGTACATCAAACATGTTTAGGCTAGAACATCAAATTAGGAATATAGCAGATGTTGAAACATATAACAATTACACTTTCCAATATTAGGTTAGGTGAATTACATTTACACACTGTTTTAGTACATTAAACCATTTCCTGGTAAGGCTTTAAAGGTGCAACTACTGCCTATATTGCCTTCATTATTTATTCTAACAAACATAAGCAAAACTACTAAACATAAACTTAAACAAGCTACAACTTTCCAACACTTTGTTGAATGTGTTTCATTACTACTCCTCACGGCAACTAACTCATTCTTCAACTTCAAATTTTCTGCAATCGTTTGAACTTGCAAAACATCTACTACATTCTCTCTTAACTTTACCACTTCAGCTTTCAATAGATTACTTTGACGGTATAACATCTTCTCTCTATTTTTTAGCTCTAAAATAATTGGTCTTGTTCTTGGACAAAATATTTGATCATGACATTCATGAAATCCACAAATATTTTCACTCTATCATCAAAGAAAAAACAACAATTTGTTGATGAAATATATGAAAATTTTTAGCTAAAACAACATAAAAATGTACTGAAATTACTGGAAAGAGTCGACAACCATAAAACCTTCTTCCCGCATTTTCATCAATCCATGAAGTCCATCTAGGTGCTTTCAAGTTACAGTAACAATATTTTAGCCTCTCCATAATAGTCCCATTCAACTGGGTAAGTTAAAGAAATCAGCTTGTATGACCTCAAATTAAGCTTAGAACGCATCACTCTACTACTAAAGATGAAATTTTCAGAATGCATCACTCTACTACCAAAGATGAAATTTTCAAAAATTTCAACTTAACACAAAATTACAACCAAGAAAATAACGAATCGAATCCTCTAATCAACCTCATTACCTTGAAGAACTACTACTTGAGCTCATTCTCAAGTATTACAACACAATGTTATAATGTTGATTGTGCACCCATTGATATCTAAATGATGTTTACAGAACTAAATTTGTTTGCTCGTAAGAATCTCTCTTCCATAAATGTCATACTTTATCTTAAACCCAGCGGATAGAGACAAACAAAACAGGGATAACCACCAACGAAGCTAAACCAAGTGAAATAAATCATATCCTACATACAATGTCAAGTAGATGGGGAAGAGAAAACTTGATCATGTCCTACATACAAATGTATAAAAGAATTGCACATGAAAACAATAATATTTTACAAGCTATTCAGGCCTATAATCAAACCCATTTAAAGAAGATAAAGTAAATTACCTAAATGTAACATTACTAACGAAACTTTCCATAAAAAGGGAAAAATGGCAAAGGAATAAAGTGAAGATTCAAAGACGATAGATTATATACAAAAATTAGAAGGGAGCATAAGTCATTACCTACTTGAGTCTTCAATCAGAGCACATGTATCTTTCAAATCTCTAAAAACTCAACCAACCATTCACCTCCAATGCCAAAAGAGAGAGCTCACACTATATAGAAGGCATAATCGAGATTGGAGTGAAGGCACATGCATGAAGTGATGATGTGTGCAGGGATTGGAGTGAAGGCACAACGGAGAGAAGAGAAATTGGGTGAAACACCCGTTGAAAAAAATGGTTGATTTAGGGTTGAAGAGTAGAAATTTAAATGAAATTAAAAATTTTTCCTTAAATTCCACCTATCCTGAGCAATGAATTATATGTTCTTAACGTGACATCTAAAGATTAACTGGCCTGCATGTAGCGACGGGTGTAAAACACGCCTTAATTTTTGTCTAAAATGCCTTAAATTGAGCAGATTCGTGAAATTTTAGATCTTTTTAAGCAAGTTACAAGTTTAAGTCCTAAACTAATCAAACTCAAAAAGGTTAAGCCCCAATTTGGGCATTTAACCCTAAAAAAAATGTCATGATTACAATTGGTAAATATTAAAAAGTAAATAACAATTTACTTGAAAAAAAATGGTCACACATCATTCCCTCAAGAGATTGGACTTGAAGCTTCATTAGTTAATTAGTAACTAACACAATGATGGAAGTTTTGGATTCCTTATATGATTTAGGTGTCAAGAGTATGCAATATGGAAAAGAAGTTAAAGCTTTACATGATTCTCCATTTCATCGGGAGATTTTATGAAAACGCCAGATATAAGGAAGATGGATTAAATGTGTCATTTTAGATATATTTTCATATTATTATGTACTGAAGTCTTATTGGTTTAGACATTTTTATATTAAGAACTATATGATAGTTTGAATATTTTAAGTGTATGTTTTGTATAATGTTTGATATGAACCTTTTGACTGAATATTTGATATGAACCTTTTAAATTTATATTAAATAACATGGTGTTTTATAATCATTTTTATTTAAATACTTTATTAATTATTTAATGTTGATTTGCATATGCATGGCCTTCTTATTGGATTTCAAATTAGATTCAAAAAATAAGCTAATGAAGATAGTTATTACTTCTTTAACAGGGGACGAGAATGAATATTTTTGTGTAAAATATTTTTATTTACACAAATAGAAACTTTGAATGAGAATCTTATAAGGATTTATTAGAACTTAAGAATGAGCAAGACAGTCTACTTTAACTTAACGAGTTAAAGAGTTTATGAGACTTAAAGTCAACAAGATATTTGATTGTGGAGAAATAAGGTTGCAATTTTCTTGATAACTATAGCACATAGTAAGAATACTATATAGAGTGCTTTTAACATTTTATCTAGAAAACTTCAAAAGATTTTTCACAAAGTCTCATATGCAACTAATCGTCTTACAAAAAGAGTTATATTGCTCTACCATCCTTTACTAATATACCTCATGAGATTTAACATAATTCAAAATTATTTTCATATTTTTAGGTATATTTATATATTTAATCATTTTGTATTACGTCCTTATATTTAATTAATTATTTTAATAATATAATTTATTTCTTAAGATTGCATAGGAGTAATAGATGGTACATATATTGATATACATGTTCCAATCGATAAACAAATATCATATAAGAGTAAAAGAAGTGATCCAACCCAAAATCTTATGTGTCATTGCTTATTTGAGATGTGTTTCTCATATGTAATGATTGGATGGAAAGGTATTGTAAATGAGTTTCCAATTTTTCTAAAAACATTAATAAATTCAGCGAACCAATTTCTTACACCTCCATAAGGTATTACATTATTTAAATAAATACGGTGTTTACAATTAATTATTAATAGAATTTTGTTGATATTATGTTCTTTATTTGTTTAGATAAATTCTATTTAGTGAACTTATGTTATAGTAATGTGCTTGGATTTCTTTCACCATATCAAAGTGAGAGATCATTTGCGAGATTATAAAGGAAGAAGAAAACCTTGCTCTATAAAAAAATTAACTACATGCATTCTTTATTAAGAAATATTCTTAAAAGATGTTTTGCCAATCTAAAGTAAAATTTCCTATACTTTCGAACATACCGAGTTATGATATGAAAAAATAAGAATACATTGTTATTCCTTATTATGTAATATAATTTTAGAAGAATGCATAGATAATACAATTAATTATTTAAAAATCATGTTAAAAATGAAGAGCAAATTATGAAAACATACAAGTTTTCGAGTGGAATACAATATTACTAAAGTAAAATTTTAAATTATGTCTCAAAAGTGGGATAAAATTTTTAGCCAAATATAGAGTGATTATTTAATGAAAGCTCTAATTGATTTATGCTTCATTTTGTAAGTGGTGCTACTATTATATTTTAAATGTATGTAACGTGATGAGTGTTTTTTATTTTTTAATTAGAATGACTTGATATAATTTATAGAATCTTATTATATAAAATTGATGTGTAAATTTGTAATTACATTTTATATTTATACCTTTTTTTAGTATGAATGAGAATTAATTAAATTTCATCATACAATTTGCTATATTAGAATAAAATAAGTTAAATTTTAACATCTAATACTATAATAAAAAAAATAAGATGATGAAATTAAATAATTTTTATTTTATTACAAATTTCAATCAAATAAGTTTTTATTTTTATTTTTATTACAAATATCAACCAAATAAATTTAAAATTTTCACAAAAAAGAAATAAAAACTAATTGCAACATCTAAACAATATAAGTGAAACCAAACGACAATATAATTTCAGTAAAAGGTACGAACTCAATTATAATTTAAGTAATTTTTAAAATTTTCTTTATGCTTTAAAGTTTTGAATTTTTTAAAATTTTAATTTATAAAGTTCTTTTCTTATAAATTTATTAGAAAACAACAATGAATACATGTAATATGAATATTACTGATTAATATAATTAATTATTAATTTAAATTAAATTAAATTTAAAAATATTTAATTAATACGTATGTAATTTTTATGTTTGGTATGTTTAGTTGTCATCTTTTAACAGAAGGATAATAGAAAATGTTTTTTTCAATAAAACCTACAAAGTTATTTTCTAAGATCAAATAATTTAAAATTATTTAAACTATAGGAAAACCATATTTTTTTCACCCTCTAAATTGCGAAAACCTAAAGAAAGCAAAGTTAATTTTCTTTTTATGTTTGTTAAGGTATATGGATACAAATGCTGTATAGCAGCAATATATATGCGTGTATATTTCAGTTGGTTCCTATGGGTTGCCCTGTTCTCTCTTTCTTTTCCATCATCCAATCTCTGCTTCTCTCTTCTCTTCTCCTTCTCTCAGTCTCTGGTCTTCGCCTCTTCCATAGTTTGTTCTTCTTGTTGCTGTTCTGCTGTTTGTTCAAGAAGTGTGTCATCCTTCTGAGACTGAGTTGTTGGTTATTGAGTTGGGGGTTCGTTTTGTTTGGATTATGAAGACAAAGATTGCATTTTGTTATTGTTGATCAAATCAAAGCCTCATGATTTACCAGTCCTTTTTTTCTTTCTCCTGAATTTTACAATCTCAAGATTTTATCGTCCATTGCAATATTGGGTTCTGTTGCTCCTCCTTATAATGATGAGGTCTGTTTACTCTTCTGCTTTGCTCTGCTTTTCTTTGATTCTTCAGATACATCTATCTTCTTCTTCCTGTTTCTGTCGGTGATTTGATGCATTAAAACTTTGTCTTCGACCAAAATTTCCATCTTCTGGTCTTTGATGTCTCATCGTTAGTGTAATATAAAGATAATCTAAGTGGTCGTTCGAACTGAGTTGATCTTCTTGTCTGGTGTTGTTGGCTATGTGGTAAACTTAAACTGGTCGATGAATCGGTGGATCCACTTATAACTATTGTTGTATTTAGATATGGAGATTGGGTGGGTTTTCAACAGTTCTGATTTTGCTTTGTGTGTTTAGCTGGTACTGTGTCCCTTCTGGTGAAATGGATATTGATTTGCAGATTAGAGAAAACAAAGCAAAGACAATGATCGTTACGCGAGAGAGAGAGGGGTTGATATTAACTCCTCAGTCCCTTTAGAACTTGGGATGAGTAAAATTATCCTAAAACATCTTTCTAGACTACGGTGTCCGGTGCTTAAATTCATGTCTGTGTTTAGTCACAGCTGCAAGAATTGACGTCCCTTTATGTCCGTTAACGGTTGCAGGTACCAGACAGATTGTATTCCGTTAACAAACGGCGGCAATGCCAAGAAATCCGATACCGACAGCGTTGAAACTAAAGGTTTGAGATTAAGGTATCCCTCCAGAATCCTAGATCATCACCCCAATCGCTCGCCGGAAGCCTCCAGGAATCACTACGGGCATGCCATCCAAGGCGGCTCCGGCGATGTGCTGCTGCAATGGGGACAAAAGAAACGCGCTAGGTTCTCGAGATCCGAGATCCGATCGTCGCTGGTTGACGAATCATCCTCGTGGGCGGCGTCAGCTCAGTGCCGTCAATCGAGAAGAATGGAGATGAAGGCGGCGCCGTCAGCGCCTCCGCCTCCGCCTCCGCCTCCGTCTCGACAACATCAGTTGAATGGATTACTTGGGAAAGAGAAGCCAGGCGTTGATGCCAACTCTAACCGGTACCACAGAAATGAATCCCTTTTCTCTGCGTTTTGAATTATTTTGTTGGTGGATATCATATTATTATTAAAATTCTGAAATATATTTAATGAGTAGTAAATAGTAATTAAAATGAAGTATGCTGATATCCTTGATCTGTGGGCGTGGGGTTGATGATGCCGCCTGTTATTCGTATTTAGGGTTTTTTGCTTTTCATAATCTGACACGTAATTCATGATATTTCTTCACTTCGCCGTCGTCTCTTTCCCATTTTACCCTTATACGCTTGGGAAGAAGAGAAAACATAAGAAGTCCCTGAATTTTTGTTTTGGGTGATAACGATTTTCTTAGCTCTTTTTTGGGTGGGGGGGGTTAATTTGGATTTACATTTGGGGGTGTTTTAGGTACTAGCTTTAAACTTCCAAGAGCAGGATAGATAGTAGACAGCTGCCCATGTCTAAAAAAGCAAAAGTAATTTTCGTTTTCTTTATAATTCTATTGTTAGTTATTCCTTGGGTTTTCTTATAATTAAGTGTGGTGTGGTGTGGTGTACCACTAAAGGCTAAAGCGAAGAAACTAAGAGAGAGCATGAGCATATGAGCATCGACTACCTATATTTGTTATTTTAGTTTTAGTTTTAGTTTTGGTTTTTAGTGAATCACAATCGCTTGCGATTTGGGTGGTGCGTGTGTTTGCGATGACCAGGAATGTGGAAAAGCTATCAGCTGGTGGAAGTGGGTCCCCTTCTCGGAACAACGGTGGTGCCAGCAACCGTCTGCCGTCTAGATCTACAGGCAAGCGCTCCCCCGACAGATTCGATCGGAAGATGGCTTCTCCGAAGCACCACGATGGATCACAGCCTGCTGCTGCTGATCAAGCTGGTTCACAAGCTTTAGCAGCAACAATTACTAATAGCAATACCAATACTAGTAATAATGGTGGGGTACAAAAGCTGGCGAACAATGGGCAAGCAGTGATTGAATGGCCTAGAATCTACGTAGCTTTGTCAAGGAAGGAGAAAGAGGAAGATTTCTTCGCCATGAAGGGTACTAAGCTCCCTCAAAGACCTAAAAAGAGGCCCAAGAATGTTGATAAAACTCTTCAGGTAATAATCATTCCCTTTTCAAAACCCTTTCTTTCGTCTTTCCTCACCAACAATTAAACTCGTTATTGTGTTTGTTAATCTAGTAATTAATTTAAATTTTCTGTTCCATGTCAGTATTGTTTCCCAGGGATGTGGCTGTCCGACTTGACCAAGAGTCGATATGAGGTTAGAGAGAAGAAAAGCGTTAAGAAGGTAAACTGAATTTTTATTAATACATACGTATGTATAAAACATAAAATAATGGTTGGTTGAGCATTGATGCTAAGCCTCAACCCACGAAGACCCCACTGATCGCCTCCTCCCAAACCTTTTACCCTTTTTCATGTGTTATTCGATCATTTAATTGGTTTCATTAATTACTTATAGCTCTCTTCACATTCATCTTTCAATGCAAACATGAATAAATAGATGATCATAATTAACGTTACTGTCCTCCTCTATCGAAGTTTTAAGAATATCAATATTATAATAAATTTGATTTAGGTATGAATTGAATTGTGAATCTCTAAAGACTTGTGTTTTGTTTTTTTCTTCAGCAGCAAAAGCGCCGAAGGGGCCTAAAGGGGATGGAAAGCATGGAAAGTGAATCCGACTAGATGAGAAGTGGGGTTGGGTTTGGCTGGGATCATTGGAGGTCTGTTGACAATCAAACTGGACCCTTGATGGCCTTGGAGAGGCAAAACCGAAGACAGGATCTTGGGCTATAAATAGTGGTTCTGTAGATTACCTACAAAAGCCCATCTGCCTCACACCATGGTTGGTGATTGGGTTTTGTTGCCTGCTTAAAACGACCTTTCTTTGCACATAGGGACCGGCTGCCTCAGCCTCAGGACGTCAATATTTTTTGTTTAAAATTCCAAAAAACGTAACAGCGTTCTACTTCCTACTACTATTCACGATGCAAAACTTACGAATCCCAGGTTCTTTGTTTCATTTAGAAAGAATAGATTATGCTTCATTTCTGTAATCTCAAGCAAAGACCCCTTTGTACGGAGCCCCCGTTTACTACGTTACAATCTCCTAGTCCTACCAAGAAAGGTCCAATCTGGAAAAAGAGATTTGATTGGTAAAATGGAATAACCAAGACAATTCCCTTCTTTTTTCAACATTTATCCTACAACATGCCTTAATGATTCCCAAATTTCATAAATGTTTAAAATAAGGTGCAAGGCAAGTCATGGTAGGGGAGCCGACCAACAGCTAAAATGTCTCCAGTGTGAAAATACAAGTCCTTGATGTACCAGAAATTCAACAAACAAAAGGAAAAAAGATTTAACATCGCGAAAAGGGTTTGAGGCTTCCAGATAACCAGCATGAAGCGTGTTAGCCGACTTAAGCGACATTTGTAACTTATATTTTTCTTTACTTCCTTTGTTCTTGCTTTTCTCCTTTTCCCCTATCAGTGGGGAGAAAGATATCAATGCCTGCAGTAACCCTTTCAATCTGGTTAGAGTTTTCTTCACCAAGAATCTCCATGGAACAAAGAGGAGCACCGGCAAGTCTACTCTTCAAGAAATTGAATTTGTACGAGCATCCTTGAGGCTCTACATTTCAGATTAAAAATCGCAATCACATAGCATCTTCCATTATAATTTTGCTTACTGAGATTTGTTGGGAGTATCCCGACTTACCAGTCGTTTGAAAGATCTATTTGGTGATTTGTTTTTCTCCTTTGTGTCTGGTTTTGCACGATCCAAGGCCTATGACACAGAATATGCAAATTCATAAGAGCTATTGTTATCTCAACATATACTTGGAAGAAAATCATAGTTCTATATGACATCTTTGTTGTGAGAATTCAGTTCATGTTAGCTATTGCAATTGATTTCCTGGCTTTCAGTGGTTTATGCATTACAAATTTCCTAATACCCAACTTCTGTATATTAATTTCTGAAAAGCTATAGGATTGTGGATCCTTGTGCAAATTTTGAGGTTCCTCGAATTTCTAAAGAGAGATTTGTAAAGGGTTGCAAGCGCCCATGAAACTTGCAGTCTGTGATCAAGTTAACTCTTATCCATAGAAAGAGTCACAAACTCTTGCCCTTAGTTAGAAGTTTTGACATTAATTGACACCATAAGATTCATCATAAGGTACAAGAAGCAGCCATTACCTACTAGTAATAGTGGTTGTATTAACAATTGCCTAGTAATAATGTCTTAATGGTGATGACAGGGAATTGGCAATAGTTCGGGAATAATAGGAGCGCATAACAGTCTTGTCATCTCAACCAAAGTAAATTAATAGAATAACTATGGCATCATAAAGCATGCTAATCTGGATCCAAAAAAAGAAAAAAATCAGCACAGAACAAAAATTAACTTACAGAAAAGAGTAAAAAGTTCTACCTGAATCATGGACTCCACGCGCCTTCGCATTCGTGTATGCATGAAACCTTCAGAGCACTATAATAAAATAAATTGATGTGATTGTGTATAGGAAGAAGAAAGCGTTCAAACTAGTCTTACATTGATGCTCTATTTTAAAATCCATACTTCAGGTCAATATCCATATATGGTTCTACAGAGAATGGATGAAGATAAAACGAAACAGGTATAGAATTTGATGATTATTATATGCATGCATAAAAGGAAATTAAGATATTAATTCTTTTACCCACAACGTCAATAATTACAAGTAGCAAGGCAAGAAAAACTTTCTCTTTTTTTTTTTCTGATGCAAAAGAAAGTACTTAACATTTTAACTGGCCATGCTAAGGGCTATCTACACGGTTGAACACTTCCAAGTATCTGAAAAGTTCTAAATACATATAAAAAGGTCTAATCACTATACCTTAACATGATAACTGACGTAAGCATGAAATGTTGATAAATTCCACACTGTACGGTCCAACTTTTTGCCTTCCACATGACGTGTGAAAATGACTGCATCATTTGATGCTTGTCACAGTTATTATTTCAAAAATCAGAATGGAAAAAATGAAATTCATTCCTCTTTTGACATACCAAAAGATACAAATCCAGCATTTGCTGTTACTGCTTCAGCAGGAGCTTCATCCAACTCACGAGGAGGATTAGCAGACCACAAACAAGGAGGAGCATTAGTAAGCCCAGTTGCTCTCCTTGCTTGCACAAATTCCTGAATGAGACTTAAAAACTCATGTAGGTTAAAGTTAAGAAATTAAATAAAGGTAGAGGAAATACACAAACAAAATCTGATAAACATCAACAGCAGAGCTGCAATGCATAGTGGCAAACTCTATAGAAATAAACAAAAAGTATCGGCATTATCACATAAAGCAGAGGGCCATTTCTCACATATTCCTAATTGATAATTGTGATTTCTAAGAATTCCATGAAATAAGCAAGAACAAATAGACATGCTATACCTGTAGGAAAGAAGTTGCAAGAGCAAGATCAATGGAATCGTTGAATCTCATGGGATATACAACAGTAACCTTTTCTACCTGTCATACATTATAGTTAGCTTAAATTCCATTAATAGTCATCTCTTCTGACAGACAATATCCAAGAAATTGAAGATCATGACAGAAAGAAACCTAAATTACGGAGATGGTAGACACTCCCCATATCACGGTATGAAGGAGAATCATCCACTAGCACATTTTGGTATGATGTATCAGGATCATGAAAAACCTAACAACTACAAGCTGAAATAGGTCTGTACATAGATGAGAGAGAATTTTCCAAAAACATCAAAAGAAAATTTTGAAGTAGTTGTTGGCTTGTGCAACTGATCGGTTCAAAGTGAAATTTCCAACACAACTCCATGATGTATGACACACTATATACATATTAGCGTACCTGAGGTATGACGAAAAAGGATTCATTTGGCCTATGCACAAGGGCAAGAAGTTGACCCATACTAGGTGCAATGGTCCTCGAAGCAAGATGTTTTAGGATTAGTCTTAAGGGCGCACCTAAGACCACTTCCCTAACAGAGGCAATCTTTAAGAGAATAGCATTCTTGTACTCTGCAAAATATAAACACAGTCACATAAAAACATCAACCACCACTACTAAAATAGGTGAAAGCCATAAACTCAATCACAAAATATGTCTGCACAAAGTGAGAAGTCAATGCCTTTGTAGCTAGACTTGCAAACCTCTACAAACAACAAAAATTCACCACCAAACATAACAGCCACTCAATTTTCAAACTGAAGCTTCAGAATATATACTATCTATATGGGACATCAATGGCCAATGCCAATCAGAGGAGGAGTAAGAGGTACAATTTCAACACATATACTAACCAACATAACTCATCCATTTTGGAGTTGCAATCTTAAAATTATACATAGTTGGAACCCGCAAGACAGTTACATAACTGGTAATACACAATAACATGGTAAAGCAGTTCATAAGTGACCTTAGGAAAAGAACACATAGAACCTTCATCTGGAGGAAGTTTGTGGAGATTGAGTTTCAAAGTGAGACTGAAACCATCCCTTGGAGGATCCAGAATTTGCACAACAACGCCATATGATGCTTTTATCGCTTCAATTGCTCCCAGTGGAAGGCCGCCCACCAACACCGTTTCAGGTGGTGGGACGGGTAAGGATACCGATAGCAGCACCACATTTTGGTTCTTCATCGACACCTGATAAATAAAACCCATTCACGAACACCCACCAGCATATAAGACTTGGAGATGTGTAAAAATTCGATTTTTGCTAGTTCTCCCTAGTACTGGGGAAAATGAAGAAAATACGATTACCTGGACATGGTAGCGAACATCACTGAACTCAACCCAATGGTAATCAAGCTCAACTGCTTTGTCAAGACTGAAATTGCATTTTGATCAAGACAAAGAAAGAAAATGAATAAGGAAAAGACAAAAGGAGAAGGTGAAAAGACACGAACTTCTGAACCCGATTCAACAAAATCTGGAGGAGAAATCTAGAATGAGACTGCAACACAATCATCGATCTTAGAATTCCTCTTCTGCTCCTTAACTAAATTAAGTGTAGTGGAGTTTCGATCAAGATCTCTCCTTCCCGAGGCCGTATGTACCTTAAATCTGACCAAATAAATATTGTGCGTTTCCATTCCTTGCACGCACCTTCCCCTTTCTTTCAACGTACAATCTTACAAATAAGTCCTTAAAACTTATTTATATTATTCAATCGAGCATTCCAACTTTAATTTTCCCTTTCCAATTTCGCGTTCAACTTTTGATCTTCTTGCAAATCAACCCAAAACAAGGGAGGGATGAAATTCAATTTTTAGAGGTGAGGTTTTCAAAATGAATTTCTTGGATATAAAAGACGAATAAATGATACCCTGTCAAGAGAATCTAAATTAAAATAGCTTAAAGTTTTTGATTATGCATATATGTGGTGCTTTTTACCAAAATTTTTTTGAAAATATTTGTTACATAATTTTTTATTTTTATTATTTTGATAAAATTAATTTTACAGTATATAATTATTATTTATACAAATTTTATTATATAATATTTTTTACTTTAAAATAAAAAATTTCAATACTTTTTTCAATGTTAATTTAAACTAAGAAGTTCAATTAAGCACATAAATTTCTATTTTGTAAAATATAACCAAAAGTGACAAAGATCAATTAACTATGCACACCTGATACATCACTCATCATAACCAACCACAATGATTAACACAAAATAGAACCAATAAAAATATAACTAGTAAATACTATCCATATGGGCAGTAGCGAAGCTACGTATGCTCACCCTCAAATTTTTTTTTAAAAGAAAATATATATGTATATAGAGGTTGCCCACCCTAAAAGAATGTCGTTGCCTATAGTGGATTGGATTAAAAAAAACTATATATATATACCTTGCCCCCCCTGAAACAAATTTCTGGCTTCGCCACTGCATATGGGATGATACTCTTTTTATCATTATATTACTTATTCATGATAACGTATACTTATGTTAGAAAATTCATAAATCCACATTGCATTCCTTATACCTGAGACGAAAGAAGAAAAAATTATCAATACTTAAATGTATATCATTTCATATTTATTTGTATTGAGCAACTAATATAAGGTAGAAATTAATATTCAAATTAATTGTAAGGATAGTGTTAGGGAAGAATTGTACATTTTTTTCTTATCCATTGTGTTACTTAGAAAGCTAGAAATTGGCTAAAACATATGAATATAAGTATAGGGAAATCTGAATATAAATTTGCTTTTGATGCTGATATTGTTTCTTTTTTCTCTGTTTATGGTTAATGGTTTCGTTAATCTTTCTCTTATTATTCCAAGTTTTACTTTTGTTTTTATAGTTGAAGGTGCTTCTGGTTGAAAAGAATTTTTACTACTAACAATGAAGATATATTTTCCTAAATTTTAAAATTAATAATTTTAATTTTGATGTATTTGAAATGCATTATATAGAGTGAAAAAATGGAAGCATTGGAAAATTAAAATACAACAATAAAAAGTATAACAATTCAGTGAAAGTTCTCATGATCATAGGGTCTAGGGAGATCCAGAAGCATGCAACCTTACCCCTAATTAATGGAGAGACTGTTTCGATGTGAGTACAATAAAATATAAACATTCTTTGATAAATGATCACTATGAGTCAGACTCAATAGAATTGGATCAATCATTTTTCCATTTTAAGAGAGTTGAAAAAGCACTATCTCGTTGAATCCTACTTGGGGAGATTTGATTCATTCCGAAATAAATCGTACTTATTCTATAGATTGATCCTTTATATTGCAGTTCTCTCAAACTATTTCTGAAACTAATTTATTAGAACTAACATAGCTCCACATCTATTTGACTTATAACATTATCTATACAAAATGCTTAAAAGAACTTTATAAGTAGCGTAGAAAAGGGTAAGACAAGAGTGAAAGCTCATTTAGAGCCTACGCTTATTTATAATAAGATTTGAATCCTTTAGTAATTTAGTTTAAATCTATTTTAAATTTCAATTAAACTTTAATTAAAATTATAATTAATTTTATTTAAATTCCAATTAGGCCTATATAAGATCTAATATCTAATATTGGATCTTATTTATGAAATATGTTAGATTTGACCATAAAGTTTCTTGAACTTTACAGTCAAGTCTAACTTATTTGAATTACCTTTCTTCTCTTTAATTGTTCTTTGAATATAGCCCATTAAGTTCGTAAATATGTTGGTAATAGATATAAATTATTATCTTAAATCATACTTCTTTACTTTATCTTTAATTCTCTAATTAAATCATTTATGTTTATAGATCAAGATTGACGTCTAGCAACACATCATAACCACCCAAATATTAGGAATGTCAAAATATTTTTTATTAATCCTTTTATATATGATTTTTTTTCTTCATATAACTCAATCCTTCCATCTACAATGTTTTTTTTTTTCTTCTGGTAAATCAAAAGTAAGATTAATAAAAGAAAGGTTATGTACACGGGTAGAGAAAGTTTTACAACTCATCTCAAACCTATCAAAAGAGAACCCTTAATATGACAAGATGTACCCTGAGAAAAGCTTCCCATATGGCAACAATACACTTTAAAACTTGACTTGAACAAGGCTACAAAGAGATCCTAATATCTAAAAACTAATGGAACAATCGGTAGTAACACAAGTGCAACAAGAGTCAAAACATGCAGTACTTTATTGGAGATATCTCATGCCTCGAGAAATCTACCTGCTGATACTTACAACCAGCTGGAAAACCTGTGCACACAACCAACCGTTAAGGATTGCTACGTTCCTTGAATGTACCAACCCATGATGAAGAAGTTCGACCAGATCTGCTATGCTGTATGCTGAATTTATTGATAAGGTGAGTCCCATTTGGGATCACTCAACCTCATCCTTGTCCGCAGAGCTGCTGCTACAATCGTCTGGTCTGCCTTGAGTTGTTGCTAGTGCTGATACTGATTCCTTTCTATGAGTAAAAATGTTAAGGTCGACTAACTGCCCTGGATGAAAAATGGGGAGCTGAAGGTCTGTTGGTCTTTGCGTCCCTGAAGTTGATGCGGGGTGATCTGCTACTGCCGTTATTTTCCATGATTATATTATCATGATGCTTGAATCCTTTTGGTTTCCATTGATACTGTATTGCTAAGGAGGATAGTAGCTATCTGTTATTGGATAGCTATCCTCTCTACCGTCCCTAGCTTACAGCTGCTCCTACTAACTTGTTGAATGAGCTAACTCCTTGCCATTGAGGTATTTCTAACTGCAACTGATGATGAAATTTGAAGAGATAATGACTAGTTATGCTATCCTTCCATGGGTTAAGCAGTTGTGACCTGCTTCCCCAATTTCCATGCTTTGACCTGAAACAAAAACCTGCATAAAGGATGTTAGTGACATAAATGACTCTCCTACGTTTGCCTTCCCTCGGTGTTTGCTCTGAGTTGCTCCTATACTAGGGTGATTACTCTAGCTTTCAAGCTATCCACCTCCATAGCTTCATCTTTAAAAGTCCTGGTGTTGGACCCCAAATTTTTTTTAGAATTGTGAGTTAAAAATTTGACACGAAAGGAGAAATTGGTGGAGAATTAGTCCTGTGTAAAGTGAATGAGTTGATTGAAATGGAAGTTGAAAATTAAGAAATAAAGAGAAAAAGTGTTAAAATATGAAGAATTGTGAAAGTTTGACTTTTTAGAGATAAAAGTTGACTTTTTGATTTATGCAAAATTTGAGAAAATGATCTTCATAAAACTTGTAGCTTATGTTAAGAGCTTTCCGTCGCCATAAAGTTTGATATTTTTCGATATCGGAATTGAAAGTTATGATTTTCCGAAGTTAAGGTTATT
>JAOTAX010000005.1:32820945-32842693 GCA_025629825.1 Erythroxylum guanchezii | reverse complement strand
GAAATCGTCAAAATAGTGAAGTATATTCAGTGAAATAACACCAGTTCATAATACCTAAGAACACACTCACTGTACCCGTCACACTCTTTTCACTCAATATTTCTCCATTCATTTCAGATAGCTATGATTCTTGGTAGAGATGTAGATCAAGGTCTTACGAATCCAGTGGCTTAAGAATCAAGTCATTTGAAGGTCTAGAGAAGAAGTTAGAGCCAAAAGAATCGAACATGTTCATATCTTTACTCGTATTGTACATGTCTTGGCGCAATTGCTATAACTCTCACTACAGATGTCGGATTGAATTTGTTTTTGAGCTATTGGAAATAGGACTTCCATATCTACAACTTTCATGAAAACCTCAAAGACTAATTCTATTTTCTTGCTTCTGTATCGTCTCACTTTTGCATCATCTCACTTTCACTTCGTCTTAATTTTGCATCGTCTTACTTTCACTTCGTCTTACTTTTCCGTATTACAACTTCGTCTTACTTTTGCGTCTTACAACTTCGTCTTATTTTTGCATCTTACAACTTCATCTTACTTTTGTGCCTTATAACTTCGTCTTACTTTTGCGTCTTACAACTTCGTCTTACTTTTGCGTCTTACTTTTCTCTCCAGAACATCTCCACTTATAAGGATCATAACTTTTGACTCCGATGTCCAAAACTTTCATATTGTATACCGTTGGAAAGATAAAAGAAAGACCTACAACTTTCCAGAAGGCAACTTTGCCGAAATATATTTATATCAATCCCAAATTTTCCCCTAAGTGTCTGAAGATGAATTTTTTTCATTCATACACCAATGTACTGCACTCAAATCTTAACTTCATGACAACTTTTTGAGACTCTTAGAGACAAAATTGAAATTCGATGTCTTCATACGAAATGTAGCCATATATCTCTAGTTTAATCTAAATTAGGAGTCATCTCGTTTGGACAACTAGAGAAAACGTTATGACTAACACACCGAAGCACAGTCAATGAACATTTTCCAGATCACTACCAATTTTGTTTCTAAATCTTTCCTTATCATAACTCATACCAAGATCACTCTTTCTACTCCCTCTACTTCTCATTTTCAATCAAATCACATTTAACACAATCATACCCGGAAGTTGTCAATGAATGCATGTACCACTTGTTATGTGCAAACATTCAGTATTTGTGTACATATATGCTAACATGATGCATGAGCAAGAAAATGCATTTCCTTCATCTCTCTTTGAGCTCTTATGTACTAAAATTTTGGACCTTAACCCTTAATATGGAGACGAGATATTACACTGATTTTATAGATTGAGATTGCATAGTCAATTCCATTTAATTTGGCTAGGGACATTTGATTATACCTTGAGAGAGGGTGATTGAAACATTAGGACATCTTAGGTGAGGCATAATTCAATCAATAAGGAAGGAGGGAGATAAGATAGGGAAAAAGTGATCTCTAATCTTTAATCTTGAAATCAAAGTTTATGTACTTTTATTACATTATTTATTCATTGCTAGTTTGTTTGAGTTAGTTTATTTTTCAGTTTTTATTATTTGAAATTAAGTTTTAAATAAAACATAACCTGAATTAAGTGGTGCCTAAACATAATCTCTGTGGAACAATATCCGCTTTTTACTACAAGTAACGACCCGTATACTTGCGATTTTTAACCTAAAACAAGTAATTTATTTTTGCAATCAACAAAAGGTGGTAATGTCCCAACATATATGATAAATGTGGGAGCCTACATGTATAGATTATGGAAAGAGACGAATAAATGTTACTTTTAAGGGCTAGAAACAAGGGAGGAGGAACTAGAACATAACATCATCCAATCTATCTAAATGTAAATAGTGGAAAGGGAAATTATTATAACTTGCAATTAGGAAATAAAAGATTGATCTGGCTTATCCTTGAGGAACAACCAGGAGCATGTAGTCTTAATAACAATTTCATAATTATAAATGTTACTAGTCATAACAATGAAGAGGACAAAAGAGATAATTTATAGGAGCAGTTGAAGAAAAACATAAATCAAGCGAGGAGGAAGCCTCCTCACACTGAAAGAGATCGTTGCTTAAACAAGGGAACTCCAACAGTAGCTATAGATACCCAGTTCAAGAATAAAGACAACAAAAGAGATCAAAAAATGAAGGTTTGAGAAAAATGTAGATCGAGGAGAAAAAATGACAAGATACTTAGCCAACTTAGCATGCAAAGAGAAAGTAGAGTGGAGGACATTTTTCGAGGGTAAACTAAAGCAATCAAAAGACTTAAGTGATGATAGTAAAGTAGTGGTTTTTCTACGTGAAAATTTAAGGGTTAAGTGACAAGTTATAGTGGCCTTACCCAAGGCATTACACAATTAATAAATGGTTCATAATAGTAGTGTTAAATGCACCTTCGTTTATTTTTATATTAAAATCTATTTTGGAAATTTTATGGTATTGCTACTAATTCTTAATGAAATTTTTTAATTTCTTAAAAATAGCTCTAGAACTTTCTTATTTTAAGTTTTAAGGGATTTTAGGTAAACATTATTGTATGTTATAGTGTGTTTCTTACTATAGAAAAACAAATGGCAAGATGATTAGACATGGCGTGGCACACATAAGGTGTGTTTCACATTAAAATGTTAGTGCAAAATACACAACCTGATGCACACTCAAGTTAGAGCCTATTTGATATCATAAAGAGATATAATGTGATACATGACCTAGGATATGAGCTTCAGAACCCATCTCCTCCTTGTATGAGTGATAGTGAAGTTACACCATGATACATGACTTGGGATCTAATAATTTCCTTGACTGTGCTCATTATAGAAATTGAACATGATCAAAATTTAAAGTGCTTAAAACCCTAGTTTATAAGTTTGCTTTTAAGCTAGATTTTGTATTAGGTTTTGTTAGGATTTAGGATAGATATTTTCTTCCTCTCTTACTCTTCCACTCTCTTTTCTTTTATATAGCCCTATATGGCTCAACTTATACACTTGTTTGAAGAAAACATAAAACTTGGGACATATTAAAATGTAAGATATGATTTATTTTTTATTGTTTGATTTATATTTTAAGTATCGAATGTTTTTATATGTTTATCTTTTATAATTGTGTCATTCAATCATTAAGATACCTACAATATATTATTTATTATAATATATTAGTAGATTAGATATTACATTTGTAATTATTTAATCACTCTAACATATGAAGTAATGAAGATTTGATGAATTGTTACGTTAGAAATTTTAGAACCTAAGATGGACAACAGATCAAATTAAATAAAGCCATATATATTTGTGTTATTATATTTTATTAACATTTCTAAGTCTTAAGGTTACTACTAAATTAATTCTATATAATAATTAATTAAATTAACTATTAATTGTGTCAATGATCAATATATAGTTTCAAGGTAGACATAAACTTATATCAAGTTTTGATTTCTATTTCCTTCTTTATATTTTAATTTGACTTATTTTTAGTTATATTTTTATATCATTCTCACCACACTCAAAACCTCATTTCACTTATATTCAAAAAAGTATTAAACAGGCAAGTTACTCTCTATAGGATATTTATTTAAACTACTATATTTTTTTTTAAGAGTATGGTTTTTATTTTTAGGTGAAGATAATAATACCCCAATATTTGGCACTATTATTTGGGAATTATTCTAGCTAATTTTGTGATATATATTTTTTGTTTTCTTATTTATTACTTATCTTTACCTCCTTAATTATGCGTGTTTGTTCCTTAAACTTCTAATCAAGGTAAATTACAGTTCAATCTAAAAATAGGAAAAACTTATGCTAGTTAAAGAAAGCAAATAAAAAAATCATAACAGGATAATCAAGATTCTAATTTCTTATTTGATAGCAATTCAAAGCTACAAGGAGAAAAGACTATGGCAAAATGTTAACTTTAAAGGAGTTGGCTGCTCAACCTAAATCAATAACCTTTATGTATTTCCTATTTTAGATGTTTTTTAATCCAAATTAAAGCTAGCACATTTATTGCTTACCTTTTAAGGTTTTGCAAATGAAGATCTAATTGAACATTTAAAGGAGTTCCATATAGTATGCTTTGTCCTGAAGTCATAAGGAATAAAAAAAGAAATCTCTTTTCTTTAAGAGAATATGCTAAAAATTGGTTATACAATATGTCGTCAAGTTTAATCAATTCATGAAATAAGATGTAAAATATGTTTATAGAGAAATATATCCCTAACTCCTATTCTACAAATATAAGAAAAGAAATATTTGGCATAAGTCAATACAATGAAGAGACTCCATTGAGTATTAAGAGTAATTTAAGAAGATTTGTGCAAGTTGTCCACACCACTATATCAATGACCAGTTGTCAATGGATAGAAATATGTAGATGTTGTAAATAGAGGAGAATTAGTAAATAAAACTCCTACAATTGCCAAAATTTTGATTTTGAATATGGTTTTGCCAATTCCCAAAATTTTGGTATAAGACATGATGCACCAATCAGAAGGTGGATAAGGTAAATAATTCCTTCATTAAACAACAATTATATAATATCATATCTCTTATTAGACAATTGGATATAGGGAATGCATAACAAGTCAAGGATTGTGGACTATATTTTACAATAGGGCATCCAATTTGTCAACTCAACCATAACTTAGGAATCAACTCAAAGTTGTCAAGAACTTAGGAAATTTAGGAATAATGGTCAAATATGGCACCATCACGGGTTTGTGTTTGACTTATGTTAGTCTTGTTTATTTAGAAATAAACTAACTCTAGACATGAAGTAGAACTACCATCGAACTTATGATTTGCATTTTGAGGATTCATAAAATTACAAGTTTAATCACCTTAGATCTCTTTTATATAACCTTAATTTATAAGTACTTATCAACGGTCATCAGAGGTAGCTCTCAAAGGTGGAAGAGAGCTATTGACAAGCTTTTGGCAACCACTTTCCATTATTTCATAGTTTTAGGGTTTCTTAATATGAAGGGGGTTACAGAGTAGGATTAGAAGAGTAGATTCGTAATAACTCTTCTTGCATCTCTTTCTTATTTTCTTTCTTTAGATATTAAGATTTTCTTTTATTATATAGCTTGTGTTGGATATTTTAATTATTAATGCATGATTTATTATTATTTAAGTGAATTTATTCTCTTTGATATTAATCTTGGATTTATGTTAAGGCGTAATAGATTCAATCTTAAGGATTGTTATGGATTTATGTCTAGGCACAATAGATTCGATCTTAAGGATTGTAAAACTAATAAGTGAATTATCATTTGTGCGCTAGAAGTATAAACATTATAGATCTAAAGGATGTTATAGAGTGTGTGATAGTCATCGCCTTATGTTTTAGTGAATATTAACTACTATGATAACTAAATAGATTAATTATGGTTAATGAATTTTATTAAATTTGAATTTATCAAGAAATGGTGGTTACCTAATTGAATATACTTATATGCCTCGAGAGAGTACATGTGTGTGTGTGTGTGTGTGTGTGTGTGTGTGTGTATGTGTGTGTTGGATTATTTGTTATTTCAACTTTAATAATCAATCTTGAATAATATTTAAATTATCTTTTTTTGATTTAATAATTTAATTTTCTTTCACAAAATTTTTATTTTCTTTAGTTTCATCATTTGGCTATGATTTATAAGTTTAGTAGTTATAGTCCACATAAGATTCAGTTAAGTTTTGGCATTGTTTTAGAGACTAGTTAATTGCTAATTTGTTAACCTTAGCTTTCTTTTAATTTTATTATTTTGCTTCCTTATTGTTGACTTTGTCATATAGCTTCACTTAGTGACTTAGTCTAGCTAAAAGACTTTAAAGAAGTTCTTATTACGAGGTAACCCAATGTTTTAACTTTACTTTTATTTTAGTTTCTTAGTTCGAGATTCTACTGATGTTTATATTTAATTTTTTATAGGTTTTTTTCGGATTATCTTAGATATTGTCTCACCATCTACATATAGAATTTGGGCAAGATTTCTCTACCTTATTTTTTTCTCAAGCTTACTTTCATTGTCTTATTTATTTGACATTAAAGATAGTGTCATGTTTAAGTGGATGATGAATCTAAAATTTTTCCTGAGGTTTTGTATATTAACTACAATTTTTTAGTCTGTATGTATTATGGTTTTTAGGTTTAAATTTTTCTATTTTTAGCCTTATTTTTATCATGTTTAGGAACTCATTAGTTACTTTAGTTTGATAGCAAGAGTGTATATACAACTCTTAGTTAAGATTGGTTGTTAAAAATTAAGTTCATAATATGATTAACTGATTGCAATGCAAACTTGACTTTGCAAATACTAACAAACAAAATTTATTAAGCTTTGATTTGACTTGATTGATCATGTAAGAATTTGAGCCTTTATGATACTTTCTTATTTTGAATTTTTAAAACTTGAATTCCATATTTTTGAAATTATATGTAAGATAAATACAAGTATTGAGATAATTAAGGTACTTAAACTTGAGTTTGAGCCAAATTGCTTGCCTTTTATACATTATTCCATTAACGAACCTCTTTTGAGCCTTATATGAAATTTTAATCTTCTTCTTGGTATCTTTTCCTAAAGAACCTTGAGCTTAAAAGAAAAACAAGTATTTATACTCTGATTCAGGATTAGTAAAGCTTTTACTTGTTATTTAACGATTATTGGGAATGGTATGCAAGGAAATAAGTGTGAGGGAGATGATGAAGTATATAAAATGGCAATAGAAAAGGAAAATTAGCATGAAACAAATATATAGAATTATTGTATAAAATGTAATTAATATGTAAATAAAACTGAAAAAGAATTTAAAAATTTTGTTAAAAATTAATTGGCATGGGTTCTTGTACTTGAAAAGAATGAAGGAAAAGGAGGAATTTTGTGCAATATGAAGAGTTAGTGGATATTTTTGATCAATTTCTTATATTTTTGCTCTACTAATTGTAAATATCTTTGTTTTTCCATATCTTTGGTTTTCATATTCCATTCCTTTCTTGGCCTACTTGGCTCTTTAGCCTTATTATAACCTTCTCAAAGAGCTTTTGATTTTTGCTTGTATATATCTATTTGAATAGTGAAGATTAAATGATTTTGAAGCTTATAGTAAGTTTAATTTTGTAAGACGATAATAAGAGTACCTCACTAAAATTTCAAACACTTGTCTGAATGAATGATACTTTATAAGTAAATTTCCAAATTAAAGTTTTTAAATTTGATGAAAAAGGTTGTATAATGTTTACTTTGTCTTCTTTATATGTTGATTTACATAAGAAATATTATGTGTTTTTACTTTTTAATTCAATCGACACTTGTTGTTGACTATAAAGGTAACTAAAGAGTTTAGATCAATGTTTATAAGTAGTATTTAAGTAAACTCTTAAGAGACTATAGCTCCTCTACTAGGGACATCTAAGAGTTTAAAAGCTTATGTCATATGCTAAATGCTACCATAAACCTATAAAAGTGGAACTAATTCTTGTTTCAGTTAGTTATGCCCAGTTAGTTTGGATTTATGGTTTTTAGATTTAACATTTTATTTTAGCGCAAAAATGTCGAGCACTTAGGGGAAAAGTGGAGAAGGAGTCAAATATGTAACTAATATGACTTTGTTTTTTACTTGTGTTCGTTGTCTTGTTTTCCTATTAAAAAAGTGGGCATGGAACATAAAGTATAACTAGTACCTGACTTGAGATTTGTATTCCAAGGATGTACAAAATTACAAGTTTAATCACTTTAAAAGCCTTTTATGTAACTCTAACTTATAAATATTCTAATTAAAGGTCATTAGAGGTAGTTTTTGGAGGTGGAAAAGAGCTAGTAATAAGCTCTTGGTAACCACTTTCCATCAGTTTATAGTTTTAAGGTTTCTGAATATAAGGGGGATCAGTGAGCAAGATTGGAGGAGGGGACTCATTATAATTAACTCTTCTTCTATCTCTTTTTCTTTTCTTTCTTTGTTATTAAATTTTTTTTATTATCTAATTTGTGTTGGATATTTCAATTATCAATGCATAACTTATTATTGTTAGGTTGAATTTATTCTCTTTGATCTTAATTTTGGATATGTGTCTAGCCACCATAGATTCAATCTTAGGGATTTTATGAAGGATTGAGAGGTGAAGTACAATTTGTGCATTAAGAGAATAAACATTATAGATCTAGATGATGTCGCAAGGTATATGACAGTCACCTTATATTTTAGTAGATATATTGGGTTAATTGTTATGTCAATTATAATAATCAATTATGTATGGTGGTTCAATTATCTTAATATGGAAAAGAACTTTAATATGGAAATTAAATTCAATAAACATTAATATGGAAAAGAACTTTATAAATCACTAAAATTGCAAGAAAATGAAATTATTCAGCGTATGCTTTGTGGAAGAACTCATGCTATTTTACAAGGCATATATAGCCTTTGGCAAGGTATTCTCTAACTCCTTATATAAATTTAGTAGCTTATTTATAATTATAATCAATAACAAGAGTTGTTTCTTTACCTCATAAGGGAAGCCATTACTAATAAATCAAATAGCTCAGCTCTTAGGGATCAAATTATAAAAAATTCCCTTTATATACCTAGGTATCCTTATAATAACTATTAGAATCACTTATTATAACCACTAATATTTCTTTGATTTTATAAACAAAAGGATTAGGAATTAGGACATTATATTCCCATCTTTGTTATGATATCATAAATGATTATATTAATGTTGAATAGTGTGCATATTTACTAATGTCCTCGCCTTTTTTCCTATTAAATAATACAAAAACAATTGAAACAGTCATTAGGAACTTTCTATAGATAGGCAATATGACAAATGCTACTAAAGGAAAAAAAAACAAGTTTTTTTTAAAATATACATGCCTAGGAATAAAAAAGGCATAAGAATCCATTCTATCAAAACTATGAAAAAAGTTCTTCGAGCTAGGAAAATATGGAAGCTCTATACAAACCGTAAATCACTATAGACTACATGGGTTCACACTCAATTTTTAAATTCTTATGGTAAATCAAAACCTAAAGTTGACACCTCTTAGACTCTTAAGTCAATTTTGAGTCTACGAGAAAAACATTTGTAATGAAATGAAAAGAATAAGAGCATATATTTATGTTTTAATAACTGGCATCCACAAGGCCCTCCTTTTAAAATTCCAAATGCTAAAGCACTGATGACTAGTCTACCTCAATTTGCTAATGTATAAGTTATAATTCACAGCAATATATGAATTTATCTAACTAACAACTGTAGAGGGTTTGCTACTATCAAGGATAGTCTTCCAAGATATAACATCAATTTTTATAAGGAGGATGTTGTTATTTGTTTAAGACATAATTTAAGGAATTTTATAAATGAATCATGCATATATCTTTTCATTGATAGCCATCAATTTGTTCTTTAGAAAAAGTTTCTTTGGTTTTTCAACAATCTTCTAAAAAGCTTCTTTGATATAATGTCTACTAATCAAACAAAGTCTTAGGGCCAAATGTATTTTCAATTTTAGTTCCACCTTTGATCCATTTTATGTTTTATGAAACTAAGAGAATAAATCATATATACATATATACATACATGCATACATACAACAACAACAACAACATCTAGTAGAAATCCTGTTGAGACGCGGGGTCTAGGGAGGTCCAATAGTATACTACCTTACCCCTAACTAATAGAGAGGTTGTTTCTAAATCATATATACATATGTTTTACAAAAGCCATTACTCCTCAAAGTTTTGGAATAAGTTATAAATTCTTTGCAATTTGAGTTGTAAAGCATTTGAATGGAAGGACATAGTCAATCAAGTAAGTAAGGTATAATTCTACAATAACGGAAACTCCAAGCTCTTTAAGTTAGCATTCAGTTGCATTATCTATTCCATTTAGATAGAAAAAAATCACAAAGTCTTTAAAAATGAGTTGAAGGTCATATAAGCTTTTATATATGAATTTTTCAATTGGATTAGGACGATGTGTGTGGATAATGAAATTAGTGCTAAGATAAGTAAAAATCTAACTATTAATTAGAACATTTTATAATAGCTAGAGCACATTGTTTCCTATAAAATTAATCATTGTCCATATAGGTTATTTTTAGGTTATTCTCTCCCTTTATTTCTTTGTCAATATTTTAAATTCTTATGCTCACCTTTAAAAATGTTTTTAATGCAATTTATTCAGTTTTAGAAAAGACACTCTTTTGAGCATTCAATAGTTTAGATTTTAAGGTTCACTTTTATAAACCAAACCATTGAATACTACTTTAAGTATAATCTTCTGGTAACCTAAATTTAATTTAACTATTCTTATAAATAGTAAAAAAAACACCAAAAAACTAACTTATCTATAAGAATTTTTCTTAGTCGTCTATACTTTTCATACGAGTAACAATGATGTTGACTTAGAATTCATTAATCCCAAAATAAGGTAAATATTCTCTTGTTAATCCTTTTACCCTCTGCTTTACCGACATGGACCAACAAATTTCTTATTTTTATAAATTTTATTATTAAACTCTTATATATAATTGGAAGATTTGAAAGAAATGAGAAGTGGAAACTAGCAAATTTATTTACAAAGAAAAAGGCTATAAGTTTAAAATAGGTTTTTAATATGAAATTCAAATGATATGGTCAGATTAAAGGTCATATTAGTAGGCTAAGAGATATAACCAAGTTAAATAAATCAATTATAAGTAAAGTATTTCAAGAGTTGGTAAGCTAGTAAATTTGGTTGCTTTATTAGTTTAGCAACTACCGTATTATGATATATTCATTAAATTAATGTTAACATTGCCCTTTTACATAGTTATTTTGATAAAGATGGTTATGCTAAGTTATTAGCGCGTTTGTTGAGATTTTTCTATAGTTTGAAGTAAGTATCAAGACAATATGATGAAGAATCCACCAGCTTCTTTGTTTATCTAAGCTTTAATAAACCTGATATGTGTGGTTGGGGGGGGGGGGGGTAGGTGGGTGGATGTGTTTTTGTATGTGTTTTTGTGTGTGTTTGTGAGTGTGTGTATGTGAGTGTGTGTGTCTGTGTGTATGTGTGTCTATGTCTGTGTGTGTGTGTCTATGTCTGTGTCTATGTCTGTGTTTGTGTGTCTGTAGGGTTGATATTATAATTATAGGTACTAACAAGAGTAAGAATCATAGAGTGAAATCAACTTTACAGAACAAGTTGATTATTAGAGAATTAGGTTATTTGCATAAAAATTGTATTTTGTAAGTAACAAAATTTAATTAAGGATATCTTATACTTGTTAATATTAAATCCTTTAATTTTTCCTTATCTAAAGTTCTCAAATTATTTTTGAGGAGTTGAGTTCTATAAGATCTAACCAAATAGATAAGACTAATAGGAAAATCGATATATTTTTATATAACTAGGAATTGTTTAATTCAATATTATAGTTAATTTAAATTATAATCAAACAACCATATTTTAATCATATTATGCAATTTCTTCAATATTTGAAGGATTATCTTACTATGACTAATTTAAAATAGTTAGAAGTTTATTTTGAAGTTGATTAAAGTTCATACCACTTCTCTGACAAATCTTTGATAAATTTTTGTCTTTTTAAGAAAAGGAATTAGTTTATAAAAAAAAAAGACAATTTCTAATGGAGAATGAATACTATAACTATTTATCAATTATTCTGTATTTTCTAATGAAAACAAAATTGGATCAAATCGATCAGTTCAACTAGATTTATCAGGAATTGACCAACTAATCAGTTCATTTTAATCATTAAAACCTTTTAATTTTAAAACTTTAGAAAAATATTAAAAATTTAACCAAACTAATTGAGGAGCTTCTATTTTAAGACTCAAAGGATGATGTTTCCATCTCTTCTTCTTCCTGTCCCCTTCAAAAGAGTCAACTCCTCATTTTATTTGAAGAATTTAAGAGCTTTTGTTTAAGAGAAGGAAAGGTTACACATGCACTACCATCAAAAAGTAGGAGGGTGGTTATCCATGCCATCATAGCTCTCATTTTACCTTACACTACTAGCTAAAATTCCATCTCGCCTAATCATCATTCTGAGTATCACAAGATTCTTAATTCTTTACATAGTGGCTCATCATCAAAGAGATTCTAGAGAGAAGTAAGCAAGTTATCACCTTCCCTAATAAATACCTTGTCTCTAATGCTTTCATAGATAGTATATCTTAGGTTTGATAACAAATAGTATAAAAGAAGTGAGATTAATAAAAACAAAGTAGAGTTATCCCATAAATCATTTATATATTAACACACATGTCTAGCATGACTAAATTTTATTATTCTTATTTTAATTTTTTAGGTACCCTTTATAAGTAGTTTATTTTGGGGATCCGATTCTAGATTTTATGCCTCTTAAATGTTATAGTGTATTTCAATGTTCCTAGGTTTAGAATTATAGGTTCAAAAAAATTCCCAAGTTACTATTAATGTGCATTTTTAGGGCTTCAATTTTATTTAAGTTAAGATCTTTTTTGGCCTGAATTGCTATTAAGTTACACTTTAAATGATATGGTTACATTAAAATTCGTGTCAAATATATTCATAGGAAGTCATATGGTTGCTTTAGTCTTGGTTTTATTATGTTTTTCTAGTTTATAATAAATTCTATTTAGCTTTATTTTGTTTATTATTGAAAAAGGTATTTCTAGATATGCATTTTAATGTCTCTATTATTGGAACTTGTCATTATTAATGTGTCCTACCATTAAGGAAGTTTTGATAGGTCTTATTTTGTATCTTACCCCTTACTTTTAGATTTGAGTGTTTTTATATGATCATCAAATTTTTAGCTACTCTTTTAATATGATTTAATTCATTTAAAGTTGATAGGAGATAATATTACACTGATAATCGCAACCTTCTTATAATACCTTAGATCATTTATCAATATTTTGTTGTTACTGATCATTATATGTATTTGTTTTAATGTATTCCTTTCATTGTGCTAGTATTATTTAGTTTTATGTGCTTGGTCTTATGAAAAAGGTTCTTTGATAATGATCAGGATGCAATTTTTGTCATGTCCTTGATATCATATATAACTAACGTTTATTTCGTACTATTTATCCATTCTCTATATATATTACTTTCCTTAAGTTAATTATATAGTTGTAAATAAAGAGAAATCAACCTTGGATAGATGTAAAATAAGGAGAAATCAACCTTCAATCATATTAATTTATTTATTGAATGAAATCAAAGTGAAATGGCATTGAACCATTTCTTTACAATTCATATTATAGTATCAAAGCTAGCCTTTTAAAGTTTTCTTTTAGATATTTATGTCTTTGACGATTCTTTTAGCTCAATAAAAAAGTCTCTAGCTTTATGGGTTCTCTTTTTTGCAATTTAGCCTCATGCTACTGGTTTAACATTGAGCTAGTTTTAATTTCTTTTATTTTGGTTAAGGTTGAGCATGATTAGTGTTTTCATTTCTCGGATTGGATTCGAAAGTTAATTCATAGTGATTCAATACTTTAAAGTTATTTTTTATATTGTTGTTGAAGATGCAACTTGATCTAAAAAAGGAAATAAAAAAGTCAACTTGGATGCATTTTTTTCCATAGAGTAAGATAAGGAGGAGTGAAGCTCACATTTTTTGGTAACCTTTTGAATAGCTTTGTCTCTCTATATTTGTGTTATTGGTATATTATTCTTTGGATGAAAATGACTAGTGGCACTCTAAATTTTGTGTTAAATTTACTGGAAAGAATTATTCAATATGGGAATTTCAATTCCAACTGCATTTTACCATAAAATATTTGTAAGTATATATTGATGTCACTGCCCCAAATCTAAGAGATGCTATTCAATTAGCCTAATGGAAGATCAAATATGCTATTCTCAAATTTTTTGAATTTATGTCCCTATAACACTGCTAATACAAAGTGGGAATATCTGGAAAAGGTTTATAATCAAACTAATTCATGTAAGAGAATTTAATTGGAGTGAGATTGTAAATTATAGTCAAGGGCGTCTAACTATTCAAGAATAATTTTCTAGTTTTCAAATTTTATAAGTTAAATTTATTAAAATAATTTGTGTTATAGTATCTAGGAATTCTCTTATTGGTATATTGGTTGTCTATAAGATTAGCAGGCCTGATTAATTCTTGATGAAGCTATGACTAAAGTATGAAAATGTTCCTTTTAATTTGATGAATTATCATCTAACTACTACCTTTGATGAGTGTTTCAGTTAATTGTTTCATGAAGAACACCTTCATACTTTAACCACTTTGGAGTAGGAGAAATTCACTACAATACATATTGCATTTTTGTCTCCTATAAAGGAGATATGAGTAAAGCTTAGTCTTTTAGTTATAAGAATTATAGCCATATTATTACAAATTGCACCAAAAAATTTTAATTATTACAAAACAATTAGGGCGCATCATCAAAGATTATCCAACTCTTTCATAAAACTATCGAAATAATGCTTTTCAAGCAACTATTAGCAATTTTTCAACTATTTAGATTCTTTTTGGGACCCCACCTCCATCAACAATCATTCAAAATGCTCAATCGAATGTTATAACTCCTGAAATGGTGCAATAAATAATAGTTTTGACATTTTTAGCTCTTAGGCTTCAAGGTAATGGTAAGTCATCATTTAATTCATAACTTTAACATTTGAATTTCTCAACCATTCCACGTTCCTGAAATGGATCCTATCAAATATTTCACATTTTCCCATTTGATTTTCATTTCCTTTTCTAGTGGATTTGTTATCCAGAGGAGACAAGTCAAAGTTCATTTCCTATTAAGGAAGAAAAACCATTAGTTAGATTCCCCCGTAGCTTGCTTTAGAGATGTAAAGAGCTGATACACTGAACTTAGCAGTGGGTTATCCCTCCCATCTCTCAACATGCTATACTTTCTATTTACCTGTATCTATAGTCACTCTAGATATTTATATCACACTAGGGTCCATAATTCTAAATCGTTATTGGAAACAATATATGCATTACTATTGTTGGTGATATTACTCCAATCTTCAATAATGCTTATGTCTCTGGTAGGCTCTTTAATAGTCTACTTGTAGTTCGACAATTAGTATAAAATTAGTGATATACATTTTTTCTTGTGATGGTTGTTGTGTGAAGCATTCGGTATTAGGGATGGAGATCGCGAAGGGGCCTAAAGTAAGACATTTTTTTCTCTTGATATTCCTATCACTATAAATATTAATTTAGCTTACTCGACCATAAAATGAAATGTGGCATAAACGTTTAGGGCATTCTAATTATGACATTTTTTCTTATTTATTAAACTCTAGTTTATTGGGTTGTGATGATCAATTTCCTAGTCTTTCTTTTGAATGTTCAACTTGTAAATTAGGAATAAGTTAAATTCCTCTTTTCTCTCTTATTAGTAGTCATACAGCAAAATGTTTTAATATTATTCACAGTGATGTAGGGGGGATTAAACTTGTTCTTTCTCATAAATATTATGAGTATTTTATGGCATTCATTGAAGATTACAGTTGGTTTACTTAGGTTTATTTTCTTCTTTCTAAATATGAGGTATTTTCAATCTTTCAAACCTTTGTTGCATATGTTGAAACTTAATTTTCTGATGCTACTAAGGTGCTTCACTATGATTCTAGTTAAAAATACATGTCTAATACATTTCATGATTTTTTTTAATGCAAAAGGTATTTTCTCACAATGCTCTTGTTTGTATAAACCATAATGGAATGGTGCAACATAATTTAAAAAAATTATCTATTAGAAGTTACTCGTACTTTATTACTTGAATCCTTTGTTCCACCTACTTATTGTGTAGAACCTTTATTTATAGATGTATATCTTATATATGACTAACTTCTCAAACATTACATTTTAAGACACCTTATTTTCATATTTATGACAAACATCCTAACTATGGCCATTTGCATACCATTAGTTGTGTTTGTTTCATTTATTTTCCATATAATAAATGTCATAAGATTTATACTTAATCTATTAAATATAACTTTATAGGATATACCACCAGTCATGATAGTTTCGTTTATTATGACTTTGGTGCTCAGAAATTTCATGTCTCTTATGTTATTTTCTTTGAACATTAATTTTTCTTTACAACCTATGTTAAGACATCCCACATTGTTACTACTCTTCTTAGTTTTGATGAATTACATTCCTTTACACATTGCTTAAGTATGTAATTATGTATCAAATGACATCGTCCACCCCTGCGCTTTCCTCCTCTAGATTTGCCATCTAATCTTGCTCATCTAGTCTTGAGATGATTTTCCCATCCTCCTAGTTAGTATGACTCTTATCGTACGTCATTCAATATTACTTTGTCCTCTATTTCAATTCCATCCTCTTATTTATAAGCAACTAAACAAAAAAATTGCTCTAAAAAAATGATAAGAGTATGGCATGGATTATAAGGAAATGCGTGCTCTAATGGCTAAAATGACTATTGTGCCAATAATTCTTGCCATTGTTCCTTCATAAGATTGGCCACTTCAATAGCTGGACATTAAAAAAATGCTTTTTTACATGATAATCTTAAAAAGGATATATACATGACACCTCCCCCTGGCTCTTTTCCTCTTCTACTTCAAAAGTTTATAAGTTGAACCAATCATTATATGGTTTAAAATAAGCTTCTCATACATGGTTATAGAATTTCACATCGACCTTACTTTAGTTTGAATTCATACAAAGTCGATATGACTCTTCTTTATTTCTTTATAAAACCTTGAATGACACTTTCATTTTTTTAATTTGTGTGGAAGATATTGTTATAACTAGATTAGATTTTTTTATTAATTACTCAACTTCAACATCACCTTCTCACTTCATTTCAAATGATAGATCTTGGTCATCTATAACATTCTCACTTCATTTCAAATGATAGATCTTGGTCATCTTACCCATTTTTGGGGGGTTTGAAATTTATACTAACTCTTCTAGCATATTCTTACATCAATATAAATACACTAAAGATTTGATTCCTTTAGTTAGGTTTTAAGATTCTTCATTTGTTGATACATCTCTAAAAGTAAATGTAAAGTATCACATTGAAAAAGGAGAATTACCTTTTGATTTGTTATTGTATTAACAATTAGTAGGTAGTTTGAGCTACTTGATTACTACTAGACCTAATATCTCCTTTGTTGTCCAATATGTTAGTTAAGTTATGCATTCTCTACATCATCTTCACTTAGAAGTAATTCATCATATCATTCTTTATCTTTGGGGTACTCTTTTTTGTAGTTTATTCTTTCTTACTCAAAATTCGATACATCTTACTGCTTTTAATGGTGCTGACTAGGCACATCGTTCTATCATTAGTTGGTGCCTGTTTATTAAGAACTCTTTAATATCATAGAAGAGTAAAAAGCAAGATCAAGCATCCAATTCTTCCACTAAATTTGAGTATTGTGCTATGTATGTTGCTTGCTTTGAAATTATTTAGCCTAAGGACCTAATTACTTAAGAGTTGTTTGGTTCCACTTCTATTTTTTGTTGTGGTTTTTAGTTTTTGTTTTCAATTTTTGGTTTCTACTTTTTTAATTAAAAAAACAAAAAACTGTTTGGTTGATATTTTAATATGAAAACTAAAAATAAAAATATGTTTGATTTTATCATCCTGTTTTATTTTTTAATTAAACTCTTATATTAATTATTTTTAATATAATATATTATGTTTTAAATTAATTAATTTTCATTATGGTTAGAAATAAAATATATGCATATTTATATAATTAAAGAAGTTTGCACATGAATTATATATAACAAAATTCTATAAATTAGAAAATTATATACTAAACCTTCTAAAAAATGAAATATAACAAAAACTTTGAGTACTCTTTTTTAATAGTATCAGAGCCCTCCTCCTCAAAAGTATTGATTTTTTTTCAATAATTACTAGTTCTACATTTTGGCCTTGAAGAAATGCGCTCTTGCTAGATCAATTACTTGCATTCCTAGCCTCTAATCCCAAAGCACCACCTCTCATCACATTTGCTCCATGGTCTCAACTTCCATCATCTCCAAGCCAAAAAGTTCTATCTCCACAAGTTATTCTTTGCCTCTGACCAACATTGAACTATCATTATCATTGTCAGAGTTTCCATCTCCAAGTCTGCCAACATCATCACCAAAGGCTCCACTCCAATGATTCCATCATCTTGGTCACAACCATCAATCCCTACACCTTAGTCTAAGGGGATTAAGTGTAATAAATTTAAGGAAATCAGGGGGGGAAAGTCTCCATATTCATTCAACACTCCAATCGTAATATGTAATGCAGCTATACACAAAGAATTATCTGGTTAAATTTTGTTTATAACTATCTATTAATGAAAGAAGAAAGGAATGAACATGTTTTAGCAGCTCTGTTATTTTTCTGTCTAGGAAAATGTGCTGTTAAAATTTAAAGAAACATTATTTTTCCTGTTTTCATTAAAATGTTATGGTTTTTTATTTTCAAAAACAAGAAATTGCAACAGACTTAAACATATATGTTTTATTGACTTGTTTTTCTTTTTACAAAAATGACAAAAAAATGGAAAAAAAAGAAACAAACAACTCCTTAGTTTTCCTCAACTTACTCCTACCCCTCTCATTATTCAAATTGTTATTAATCACTAATATGTTCACTAAATTTCTTCCTTACCCATTTCATGAGATTTTATTGATAAATTAATGCTTCTTCATAGATTGTGGTCAATTTGAGGAGGTCAAAGGAAGCTGAGCTAAATGAAGTGATAAGTACATGATCGAACAACTGGAACCACGACTTACACTAATGGAATCAATAAGGGGAAAGGTGGAAAAATAACTTGAGGAAGAAAAGAAATTGACGACACCACCAAAAAAGGAGGATCCAGGGGGTTAAATCCCCTGTTATTAAGGGTGTCAAAATAAAGAGAGTCTTTACTGAATTGGGAGCCAGTGAAAACATGATGTCATATTCTTTATATCATAAGCTAAGTTTCAGTGAGATAGCCCCCACCAAGATACTGATAAAAATGGCAGATAAATCAGTTCATCGTCCAAAGGTTATCATATATGATGTGCATGTTAGAGACAAAAAGTTCACCTTCCCTACGGACTTTTTCACACTAGACATAGAAGAAGACGCGGAAACCCCAATTATCGTCGGGCGGCCATTTTTGGCCACTGCTCAATCAGTCATTGATGTAGATGGGGTGAGCTAATTCTAATGGCAGGAGAGGAACAGGTATCTTTCACAGCAACCAAGAATGAAAAAAGTCCTCTCCAACCCATGGCCATCATGAAGGGAGCAGATCTTAGTGGAGAAAAAGTGAAGAATAATGATCAAAAGTGTTCCCTAACAAATAATAAACCTTTCAAAAGAAGGAGAAGGAAGAATCAGGAAAAGGAAAGTGGCAGCATAAGCAACCAGGTGGCTTGCGTGCATTTTATGAAATTGATAACCAAGTCACTACTGAAGAATTCTCTTTAACCACCTTGAGCAAAGAAGAGTGTCAAGAGCTAACGATGTTAAAAGAAGCGTTACATAGGAGGCAACCTATGGTTTTTAAATTACCGATTATTTCTTGATTTTAGATAGTTTGAATCTCGTAGTTAGGTTGTTCCATTTCCAAATAAATATCATGGAAGAGTAGCGTATTAATTTTTTATAAAGATGACCGAGAAGGGAAGTATAATGCGGTAATAGTGCTAAAAAGAAGTTAGGAAAGGATCTCAAGGGTGTGTATAATCACAAAAGACGAAAAAAAAACAGAAATTGGTGAAATCAAGGTAAACCTGTCCATGCGATTTTTAGCTGAATTTTTTACCATTTTGTCCTTCCTTCACTATATTCATTTCTTACTTTACTCTTTCACTCACTTTCATTTTAACTTTATCTCTCTATGTTAAGAACCTCAAAACACTCTCCCTTCTCTCTAACTAACTTCCAAATTTTCACTTTATTACAACTTCCACCTACTTGTTGTCCATTATGTTGTGCATTAAGCAGTCAGCGAAGCACAACCAATCATCTGGAAGAAATCAAGTCTCGGGCTGAGGGCGAAGGAACAGGGTGGTAGATTTCAGAGCACACTTCCCAATTTACACAGAGGAGGAAGGTATTTGATTCCAATCCCTTAATGTTAAATAGATAGTAGTCTCGAAATACTTTGATTTTGCTACGCTTGATAGGCTAGAATTGTGAGATAGGGTTGAGAATTTAACATAAAGAATTCAGTAGAGCAAGTTTATACACTTCCAATATCCTGTCTACTAGGAGCTCACCGTCGAATTCTTTACTTCCCTTCAGTTCCAACCCAATAACCCTAGGAAAATGTGGTTTAGGTTGTGGGGACAACCTTATGAGCTGAACATTAAAATTGTGCGTGATATTTGCGATTTCCCTAAATCTTCCATTGTCGATTGGCACGATGACTTTTGTGCTTCCCGTTATTGGAATGAGCTCACTAGGTTGGAGTGGTTCAACGTCAAGAATGGCCACAACAACATTATATGAAGCCATGAGCATTTGTTGTTACATAAATTCATGTGTCAACTAGTTTTTGACAAATCAGAAACCAACTAGTGCTCAACGAAGGATGTTGGACCTCGTTTTTGGAGCCCAACATTCAGAGACAAAACGGAACCCGTCATCCATAATGGTGGCGTGCCCACAATGGTTGAGCATCAAACAATTAAAAATTTAGAGAATTACAAGTCAAAAATCCAATCACATTTCATAAATGAATTCTAAAAGAATTTATACAAGCTCACCACAAAATACAAAAATATGAAATACACACGATACAATTTGAATGCTTATGCTTAAGGTGATTCTAAATTACAAAAGTTCCTAAACTAACTTAATTACAAAAATCTTTAATTATCTTGGAGTTCCAATGCCTTGCAAGGATTACTAATCTTCTCTTTCTGCACCTGAGGAGGGAAGCGTGGGGTGAGCTACACAGCTTAGTGACTAACATATTCATAGCCATTTGCAATTGACCAAAGTCAAGCATATGTATGTATATACATATCCAGCAATTCTAGCATTTATACTTTTTTCAAAGAATTCAAACATTCATCAAATTTAGCTTAAAATTCATAACATATATCACTCAAGTGATTCATACTTAACAATTCAATTATGCAATGCACAAACAAATGGCTCGAGAGCTCCGTGAAACAAAACAGATAAACCGAAGTTTAAACTGTGAACAAAACGAGTCCATTTTCAGATCTCGTGGGCCACAAGCGGGCAGCTAGGAGAAGGCTTTACGTCGATGTGCACGTGACTACAAAACGTTACTCTCTTGCCCAAACAAAAGCACATAATCAATGCTCACAATCATTTTTATTAAATGATATGCTTTCATACTTTTCAAGCTTTTTCTTCTTTCCATTCATACAAAATGCCATGACATGTCTCAAGGCATAACATTTATCGAATTATATCATATATCATACTTCTTTCATAGTATAACATAATCAAAATCATCATGCATTTTCAACAATTCAATTTCAAACAATTTAACACATATCCATACATCGGCAAGAATTTACCCAATCACAAAAAAAAAACTATAAACATATTACCCACCTAGTTACTAGCAAAACTCCAATCTCAATTTGCCTTTCCTTTTACTCTTAGATTGTCATCGCAAGGTCACCTTCAAACATCCAAGTTCTCATTCAACACAACATTCCCATAGAAATTCATAAAACTTCAAAAATCACAAAAATGAAAATAAAACCTAAAATTGGGTTTAGG
>JAOTAX010000005.1:32803978-32820845 GCA_025629825.1 Erythroxylum guanchezii | reverse complement strand
AATTTCACTTTCCAAATAAATTTTTAAGATCAATAACCCATACTTCTCAAAACAATCACATTAATGACCAAATATACTGGGAATGTCATTGAATACATGTGCAATAAATGTCACTTTTCACATTTACATGTATGACACATTATGCATAAGCATGCAATTGCATTTCTAAACTCTCACTGTTCACTTAAATTTACTGTTCTACCCTTCCCATAATGGGATGTTACATACACACATATACCCACTCATCATCAACTTACTACATTCACTAACTTAATCTTGTCTACCTTTTCAAATTCAAGAATTCTCCTTTTCTTTACCCATGACTAATCACTAAAATTCCTCATTCAATAGTTATAACTTTTAAGAAAAGTACGGGATCCAACAAAGGAACTTTTTTTGTTATGGTGTATGGATCATAGCATCTCAATGTGCTCCTTCATACATGTGCTAAATGTCATTATTGCGACTCTATGTAAGAGAAGCAATAATTTGGGTATAGGTTACTTATTGTTGAGTACTATGGCTGATGTCTGTTAGATTGAGTCATCATATCAAAATTCATGAAGTGCATTTCATTTGCATATACACGTGAATCATGATCTAGGGACATTGTAAAAATGGTACATGCACTCACTGATATATCCCAAGGTATGAAAGATCTTAAATGATTATGACGTGCTTGTGTGTAGATTATGTCTTAAATTTTGTTTAATGAATTATAATTAGTGAATTGAGAATTTATTGTTCTAATTGAGTGATTGATAAAGTGATATGTGCATTTAGTCTAAGAAAAGTGTTAAAAGGGCAAGATAAAATGATACATGGGAATTTAGGTTGAATGAGCCTATGAGATGGTGACATGTGGCATCAATAATAGAGTGACAATTGGCTTGAATAAAAGAGTGACAAATGGAGGTATAGTTGAGTGACACATGGTCTAGAGATTAAATGACAAATGGACTAATAAGAGAGTGACAATTGTGAGTGTAGAAGGAAAACACATAGCATGGCTCTTAGCTTGATATTTGGCATGACACATATCCATTTTCTTCACCACACACCTTACTCACATCTCTCACACTTGCAAGACCACCTTCTTTCATGTTTTGGTCTTATTTTTTTTCTTCCTCTTCCTTTCACCAATGACACTCTCACACCATCTCCATAACCCTTGAATTTTTGCCAAAATTTCCTAGCCATCATCTTGTGATTAGAACTTTTATCCCATCTTGTTCTTGGAGTATGTTTGAATGTTTAGGAGGCTTGCTTAGCTTATTGATTGAGGAAATCTTGAGACAAACAAGTAAGTATTTGATTACCTTATTGAGTTATATGTAAGCATAACATCCATAAAGATTAGTTAGGGATCAATTGAGATGAATTGCTTGTAAGGTTGATAATGAGATGTGCTTGAAATGTGATGAATGAATTGGTTTTGTTTTGATGTATGGAAACCCCATAGATTGTTTTGAGAATAAATTAGGTCGAGATTAAAGGTATGTTGAAGATGAATTTATGCTAAAGAAAGATGCTAATGTAATGTTCTTAGAATGGAAAAGAAATAGGATGTAATATGTAAGATAGTAAATGAAAGCATTTGTTTGATTGATGATGCCTAAGAGATAAATTGTTTATTAATTGTCAATTGAATGATTTTGGCTTGGAGTTTGAGATGAAATGATGAGAAATTGAAGTATCCTTGAAGTATAAGTGAGGTATAGTTGAAGAACTATCGTGAAGGAGTTAGAATTTGGAAGACAGATTGAAGGAAGAGGGTGGTAAATTTTCAGATCACATATCCCACGATCGTGGGAATTGTATGGTTCCTTTCCACGATTGTGGAAACACTTGGCAGAAAGGAGAGGTTGTGGCCTGTGTTCTGGTTGAGTCATATATCGATAAAACATTATACATTGATACTTTTAGACTTGATTAGGGCTTAAAATGAGCTTAGTTTGATGTTGAATCAATTGATTAAGTGTTTGACGAGTTTAGGTTCTTAAATAATGTTAGAATTCAAGAAATGAGTTGTTTGATATCAATGCATATGAATTTGGAAAGTATGAGTTATTAACAGTATAAGGATGTTCTTATGAACACAAGCTTTGATGAATGAGTGAGTAAGATTTGTGTTTAAGGTTACATATCCAGGATAGTCAATTGAGCATGCATTTGAATATAACACATATACATGTGTAAGATTGAGCACTTATTTGATTAAATAAGTTAGTAATGTGTAAATGCGTGTGTATTGTATGATATAGAAGCACAAATTAACTGACAGCATTCAGACATTGTCGGATCGCCAAGGCGATAGCTAATTTGGAGTAAATTGTGAGTAACCTAGATATGTGATCTCAATTAGATATGTGCTTCTATTTGAATTGTTTTTGTTTAATCCTTATATCTATATATATTGAAATGATTTTGATATGATTGTGATATTGATGATTCCGGGCAATTGATTATCCGAGGAGTTTAATATTCGGGACTGTAGAGGAAGTGCTTACGGATTATATTTAAATGTGGGAAATAAATGCTCAACTGAATGTTGAATGTCGAACTTGGGTCCGATGAATGTGATAAATGACTGTGTACACTGGATGAAAGTGATTTCTAGCATATTATGTGAAATGATGCATGTCATGACATTGATATGCATGATTAGATAAAGAAGTTGTGATCGGAGTGGCCAAAGTGAAAAAGAAGCTTAAAGCTCATAAATGTGTGCACAAAGCCACAGGCTCAACTACTAACGAGCCCAGTATCCACAGTGAGTACGAGAAAATGGAGTCACATGTGCATATATATATATATATATATATATTGTGAGGAATTTACAGAATTGTGTTGAAATAGTAAATATAAATTGTTTGTGTTCCCAATGTGTTTGTTAAAATGTAAGATACATATATTGTGGTTTGGTAGACAATTAAATGATGTGATAATTAGGAATTGATTTTAAATAATGTGATGTGTTTGAGAACTTGGATTTTATATATTTGCGATATTGTGTCCTGACTTAAGTGAAACATCAATGATGGTTCACTCACTGAGTTCGCAAACTCATCAAAATTACATCATTGATTTTTAGGTACCGAAACCACCTAGTTCCAAGACAATCTAGTAGCAACCTAGCATTATCCATTTTAGAACTAAGAATGACTAAAAGGTCTGGCCAGTTGATACTGAAGTGTCTAGATAAAATATTTGGGTCCAGTATCTAGTTTTATGTTGTACACATTATATAGAGTTGCGAACTATGACATGTCATGTATTGTATAAACAGGAGTTATGAGTGTAATAACACAATGGATATTTATGTTTATAAATCAAATGCACAAGGAATGTAATGACAATGTTTGCTTATGTTCATGAATGAAATGAGAGAACATAGTTTTTTTGAAATTTTTATGTTCTATATGATGCCACGATAAGTGATGTGACTGCTCTAACATGCCGTTTTCGTGGGGTTTGTGCTCAAATGTCAGGTATGTGCTCTATGAAAGTGGGATGTTACAATATTCTAGAAGTATGAAGGAGATAGCTCACACATAACGACGTCAGAGCTGGGATATACGCCAGATTCATCCATACTTTAAGACTCAAGGCACATAACTTCCACCTCCAACACCATCCCCGCCTCCATCATCGTAAGGTTTTGTTTCTAACTCTTTTCTTTTAACTTTAGTCTTTTATTTTTTTTATGTTACTTCCTTCCATATGTGTTTATTAGTCTTCTTCTCACATTGAGGACAATGTGTTGTTTAAATGTGGGAAAGGTTGTGTGCTTTCTTTGAGTGTGAATTTTGCATATTGTTATGTTAGTGTTTTTAGGTTACATATTGTGAATTGTGTGAATGTATCGATCGCTTAGATGGATTGGAATAGTTTTAATTTTGAACATAATCTATTAGGTTGTGAAGAGTCATTAGCTCGTGAAATTAGTGATCTGGATTCCTTAGATAAAATATGCAAGTTAATTACAATTAAGTGTTAGTTATAACCCTATAATTTGTCACATTCATTCATATTTTAGGTCTTTCGACTAAGTAGCTTAGCTAGTATTTTTCATGAAAACGAGTAGCTAAAGCAATAAGGTAGGCTTTTAAAAAAATGTGTGCTTATAAATTTTAAATAAATAACTATTCCACTAACCTTCAGTTTATGAATAGAGCTAGTAGCCAATTGAGAACATGATGGACCCGAGTAACTAGATCGATACGCATCACAAATGTGTGTCTTCGTATCAAAAGGCTATAATGACGTTCCAACTAAGCAACTTAATAAAAACATGACTTAGTCGAGTAACTAGATCAACATTCATCACCAATATTTGCCTCCGTGTAAAGAGACTAGGTCTATGTCCACAAAAAATAATTAAAAAATATTTTCTAATAAAAACCTATTGGATTTGGAAATAGCTTAACTTTTCATAAAAACGTACTTAGGATTAGTTATAAAGATTGAATGACCAAAATAATTATTCATGTGTGTGTACAATTGAAAAAGGTTAATAAACTCGACATTTGGGTCTTAATTAATATGTATATTTAGTCCAGAGCTCCTAGACACGGATTTTGCATATTAATGATTTGGAATAACTTGAATCATTATGTTTAGAATTAAACTTTTTTCATGAAGTTAAAGTCATTGCCTCATTATTGCATTGTTTTTTTTGTGATTTTGTGTTGTTTGTTGTTTTGTTTGCATGAGGACAAGCAAACGTTTAAATGTGGGGATGTGATAAGTGTAAATTGCATCATGTTTTAGGGCATAGTTTGATATGTGTTTAGCCGTTAATTCAATCACTTGTTATGTGTTTATGTTAAAATTGTGTTAGTTTGTGATTTATTTGTGTTTTAGGTGTTTTATAGGTTAGTACAAGTCTGAGCTTAAATATTATGTTTTTTAGATATCTTAATGTGTTTGCTAGTGTTTTAGGGTCAATATCGAAGAGCGGAGGAGTTTTGGAAGGAATCCGGGCCACAACACAGGCCCACGATCTTAATAGGTAGGCCATGATCTTGATAAAAGCTCCAGGTTTGGCCCACGATCGTGATAGAAGCTTAAGGAACGACCCATGATCGTGGCCTGCATGCCACGATCATGACAAAAGACTCAGATGTGAGCACGATCGTGGCCTACAAGGCAACGATTGTGGCCTGCGTAGGGCAAACACGTAAACACTCACGAACTTCATGTTTCAAAGGATTTTTTGGACCTTTCAGACCCCAAAAAGACCCTAGGGTTACCTAAAACACAAAAGAGTATTAAAAAGAACATAAAGAGGCAGAGAAAATGGAGCTTTCGTATAGCCACTGTCGAAACCCTAAAGGGATAATATCGAGAGAGAGAGAAAGAAGAATAAGGAAAAGGAAGAAGAAGCTGACTCGACGTGCTTCCCGGATTAGGAGGTTTTCTGACATCGTCACCTTCCATCGTCTATTCCAAATTGTATTTCCTTTTCATTTTGATTTTATTTATGTATAAAATTGAGATGGATAGTATGATGATAAGATTTGGAATATTGATGATGTTCTAAACTCTCCTTTGGAATTTTGTTTTGATGTAATGATAATCTAATTGATTATGTTTATTAGATGAATGTGATGATTTAATTACATTCTTGCATATCTCGGTAATAAATTGAGAGGGTGAATTGAATGAAATACGATTAAATTAGATTAACGAGAGTTAGGCGATTTAATAGAAACAGTAATAATTCATATTGGTAATTGTGCGGAGAGAGATCTCGTGTGATGTTCCAATAGTTTATTAGAGTGCTTTAGATCTAATTAGGTTTTGGATAATTTATGAATTAAGCGATTGCAAATTCTATAATCTGATTAGGGTTTATAATTTAAGGTTTAATGATTATAACTCAAAAGAGAGTAATCAACCCTAGGACAGTCTAGAACCGACACTCTATTGACACATAATCGACTAGGTTAGCATTAATCATAAGTAAAATCCCCTTTCTCATAAATTGGTAAATTCCTTAGGGTGGTTTCTATTGTGATTGCATATTGCTCAATTGTTAATTCCTTTGTGTTTAATTTTTGATTTAAGTGGTTGAATATAATTCTCGTGATTAACTTTCCGTTGCATTGTTTGTTTTGAGTTTGATATACTATTGGCCTTAGATTTTATGATTAGATTAGTCCCCCTTCTCATGGGATCAACACTTCTTATGCTACAATCAAGACCTGTGCACTTACGATATTTGAGGACTTATAAATTTTAAAGCTCGAACGACATGATCAAGTTTTTGGCGTCATTGCCGAGGAGGGTGAAGATTAGTTTAGTTCTCTTAGTCTAAGGCGTTTTAGTTAGTTTTAATTTTTTCTGTTCTTCCCATTAGTTTTTTTTTTGTTCTTCCCATTCTTTCTGTATGTGTTCGTGCTCTTGCATGAACACAAGAGTTACAAGGAGTTCGAGTTGTATAGCTGAAATTGTAGAGCTTGACATCACATCTAGAACATTCAATTCTAGAGCTCGGCTTGAAGAAGAAGAAGAAACTGCAAAAGCAACAATGGCTGAGGAGTTTCAATAAAAGTTGGGTCAAGGAATGAACCAAGGGCATCAATCGAGAACCCTTATGGACTTCATGAGATTGTTTTTCAATGCAACCAATCAAGGTGTAGCTAGGCCACCCGTGCAAGCAGCTTCCTTTGAAATCAAACCAGCTCTCCTAAAACATGCTTCAACAAAATATGCAATTTTATGGATTAACGAATGATGACCCGAATGCACATATTGTTAATTTTCTTGAAATTTGTGATACCTTTTATTATCTTCAGATGTCGGAGGATGTTGTAGGAATTAGACTCTTCCCTTTTACCTTAAGGGATAAAGCAAAAGCTTGGTACCATTCCCTCAACCCTAATAATGTCACCACTTGGGATAGTTCGTACCTTCTTAGATAAGTATTTTCCTTACCAAGTCTTCGAAGATTATCAAAGAGATCACAAACTTTCAGCAGGGTGATGGGGAATTGATTTATGAAGCACAGGAGAGATACAAAGACTTGCAAAGAAAAAGTGCACACCATAACCTACCTAAAGAATTTCTTTTGCAAACATTCTATAACGGAGTAACCCCACATACAAGAGGCACAAGATGTAGCGTTAGGAGGATCATTTATGAGGAAGGCAGTAGAATGAAGCAGAAGAGTTGTTAGAAGAAATGGCGAGTAATAGTTGTTCATGGACGAATGAGCGAAGCAGACAACCCACAAATCTCCGTGATCAAAAAAGAGTTGTAGTTATCGATCAAATGACAGAAATGCAGGCTAAAATTGATAATTTAACTCGAAAGCTAAACAACATGAAGGCTTCATCCTCAAATACAGTAAAACTTGTTCAGATGAAGTGTGAGTTTTGCAGGCAAATGGATCATGATATAGTGAATTTCTTCTTGATGAAGGAGAATGGATCAGAGTAAGTAAAATACATAGGAACCCAATACAGTCGAGGAGGGGGAAACAATCATACTCTAACACATACAACCCTGGGTGGAAAAATTACCCAAACTTCTTTTGGTCAAAAAACACTGGAGGACAGTTTAGACCTCAAAGACCACCAAGTTTCCAATAACACAAACTGATTTCAATGGAATCCAAATTAGACAAAATTTTAGATAAAATTGGAGGAATGGAGGAAGCACATAAGAGGCTGGAAGGCAAGTTTGAGTAAGTTACAAAGAATCACGCCTCCTCTTCGATATATAGCCTGGAAGTCCAAGTTGGTGAATTGTTAGAAGCAATAGTGACCCGAAATGCAGGAACCCTTCCAGGTAACATCAAGTCTAATTCAAAAGAACGAACCATGGCCATTACATAAGCAACTGAGGAGGAATCGCACCAAGCTGAAGACAATGAAGGGAAGGATAAGAATAAGGTTGATAAGAATGTTTTTTGAAATGAACTAGAATTACAAACAACCAAGATGCATCAACATAAAATTCCCTACCCCATTGTGGAACAACGAAAGTCAAAGGCAGAGGTGCAAAAGAATAAGGAAGGCTTTCTGCTGGCAAGGTATAATTTGCCTGAGATAAAGAAGTACCAACCCCCAATTCCATTCCTGATCAAAGCCATGAGGAAATCAAGGGAAGCCGAGCTAAATGAAGCGATAGACATGATCGAACAACTGGAAGAACGACTTACACTGATGGAATCAATAAAGGGAAACGTAGAAAAAGAACTGAAGGAAGAGAAGAAATTAACTACACCACCAAAGAAGGAGGATCCAGGGGATTTTTATATCCCCCACATTATTAAGGATGTCAAAATAAAGAGAGTCTTTTCTAATTTAGGAGTTAGCATAAACATGATGTTGTATTCTTTATATCAGAAGCTAGGGTTCGGTGAGATAGCCCCACCAAGATACTGGTAAAAACGGCAGATAAATCAATTCATCGTCTAAAGGGTATCATACATGATGTGCATGTTCGAGTGGAAAAGTTCACCTTCCTTACGGAGTTTTTCATACTGGACACAAAAGAAGACGCAGAAACCCCAATTATCCTCAGGCGGCCATTTTTGGCCACTGCTTGATTAATTATTGATGTAGATGGGGGTGAGCTGATTCTAAGGGTAGAAGAGGAACATGTATCTTTCACCGTAACCAAGAATGACAAAAGTCTTGTCCAACCTATGGCCATCATAAAGGGAACAAATTTTGGTGGAGAAAAAGTGAATAACATGATGATCAAAAGTGTTCCCTGAAAAAGAATAAACCTCACAAAAGAAGGAGAAGGAAGAATCGGGAAAAGGAAAGTGGCAGCATAAGCAACCAGGTAGCACACGTGCATTTTATGAAATTGATAACTGAGTCACCACTAAAGATTTCTCTTAAACCACCTTGAGCAAAGAAAAGCGTCAAGCTAATGACGTTAAAAGAAGCGTTGCATGGGAGGCAACCCATGGTTTTTAAATTACTAGTTGTTTCTTGATTTTAGATAGTTTAAATCTCATAGTTAGGTTGTTCCATTTCCAAATAATTATTGTGGAAGAGTAAGGCATTAATTTTTGATAAAGATAATCGAGAAGGAAAGTATAATGAGGAAATAGTGCTAAAAAGAAGTTAGGAAAGGATCTCAGGGGGTGTGTATAAGCTCGAAAGATGAAAATATCATAAATTGGTGAAATGATCGTGGCCTGCGGCAGAGTAAACATGTCCATGTGATTTTTAGCTGAAATGTTTACTATTTTATCCTTACTTCACCTATATATTCATTTCCTACTTCACTTTTTCACTCACTTTCATTTTAACTTTATCTCTCTAAGTTTAGAACCTCCAAACGCTCTTACTTCTCTCTAACCAACTTCCAAATTGCTACTTTATTCCAACTTCCACCTACTTGTAGTCCATTATGTCGCACATTATGTAGTCAGCAAAGCATAACCAATCATCGGGAAGAAATCAAGTCTTGGGCCGAGCCGAAGGAACAAGGTTGCAGATTTCGAAGCACCCTTCCCAATCTACACAAAGGAGGAAGATATTTGATTCTAATCCCTTAATGTTAAACAGATAGTAGTCCCGAAATAATTTGATTTTGCTACGCTTGATAAGCTAGAATTGTAAGATAGGGTCGAGAATTTAGTAGAAAGAATTCAGTGGAGTAAGTTTATACACTTCCAATATCCTATCCACCAGGAGCTCACCCTTAAATTCTTTACTTCCCTTCAGTTCGAACCCAGTAACCCTAAGGAAATGTGGTTTAAGTTGTGGGGACAACCTTATGAGCTGAACATTGAAATTATGTGTGATATTTGCGGTTTTCCTGAATCTTCCATTGTCGATCAACACAATGACTTTCGTGCTTCCCACTATTGGAATGAGCTCACTAGGTTAGAGCAGTTCAACGCCAAGAATGTCCACAACAACATTATACGAAGTCATAAGCACTTGTTGTTACATAAATTCATGTGTAAAATGGTTTTTGACAAATTAGAAACCAACAAGTGCTCAGCGAAGAAACTTTTTCTATTGTGGTGTATGGATCACAGCATCTCAGTGTGCACCTCCACACATGTACTGAATGCTATTGCTGTGACTTTACGTAAGGGGAGCAACAATTTAGTTATGGGTTACTTAGTTTCTACCATTATTGAGTACTATGGTATGGATTGTAGTGGTCTAACCATCTATCTCCCTAATTTTCTAAATCACCATCACTTGTGGTGTGCTAAAATCCTAAAGTCTCATAACATGGAACTCTGGGACATTAGCCAAAAAACTCATGTGAAGATCAAGGCCAGTCAGGCGAGTTCTAGCACAATGCCACCTCAGCAGGAAGAAAAGGACTCGACTAGCAAGGAGTTCGAAGAGGAAGAAGACACAGAAGAACCTGGTTAGAGAAAGTGTTCAATACAATCTCCGCTAACAACAAAGCAATTACAGACACACTTGCAAAAAAATCTAGAAGGATGAAAGAGATGGCCCGCACACAACGACGTTAAGGCCGAGATATAAGCCGGATTCATCCATACTTCAAGGTTCTAGGCATACAACTGTCACCTTCGACACCACCCCGCCTCCATCACCATAAGGTTTTGTTTCTAACCCTTTTCTTTTAACTTTACTCTTTATTTTATTTTATGTTACCTCCTTCCATGTGTGTTTGTTTGTCTCCTTCTCACATTAAGAACAATGTGTTGTTCAAGTGTAAGGAGGGATGTGCGTTTTGCTTTGAGTGTGAATTTTGCATATTATTATGTTAGTGTGTTTAGGTTGCATATTGTGAATTGTGTGAATATATCGGTGGCTTAGATGGATTGGAATCGATTTAATTTTGAACATAATCTATTAGGTTATGAAGAGTCATTAGCTCGCAAAATTAGTGATCTGGGTTCTTTAGCTAAAATATGCAAGATAATTAGGATTTAGTGTAGTTATAACCCTATAAGTTGTCACATTCATTCATAATTTTAGGTCTTTCGACTAAGTAGCTTAGCTAGTATTTTTTCATGAAAACGAGTAGCTAAAGCAACAAGGTGGGCTTTTAAAAATGTGTTATTACAAATTTTAAAAAAATAACTATTCCACTGGCCTTTGGGTTATGAATAAAGCAAGTAGCCAGTTGAGAATAGGATATAGCTCAATAACCGGATCGACATGCCTACAAATGTGTGCCTTCGCGTCAAAAGGCTATAATGACGTTCCAACCAAGCAACTTAATAAAAATATGACATAGTCGAGTAACCAGATCAACATTCATCACCAATGTTTGTCTCCGTATAAAAAGACTAGGTCCATGTCCACAAAAAGTAATTAAAAATGTTTTCTAATAAAACCTATCGAACTTGTAAATAGCTTAACTTTTCATGAAAATGTACTTAGGATTAGTTACAAGGTTTGAATGACTAAATAATTATTAATGTGTGTGTTCAATTGAAAAGGGTTAATAAACTCGACATTTGGGTCTTGATTAATATGTATATTTAGTCCAGAGCTCCTAGACGCAAATTTTGCTTGTTAATGATCTGGAATAACTTGAATGATTGTGTTTAGAATTAAATTTTTTTCATGAAGTTGAAGTCATTGCCTCATTATTGCATTGTGTGCTTTGTGATTTTGCGTTGTTTGTTGTTTTGTTTGCTTGGCAAACATTTAAGTGTGGGGATGTAATAACTGTAAATTGCTTCGTGTTTTAGGGCATAGTTTGATAGGTGATTAGTTGTTAATTCGATCACTTGTTATGTGTTTAGGTTAAAATTATGTTAGTTTGTAGTTTATTTATGTTTTAAGTGTTTTATAGGTTAGTACAATTCTTTGAGCTTAAATAATATGTTTTTGAGATACTTTGATGTGTTTACTAGTGTTTTAGGGTCAATATCGAAGAGCGAAAGAGTTTCAGAGGAAATTTGAGCCACAACACAGGCCCATGATCGTGGCAAGTAGGATCGTAACAGAAGCTCTAGGTTTGGCCCACGATCATGAAAGAAGCTCAAGGAGTAGCCCACAATTGTGACAAAAGGCTTAGATGTGACCCACGATCATGGCCCCTACGTCCAGCAGACGCACAGACACTCACAAACTTCATGTTTCGAGAGGTTTTTTAGACCTTTCGATTCCCAAAAAAACCATAAGTTTACCCAAAACACAAAAGAGTATAAAAATAACATAAAGAGGTAGAGAAAAGGGAGTTCCGTACAACCACTATCAAAACCCTAAAGGGAGAATACCGAGAGAGAGAAAGAAGAAGAAGGAAGAGGAAAACGAAGTTGACTCGACATGCTTCCTGGATCAGGAGATTTTTCAACATCGCCACCTTCCATTGTCTATTCCAAGCTATATTTCCTTTTCGTTTTGGTTTTATTTATGTATAGAATTGAGATGGATAGTATGATGATAGGATTTGAAATATTGATGATGTTCTAAACTCTCCTTCGGAACTTTATTTTGATTTAATGATAATCTAGTCAATTGTGTTTATTGGATGAATGTCGTGATTTAATTACGTTCTTGTATAATTCGGTAATAAACTAAGAGGGTGAACCGAATGAAATACGATTAAATTGGATTAATGAGAGTTAGGGGATTGAATAGAAACATAATAAATCATATTGGTAATTGTGTGGAGAGAGATCTCGTGTAATGTTCCAATAGTTTATTAAAGTGCTTCAGATCTAATTAAGGTTTGGATAATTTGTGAATTGAGAGATTGCAAATTTCATAATCTGATTAGGGTTTAACGGTTATAACTTAAGAGAGAGTAATCAGCCATAGGACAGTCTAGAATCGACACTCCATTGACACATAATCGACTAGGTTAGCATTAATGATAAGTAAAATCTTCTTTCTCATAAATTGGTAAATTCCTTAGGTTGGTTTCTATTGTGATTGCATATTGCTCAATTGTGAATTCCTTCATGTTTAATTTTTGACTTAAGTGGTTGAATACAATTCTCATGATTACTTTCCGTTGAATTGTTTATTTTGAGTTTTATATATTATTAGCCTTAGATTTTAGGATTAGATTAGTCCCCCTTTTCATGGAATTGACATCTCTTATACTACAATCACGACTCATGCGCTTGCGGTATTTGAGAGCTTATAAATTTTAAAGCTCGAACAACACGATCACCTAATTATTTTCTATACAGATTATTTTTCATAATTTAATTATATAATTTTAAATAAAGAGAAATCAGCCTTGAATAATTGTAAAATAGAAATTAGCATTTAGTAAGTGTATATTCACGTATTTATTGAATGAAATTAAAGTAAAAAGACATTAAGCCATTTCTTCAAAATTCATTCCAATTCGTAAGGCATTATACGAAGAATAAACCATGGAAAAGATTTTCTGTGAAAAGGGTTCTTATTTCAAAACTGTCTACTGTGAATAGTGTCCAACACTGATGGTGCATACGTGATGCAGCATTTTCTCGTAGTTAGAGTTGGAAAATGAGCCATGGAAGAGAGCCAAGTGATAAGATTTGGTAGTGCAGAAACCCACACTCTGCTACCGCTCCACTATCCAGAAAGAGAAGGTGGGCAGCGTGGTGCCGTTTCATGTTGGTGTTTCGATTAGAAACTATCAGCCTTGAACAGCCTCCTTTTCGGTGTTTGAAGGAGACATTCTAATTATTTGAGACTTTCTAGTTTTCTTTTGGAGTTGGTTTACCTTTAGTTCGCTACTTCTTGTTACTTTGGTAAAGTAAACCCTTCTCTCTCAGTCGATGATTGTTCTTTGCTACTTCATTCATTGAGCTTTACTTTATTGGAAAAACTAGAGACATAAAAGAGTACAAATGAAAAACAGAGTAACAAATTAAAAAAAATACTACAAGAGATATATTATTCAATAGAAACAATGCTATTTATAGGCACTTTACAGACTCAACAAATTCAGTAAAATGCTCACTCTACCCATGGACTCAGTAATGACCTATAGATTAGGAACAAAACATAACTAAATTAAGACTCATTCAAACCTAAAAGAAAAGACATATTTATCCTCAATAAATCTAAGATATTTTGAATCATTTTTCAACGGTCCCCATTGATTCAAAATGTCGTGATCAACGTAGGCATTGGTATGGGCATGGTTGTAAAGATCTCTTCTGCATAAACATAAACGTGGTTGTTTGCATGGTCATAGGCATAAACATATTTGTCATAGGACATATTCTAATATGGATGTAGGCATAGTATGTTAGAATAACTCATCATTTCCTCGAAGTTGGACCATAGCTGCTGCATTGGCATCTTTTTGTGAGGCATTTTTACAAACTTTCTCTATATGTCCCAATTGACCGCATTTGTTGCATTTAATGTATGGTCTCCACCAACATTTATAATGAGAGTGGTTTGTTTTTTTACAATAAGGACATACTAAATAATCATTTTTTTTAAAGTTTGGTTGTTTCCTCCTTCACTTAAAATGCCTTTTCTTCTGCTTTTCAATCGTTCTATTGATTTGTGACTTGTGAGCTTAAAGGGACCCCATCAGTTCATCAACTGAAACAATCGATAAAGCCTTAGCTTCTTCTATAGCAGCTACTACATGATCAAATTTTGGTGTCAAGCTCCTCAAAATTTTTGCAACAATTGTTTCATCAGATATTTGTTCACCATAAGAGTGCATTTGACTGACTATTGCCATTGCCCACTAAAACTCTTGCATCACCTTGAAACTCCTTTTGTAATATTAACCAAGCTTCATTTGATGTAGTTGCTAAAAAATAGTGTCATGCACTACTTATTGGAGACTGAACGGTGCTTTGGCATCCCTCTTATTAGTTTCCTTCAATCTCCTTTATGTTTCTTCATCTAGTTCTAATATATCGATATACCCGTATTCCACCAAATCAGCTATGAGACTTGAGTAGTGTTTTCACTTTTATACTCCACCACTTATACTTCTCACCATTGAAAATTGGTAAGAGTGGTTGTGACGAAGAAAAATCAATTTGAGAAGAAAACCAAGTGTTCACATTATCTTATTTTATACTTGCTCTCTTATTTTATCATTCAATCATGTGTTTCACTCAAAAGCCAACCTGACTCTGATACCAATTTGTTGGAACAAATAGAGACATAAAAGAGTACAAATGAAAAACAGAGTAACAAATAAAAAAAAAATACTGCAAGAGATATATTATTCAATAGAAACAGTGCTATTTATAGGCACTTTATAGACTCAACAAACTCAGCTAAATGCTCACTTTACCCATGGACTCGGTAATGACCTATAGACTAGGAACAAAACACAACTAAATTAAGACTCATTCAAACCTAAAAGAAAAGACTTACTTATTCTCAACAAATCTAAGATATTTTGAATCATTTTTCAACATACTTTGGATTATATGACATGTTAACATATTAGAACTAAACGAAAGATCGAAAATTGATTGATTTTTTTAATGAGTTTCACATTTCTGCAGATTCTGAGTTGGAACCTGGGCAGTGAATGAAACTGCAAACAGCAGCCAATAAATATGAGAAGTTGGTGGAGGTTTCGGCTATGGATCTTATGGTACGTTGGACCGGGCATGCTATTAAACTTAGTTTCTTTGCATTTCTCCGGTAGAGGAGTTACAAAAGTGTAATTGTCAGCCATCCTAAATGTTCACTTAGTCCATCAACAAACATGATGTTTAGAATTCATGAAAGAGTATGCAGAAAGCTAGATTCTCGTGTCTATATATATCAGGCATACATTCGATGATGAAGGTCTGCAGGCCTTGCGATGCTTCAATTCCCTTCGATCATAATGCTAATTTATTCTATTTACATTCTATTTTCCAACTTTGATTTCTGGGATAGAATATTGTGCATATATGATCTATTTTCATGGATCATAAAAAAGTGTATGTACTGACATCACAATCCTATTGTGCTCTGATTTCCATAGTTATTTGTGTGAATTTGTTTGGTGTAGGCTAAGAAGCAGGTGTTCAGGACTGACCATTCATTCAAAATTTTCATTTTATTTGATGATTATTTAACTTAAAGCTTATGTAGTGTTGTAAGGTTTCCATTGAACTTGTCCCCCTTGTACATACGTACAAGGAGAAGGCTTTGTAGTTTCTATTTGCATGCAGCGGTGGTGGAGCCACTTGTGTCAAATTTCAAAGTTAGTAACCTTATATAATGAAGAATAAAAATGCAAATGCCCTTCTTCAGTGCTTTGTATTCTTCGTTTATTCTATGAAATGTGTGGATAAGGAAACGAGGAAGATAAATAATCTGCAGTCTGCTTTCTTTCTCAACCAAACTGGTTAGCCCATTGCTCTCAGTTGTAGGTTTCGATGCATGAATTCTGGTTCTTGTGGTTGTGCTGTTTGGATGCACGAAATTTGGGCTTCTGATTTGATCTTCTTGAGCAAAACGGCAGCGCAGTCATAAGGCTTGTCTCATGCGCAGCTTCCTAACCAGGCAAGTAACGCAGTTGGATATCAGGGGCTCAGTTTGGTTACGTGGACTTGATAGGTAGCTTGTATTCTCCCCCGACTATGAATAGAAACGTGGTCTTTTTATACTGAGTCGTTAGCTTGCTGTAAATTCAGCAAATTCCAAAGGATGCGAGTCGAATTCCCCACAGGCCACAGTTGGCTTGACTGACGTGAATCTCTGTTGCCCCCACAGTGATGTGATTTTTGACACCTTGTTCTGATTCTGTGGTGTACAACAGTAACTTGAAGAATAAGATGTCAAATTGAACTTTGCTGCAATTACTCATTACTCTATGTTGAAGTGGCAGCAAATAGACAAGTCCAGTTTTGGAGAAGACGCCATTTATGACCATGTGAAGTCCAGTAGGGTGATATCCCTATATTGAATATCATTATCATCTGATTTGCCAAAGCCATGACACTAGCTTTCCTTGATAGCAACATTGTTTTTTA
>JAOTAX010000005.1:32745450-32770830 GCA_025629825.1 Erythroxylum guanchezii | reverse complement strand
TTTATTTTTAAAACTCATTTTTTGTCATTTTATGTTGGTTTCGAGTCAAGTATCATTAATTAATTAGTTTTGTTGTTCTTCAACCATATGCAATGTATTGAAATAGCTTCATATAATGAAGTACATGTTGCCTACTCCCATCAAAACCCAAACAACCCACAATTAAGTCACTAAACTCGCACAGTATGACACAAAAGCAACACTTCATCTTACGACTAACATTCCGTTTAGAGGAGTCGACTATGATCTAGATGCTTTTGGAATCAAATTTGTACAAGTCTTCTGTGGGGGTTTACCTAGTGTCTTATGATAAAGGATAAAGATTATGACAAGGATAAATATGATTTGTTGAATATTTATCCTATTACATGGCTCTAGCTCTAATTTTCTTATTTTGTCTTAGTTGGTATACAACTTAGATTAGTCTTTTCTTATCATTATCTTTTTGTAGAACAACCATCACTACAACGTAAGACATTTTTGGCGACGTAAACTTTCTTCGTTGAAAGACTAAATTTGTCGCAAAAACTTTTTAAAAACAGTAAAAAGTCGTCACATGAATGGTCATCAAATCTCAGTAGTTAAATATTATGTGCAACGTTTTCACAAAATCGTCACACATATATTTTGCTTCAATCATGAATTTGTCGCAAAAAGGGATAGCGAGGATAAAAAAAAATGATGCGAATGATGTATTGCAACGTTTCTTTTTCATGGCTAAACATTATTAGTTTTGTTAATATATGCGTATTGTTAATATATGCGTAGGTAATAATATTTAGTGACGATTTATTTTTGGTAGCAAAATATATTTAGCTACGTTTTTAAAACATAGGTAAAGGTTATTGGCGATGTTTTATGGAACGTAACTAAAAAGTTTTGGTGACAATTTTGTAATTGTAGCTAAAAAGTTTTGTTGACGAATTTTGATTTTTGTACTACACATTCTTATTGAAAATTTATCATTTAATTATAATTATTGATAGCATTTTTTTAATCCATCTTATTGTTTGTAACATTTTTTTAACTATAATTAAGTAACATTGTTTGAATTATTGTTGGTAACATTAATTGAATTATAATTAAGTAAGCGAAAATAAAAATAAAAGTAATTAAAAATTAGAAGCATTTTATATAAAAAATAAAATGTAATTAAATTTTAATTACAAAAATTAACAAAAAAAAATTTATGTACAAACTAAGACTCCTCCTCATCGTCACAACTACTTACATACTTTGACCATCTTTTTAAGCTTGGTCAACTCTCATTTAGTACGGTCTAATTTTTGTTCATTATGTTGTAGTTTTTCTTCAATACATTCTAACTTTTCTTCGGTACGATATAACTTTACTTCATTATGTTGTAATTTAGTCTTAAGCGATTGTTTTTCCTCTTGAAGTGTCGTTACATATGTTGGTCTTGATGACGAAGAACCAATTAGCTTAGGCACAAACCTAGGACCTTTGATGTAGCCTGATCTTATACTAAGAATGTTATTGCAAATGTCATCTACATTTGGCTCATTTCTGTCGGACAATGATCTTTGCAACAACTCTTACATTTTATTCTAAAATTTAAAAAAGAAAATCAAGATTTAATTCAAATATTATTAGTTAGTACTACATAAATAAATAAACTTAAAAATTAGAATTTTTATACTTATATAATTATTCTCTGCTTCTTTAAACGCCCAACCTTCACATTTCTTGTAGTGTGTCAGTTTCTAAAGTGAGATCCTATCACACTCTTCCCCATGTAGTTGATTCTGACTTTGTTTTATGAAAAAAATTGAAACACAATAGATAATATTGTATTTACTGATATAATAATAACTTTTAAACAAAGAACTTACAAATTCTTTTTGTATGACAACAAGTGATTTGGAGCCGGTGTTATGAGGAGTTTTCATTTTTCCTCTGTTAACCTTGACTTTCTCACACTTTTCCTAAATAAAGACTAGAAATAGTTATTAAATTGTATAACCTTAAATATTCGTTAATGGAAGTAAATATGAAGAGAAAGAAGTCAAACCTTAATCTGGAGTCACTCATTCAGGAACATGTCTCCTTGCCTCCTCATCCAAAGGAAAAGATTTGTAGTATTTATAGAATCGATAACAATGATCTTTCGCCCTTTGTTTCAACAGTGAACTCACATAACTTGAAATTTGGGCTTCTTGATATTGACGATATTGAACTTCATTTATGAACAACATGTAAAAGTTAAGTTAATCTTTAAATAAGTAAAACAAAATTGCATATAATTAAATAAATTGAAAAACTACCAAAACTTTGTCCAAAACATTCTGTAGTAAGTTGTCTTGCTTCAAATGCTTGGCATGTTGAAGGCAAGGCAATTTAGTCCTGACAATGACACCTAACTCACTAGATAATTTAGCCAATTGAATGTTGTCAATAGCATGACACAACGCGGTATCAATATGCATAGACAACTTGTTGTTCCATTGCAACATTCATGCGTTGTAACTCAGAATTTTTAGTGACACCTCTACCTTTTTTTATGCTATATTCAAATCTGACAACAAAAAAATAATTATAAGAAAAGACATATTAAACATGTAAATATGTATTTAAGCATAACTCCAATTATAGGTAGTCAAAATTAACGGATCTGAAGATCGCTCAACACCAGTTGAGGTAGATAGAGGTTGTTGTTAGATGGCTTCATTGGTGGATGAACTCGGTGGTTGTTATTCTATAAGGTCGAATTAATCTAGTTGTTGTGGGGTCAAATCAATTTCGGTAGTTGCCACCTTCTTGCCCATATTTCTACTAGGTGCCATTATATTGAATAATTATAATTGAAATATCAACATTACGTATAAACATAAGTTAAACATCAACATTCCACATTAATATAAGTCAAATATGAACATTTGCATAAATATAAGTCAAACATCAACATTCCTAAAAAAACATTACTCAAACATGAACATTCCACATAAACATAACTCAAACACCAACATTACGTATAATCATAAAACAACATCATTCTGCATAACATAAGTAAAACACCAACTCCGCATAAACATAACTTAAACACCAATATTCCGCATAAACATAACTCAAACACCAACATTCCTCATAAACATAACTAAAACAATAACATTCTGCATATATTGATGGTATAGAGCTCTCTTGTATATATATTGTTATTCGTCCATGTCAATAATACATTGAAGAGATTTCCACTATAATTCTTTTATGGCATCTGAAAAGTGGTCTAACAATCCATGGTTGATGTCAATGTTATTTCAGCCTCCACTACGACAACTCAAAACACAATCTCTACTTCACCAAATGTTGCTCAACAATTACCTATATAACAAAATGCAATCAATTATCTATTATGGAAAGCCCGATTGATGCCAAAATCAAACAGATACAAATTAACTTATCATGTTGATAGTATAATAAAATCTACTCTGTAAATTGTTAAAAATGAACCAAACCATGTATATGATTTGTAATCAATAAATGCTTGGCAAAAGCTTGCAACCACGTATGCTACTAGTTTAAGAGTTCAAGTGAGAACTATAAAGTCTAAACTCTTCTACCTAGAGATAGAAAATTCAAAGTTAATCACTCAGTATTTGTAAAGAGCAAAAGGTATATTTGATCAACTCATTGCATTGAAAAGCTCAATTTTAGAAGAAGATTTTGTATAACTCATAGTTGATCGTTTAGGCAATCGATATAAGGCCTTTGTCTGAGGTCTTGAACATCGTTTGGATCTAGTATCTTATCATGACCTGTCTGGACTTCTTCTCAATAAAGAAGAAAATCGTGTCAATGAAAAAGATGTTATAGTCAAAGAAAGTGTTCAAACAATTGCTCTTTATACTAGTCATTAAAGCAACAACTTAGGCTGACAAAAAAGTTTTACAAGAGGAATAGGTGGATGATATACAGGAAAGGGAAGGGGAGGCTGAAACTTATTAAACAATTTTGGACAATACAACAATCCAAATAACAACAAAATTATACGTCACAATTTTCATAGACATGGTCATATAGCACGACAATACACAACTCTAAGAGTACAACCTCATCAAGCCACAAACATTAAAACTTTTGTCGATTATGCCTCACCAACAATTCCTTCAAACATGCATAATTGGATTATGAACATAGGAGCAACACATCACCTCATTGCCGATGCGAGAAATCTTATATCTCATGTTGATGAAGGGTACTAGCCTCATTGCAATGTTGGCAAGTTTGTTACAGAAGAATCTCCCGCCTTAATGTTTATTAATCTCAATATAACTAACTTATTTCCTTTTGTAACTATGTATATATATATATATATATATATATATATAGTCTTCCTAAGAGAGAATGTAACAAAATATATATTTTCCATTCATTGTTCGCAACTAAAGTTGAATAAAACACTTGTTCTCTCTCTCAAGTCTCTGTAGTTTTCACATGGCTATGTGCTTATGATGTGAGAGTTTTGGTGAATGTTCATCAGAGTTGGTGAAATGACATGGTATCAAAGCCTTGAGCTCGATTGAATTCCTAGGTATTGGTTCTGATTTCTTCTTTTTCGGCTGTTTGTTTTAATTCATCAATCAATCATTCTTACACCAAAATTAAATACAAACATTTTTGTTCATCTTTTGATTTGTTTCATCAATCAATCTAGCTTTATTAATCTAGGAATTCAATTCATTTTGTTTCAATATGTTCTTTCCATACAAATTCTTCAATCTTCATTGTTTGATTTGATCACATTTCCTTTTAATTGTTCATTTCCATTTGTTGTACACCAACTATTTCCTAAAATCTCTCAAAGAACATTTTTATCCAAAATTCATTAATGGTGATTGAAATTCATTCATCTGACACTCTTGTTGTATTTGTCCTGGATCCTTCATATGAATTATATCTTAACTATTCAGATCATCCAAAGTCCATGCTCTCCAATCATCCTCTTCAAGGGGAGAATTATGGTCCATGGTAGCGTTCTTGTAAGGTCTCACTTACTGCTAAGAATAAGCTTGGACATGTCAATGGAGGCTATCAACGACCTATTACTGGATCTCCTCTTCTTCCTCATTAAGGAAGATGCAATAGCAAGGTCATCTCATGGCTCTTACATTCAGACGATAAGGATATAGCAGAAAGTGAGTTATATTGCTCTACAGCTCAGTAGATTTGGGAATAATTGGGATAGAGATATCGTCATTCTTTTGGAACCAAAACTTTTTAAGTACAAAAGGATCTCAACACAAGTTTTCAAGGCAATCTTTCTGTTTCTACATATTTCACTAAATGCAAGAGGTTATGGGATGAATATAGGACTTTAATCAACATACCACCATGTACTTATGCTTTTGGCCCTGCAATGACTACTCAATGCAAAACCAACAACTGATGCAATTCCTCATGGGATTAAACAATGATTATGTTCATATCAGAGGAAATATTTTAAAGCTCAATCCTCTGCCAGCTTCAAGACAAGCTTTATGATCCTCCAAGAGACAAAGGGAAATTCACTCCTCTGCACTTATCACTGTTGATTCTTTTGGTTTTGTTTCTCAACAAAGGTTCTCTGGCACTACTGGCTCAAGAAATTACCAAAACTTTCCTCATTTATAGTAGCAAACTTAGTTCAATAAGAGAAAGAGTAATCTGTTTTGCAATTATTGTAAGAAGCTAGGACATCCAATTGAAAAATGCTTTAAGTTGCAAAAAAAAAAAAAAGAAAGGAGGGTTTGAAAGAGGAAAAAATGTAGCAGCCTCAATTTAACAACATGGTGGCGAAACACAATTTCAGAACACTTATGAGTGCAACTATGACAATCTTGTCGATAGTTCTGCGCCTCCCAGACTCACTCATAAGTAGTATAATCAGTTGATTGCTCTGCTAAGCAAGCACAGTCTAGAGAGTTCTTCCCCCATTCACTTTACAGATTAATCTTTTGCTTTGTTAGCTAGTAGGTCTTTTTATTTCTAAGCCTAATCTCAATTAGATTATTGATAGTGGAGCCACTGACCATATGAACCCCCCCCTCCCATTTACATCTTTTGACACTTTTATACCTTTGAAACAAGCCTATTTTATCACCATGCCAGATGGTAAGAAAGAACAGATTCAACATATTGGCACCATTAAACTTACCCCAGATATTATTTTGCATAATGCTCTTCATGTTCCTAATTTTCAGTGCAATTTGATTTCTACTAGCAAGCTCTCCAAACATCTTTCCTATAATGTTGTCTTTACACCTCATTCTTGCTACATTCAGGCCCCTTTAATGAGGCAGCACCTACACCTTTGTAAAGAGTCAGGAGGTCTTTACTATGTTGATACAAATCCATGCAAAGATAAGAGTGGTATTACTGCTAGTTTGTCTATTAGCATACGTTCTTCTTTTGTTAATAAAAGTGATTGTATTGCTGTTGTATCTGTCATGTCTACCACTAACCTTTGACGCTGCAAATTAGGTCATCTTTCTTTTGATAGCATAAAACATATAAACAGTCTTCCTTGTATTCAGAAAAGTAATTCTGTTTGTCAAATTTATCCACAAGCTAAATATCAGAGATCCTCTTTTCCTATAAGTGATACCTCCACTTCTTGTGTTTTTTAATTGTTTCACATTGATATATGGGGGCCTTATCAATATGAAACTTATAATGGATATAAATATTTCCTCACCATTGTTGATGATTTATTAATGGCTACTTGGACCCATCTCTTATCTCATAAGAGTAATGCCTTCCCCATTCTCAAACCATTCATTCTTTTCATTAAAACTCAGTTTAATGCTTATGTGAAAGTCATAAGATTCGATAATGCCTTAGAGTTCTCTGACACTAAATTTTATACTAGTAAAGGCATTTTACATCAAACTTCTTATATGGATACTCCTCAATAAAATGGAATTGTTGAGAGAAAACACAAACACCTACTTGAGGCAACTAGATCGTTATATTTTTTTAGTCTAAATTACCTATCAAATTATGGGGAGAATGTTTTTTAATTGCCATATATCTTATCAATCGAATGCCTTCAACACTCCTAAACCACAAAACCCCGTATGAATTTCTCCACAACCAAAAACCCAACTATTCCCACCTTAAAAACTTTGGCTGCTTATGTTTTGTGCTACTCAAAAATGCCACATATCCAAATTTTAACCTAGAGCTCATTCTTGCATTTTTATTGGCTACCCCTATGGAAAAAAGGCTGATAAAGTCTATGATCTTATTTCTCATAGAGTATATTCCAACAGAGATGTCATTTTCCATGAACATCTTTTCCTTTTTTACCATATCCCTCACGAAGATTTTGATGTTACTCTTCCCCATCCTATTTTCTTCCAATTTGAATCTCACCCTACTTCTTCATTCCATGATCCTTTTCCAAGCTCCACTCCTACATCTATCCCCTCCTCACACAGATCTATTCTTTTGTCTATTCCTATTGCTTCTACTTTAATTGGATCTGCCTCAATTCCTTCAACACCTAGAAGATAACTAGGCCATATAATCCACCTTCATATTTGCATGATTACATCTGTTCTTATATACTACCTCTACCTCCCCTCATTGGTGCAATTTAATCAAATTTGATAATCTTCCCCTTCTTTCCAAGACCATATTACCCATCTCGCTACATATACATAACCCACCTCCTACAAATAGGCTTCACTTGATCCTAATTGGGTACAAGCTATGAAGTGTGAACTTAATGCTCTTAAACACAACCAGACTTGGAAAGAGGTGGCTCTTACCCCAAGGAAGAAAGCCATTAGTTGCAAATGGGTATACAAGGTTAAGCTCAAATCTGATGGCTCAGATTCAAAGCAAGGCTAGTTATAAGTGGCAACACTTAAAAGGTTGGGGTTGATTTCACTGAGACTTTTTTTCCAGTAGCCAATATATCCATTATCTGGGCCATTATTGCCTTAGTTGCAAGTAAAAAATGAGGTTTATTTCAACTAGATGTGAATAATGCCTTTATACATGGAGATTTACATGAGGAAGTGTATATGAAAATGCCTGAAGGGGTTCCTAATCCTCACAACGAAGTTTGTAAATTTTAAAAATCTCTCTATGGACTTAAACAAGTTTCACAATAATGGTTCTTTAAGCTTGCAGATTTCCTAAGGCAATAGGGTTATTCTCAATCTAAGAATGACTATTCTTTGTTTTTGAAGAATTCTGTCTCTCACATCACCTTGGTGGTTGTCTATGTAGATGATATTATAGTGACTGGGTCTGATCTTGATGAAATTCACTCTTTAGAAGCTCAACTTAATACAAATTTTGGGATTAAAGACCTTGGACAACTTCATTACTTCCTTGGTCTTGAGGTAACTCACCTCCAGAATGGTTTTTCTTTTACTTAGAAGAAGTTTACTTAAGAATTGCTTGATAATTATGGTTTTCCTCTCATAAAAACCTACTATTATGCCTCTACCTCTAAATTGTAAACTCACAACTACAGATGGTGATCCTTTTCCTAATCCCAGTCATTATAGAGTTATAATTGGAAAGCTTAACTATCTCACCAACATAAGGCCAGACCTTGCCTTCATAGTTCAAACTTTGGGCCAATTTATGAAAAAAAAACCCCAGAACCTCTCACCAACTTGCTTTGCAACATACTCTTAAATATGTAAAAGGCACTTGTGGTGAGGGCATAATCCTTCTTGCTACTGATCAGCTCACACTTCAAGCCTTCTCTGATTCTGATGGGGCCTCCTATCCCTCTTCAGGTAGGTCTGTCACTAGTTACTTGGGGATGTTGGTAATTCTCCAATTAGCTAGAAGTCCAAAAAACAAAGCACTGTATCCAAATCTTCAACGGAAGTAGAATATAGAGCCATGGCTCAGGCTGCATCAGAGGTCACTTATCTTGTCAATCTTCTTAGTGAATTGGGTGTTCATGATCTAAAGCCAATTTCTCTTAGATGTAACAACAAGTATGCTCTTCATATAGCCAAAAACCCTATCTTTCATGAAAGGGCAAAACTCATAACAATTGATTGTCATTTTACACGAGAGAAGGTCATGGAAGAACTATTGTAGCTCATTTATCTACCTTCCCAGCTCCATCTTGCTGATGTTCTGACCAAGATTCTCCCCTCTACCCATCGTTGGTTTCTTTTACACAAGTTGGGAATGTCTATTCCAGACCATTCGCTAGCTTGCAGGGGGTGTTGGAGGGTACTAGCCCCACTACCATATTGGCAAGTTTGTTACAAAAGAATCTCCGCCCTTACTGTTTATTAAGTTCAATCTAGGTAACTTATTTCCTTTTGTAACTATGTATATATATAGTCTTCCAGAGAGAGAATATAACAGATTTAGATTTTACCTTCATTGTTCATAGCTAAAGTTGAATAAAAACACTTTTTCTGTCTGCCCAATTCTCTATAGTTTTCTCCATGGCTATGTACATATGACATGGGATTTTTTATGAACGTTCATAAGAGTTGGTGAAAATGACATGTAAATTATAATGGTCCTAATGAAGTCAAGTTCGGAAATGGTAAAACACTTTCAGCCCCTAAAGTTAGCTCTTCTATTTTTCATTCTAACAACCAAAATTTTTATAGATAATATTCTGCAAGTTTCAAATTCTCATTTTAATTTAATGTATGTTTAGTCTTTTGCTAAGTCTAACAATGTTTATGTGGAATTTTTCCTTACTATTTTCTTGTCAAAGATATCCACACGAGCTACCTACTTTATATAGGCTAGAATGGCTGCACATTATATTTAATTCCTCTTGAGCCAATTCATGTTGTAAGAGATTTTGTTCTTACTCTCTCCACCATATTATCATCTTGGTATTCTTGTCTTGGACATGCCAATTTTAGTATTGTTATAATTATTCCAATAAAAATCATTCAAATTTTATTAATAATAAGAACCCTACTTATGTCATGCTTTTGTAGTCAATAAAAGTTACAAATTGCCTTTTCAAGAATTTGTGTTTGAAGCAACTGCTCCATTAGTATTAATTTGTTTTGATCTACCCATATATCAAGTTATTTAACAAAAATCCTAATTATATTGAGCTTCATATTTTTTTATTACTTACATTATCCTTGGTTATGCCCATATTTTGAATATAAATTGTCACCAAGATCAACTAAGTGTGTCTTCACATGTCTAACATCATATTAGCTTTGATGAACAAGTTTTCCCATTTCAAAAAGGTGATTGTGTTTTCTCTTCTTTATATTTAGTTTGTACAAATTTACAAACACCAACTGTCATTTTGGTTCCTCAAAATATTATTTCTGTAACTTAAGGACAACCAAATTTCACTTTGATGCAAAGCATGTCCACTTCTATACATGCAACGTTACTCACTTTCACTCCCATGCAAACTCTATCACTCAAACGTATCTCATACCCAAACACCGAAATCCACATCTTCTCCTTCAACTCAAATATATTCCACTACTATCACTTTAATCTGATCCAAATATCACATCTCCTCGATTACCATTAATTGTTGACCTTGCCTCTTATCCCAATGAACCATCCACAACCAAAACATACCACATGATAACCCGCATTCAAATTGGATCTCTAAAACCTCATACTCTTCTTTCTTTAATTATCTTGGACCCTAACAGTTACAAAGAAGTGGTAGAACTATTAAACTTGCAACAGTTCGAATTATTCTATCTCTTGCTTTGTCTTATGGATGAAATGACACACAATATCATGTCTCTAATACTTTCTTGCATGACAGTCTTGTGGAAAATGTCTAACCAAAGGTTTTATTCAACCAGAGTACCATCAAGGCAATGGTATAAGTGCTTTACTTTAGTCTTTGCATTGTCTTAATACTTATTTGTTTTATTTATTTTTAGTTTTTGTTTTCAAATTTAGTTATAAAAACCTTTTTGATTGAATTTTTAGTTTTTAGTTTTAGTTTTTGGTTTTAACTTGTTCTAGTTTTTAAAATTTATGAAAACTTTTTATAATAAGATTTATTATTAACTAAATATATATTATTTAATTATTTAATATATTAATTATTATAAGAATAATGAATAATGAATTATTTTATTTTATTTTATTTTATTTTATATTTAATTAATTAAAAGTATGAATAATTTAATTTTATTTAATTTTTGTAATTAAATTAAATGTCTATTAATGTTTTTTTTAATTTTTTAAAGGTATTTTCGTGATGGAATTTTCTGGATCTTACCTCACTAACTATGCATGAAATTTTGGGGAGATTTCTATACCTTATTGTCTCTCACACTTGCTTTTATTATCTTATTTGTTTGACTTTAAGGAAAATGTCATGTTTAAGTGTGGAGAAGTGAATTCCTAAAATCTCTTCTTCTTTTTTTTCCTTTAGGTTTTATTTTTCAACAAACAATTTTTTTAAGTTATGTGGTTAATGTGTTTTAGGTTATATTTAACTAAGTTTTTCTTTTTTTATTGTGTTTAAGAACTCATTAGTTAGTTTAGGTTAAGAGAATAAGTATATACATAATTATTAGATAAGACTGGTCGTTAAACATTAAATCTATAATACGATTAAATGATTGTAATGCAAATTTGACTTTATAAATACTAAGAACCAAATTGGTTAATTAATAACATTTTTATTTGACTTAAATGATCTCATGAGGAATTGATCCCTCATGTATATTCTTTATCTCCAAAAGCCTTCTTTGATTTCATCTTTTTGAGATTACATGTAAGATATGTATGAGAATTAAAATGATAAAGGAATTTAGGCTATACTTGAGCTAAATTGCCTCTCTTTTATACATTAATTCATTTGTGAGCCCATTTTGAGCCTTATATAAAATTCTAGCCTTTTTCTTGGTACCTCTTTATAAATAAAACCTTGAGCTTAAAAGAAAAACAAGTATATGTACCATAATTTATGATTATTAGGGCTTTTACTTAGGATTTAATGGTTGTTAGGTATGGTAACAAGGAAATAAGTGTAGGGTAGATAGTAAAACGTATAAAGTGACAATGAATAAGGGAAATTTATGCCAATTGAAAAAAAGAGAGGGCATTCTTGTAAACATATAACAAAGATGTAAAAAATGTAAAAAAAAGTATTAAAATAGTTAGTGAAAATTAATTGACATGGATTCTTGTATGTGAAAAGAATGAAGGAAAAATTTTTGTATGATATGAGGAGTTAGTGGAGATTTTTCTTTACTAATTGTGAATATCTTTGTTTCTCTATATCTTTATTTTTCTAGTAGGTATATATTTTACATTTTATTTAATTGGTATTTGACACTTTTATAGTAAGTTTTATATAGACTATATTGTGTTTATCTATGTTTAAGTCATTGCTTGTAGATGAATTTAAGGACATATGCGAAATTCATTATAACTTTCTCTATAGATATCCAATTGAGAATATTTTAAAGCCATTTGTATGAAAGTTATCTTTTCTGTATTCGTAGGCCTGATGAAGTTGGGGCATTACTTGGTGCACTAATAAATATTCGGAAGAACATGTTGGATTTTATGATGTCATCTTAATAGAAGACATGTTTAGTATGTGTTGATGACTTGGTATCAGGTACTTTTCCCTCTACTCAATGTGTACAATTTGTCAGATATTTTTGTATATTTTGTGGATGAATTTATCACGAAGCCATGTAATTGAGGGAACTATGAGAAATTTACTTAATGAAAGGTGTTTCTGGTTATTTTGCTTCTCTTTTACAACAATCTAGCAATCTGAAAGTAGAGAACCAATCAAGGATAACGTACTAAGAACAGGAGGCTAAAAGGTGAATGACTAGCATTAGTGTCATGGGGGTGACTTAATTAGTCACCCCTGTGACTAGCCACCACGCAATTAGTCACCCCCGTGACTAGCATTTAATTAAACTAGCATTTAACTTATTAACTTGCATGACTAGAGTTGGAGCAATAAGATTGATGACATGTAGTTAGCAGATAAAATGAAGCTTCATAGCATGTTTTGCAAAATGGTGGTTAAAGAGTTTGGGGTTTTAAACAAGTATCGTATGGTTCTTGATGATATGTAAATGAAAAACATGTTAGTGATAGAGGAACCCTTTGTGGAGTCACATGATCGTGATTGAGATGAGAAATTAGGAATTGCATGATCGTGCACAAGCACGATCGTGACAATGAAGAGTTATCCGGAGTCGCACGACGATCATGACCGAGAGGAACAAGCACAATCATGACAATGAAGAGTTATCTGTGGAGTTGCATGATTGTGCAAAAGCACGATCGTGACCGAGAGGAGAAATTAGGAATCGCACATTATGCACGATCGTGACAATGAAAAGTTATCTGTGGCGTTGCACGATCGTGACCGAGAGAAGAACTTAGGAATTGCACGATCGTGCTTGTGCACAATCGTGACAATGAAGAGTTATCTGGAAAAGCATGATCGTGCACAAGCACGATTATGACAAAGAGATTGCATCTCACAATGCACGACTGTGCAATTCCTAATTTGTTTTTAATTGTTTGCATATATTTTTATATAAATAAAAATATAAATAAATTATTTTTAAATATAAATCACATATAATAGAATAAAATTAAAATTAATATAATAAATTAAAATTTATTAAATAATTAATAATAATATTTTTCATATAATCAATAATAAATTGTATATAATTAATTATAAAATAATAAATTTTTTATTACTTTAAAATAGAAAATATATATAAAAAATTAAAGTCACAATCGTGACTTTTTAATTGGAAATGATTTATATTTAAAATCATAACGTTAAACCTCCTGCAACAACTATTTTAATATAAGGGGTATAATAGCCATTACATTCTATTCTATCTATCTTCCAAACAACATTTCACTATATTATATTGTGAACCGTTCCATTCCTTTCAAACAACTTTTCATTATATTACATTCCATTCCATTATAAACCGTTCCGTTCTGTTCCGTTCCATTTCATTAATTAACATCCAACCAAACAGGGACTCGGTATAAGTGGGAGATTGTTAGTTTATGCCCTATAGCCAATCGATTGATTGTAGTTTAGTGATAAAATAATTTAGAGACATTTTTTATCTTATACATGTTTAGATGTATGTGATAAAGTCCATGAGATAATTATACATTGCAAATGAAATTATAATATGGTTATATTTATGAGATTCTTATTGCATTTATGTATTATTGATAAATTGTTCTATTAAGACTGGATATTATCAAAATGTAAAAAGGTTAGCACACGTTATGTTTTTCCTTACGAAGGAACTAGTCGATTTCATAGGCTAATGTATAGTGATATTTAAACAAACATATGGGTGCTAGTTAGAGAACAAGTTCACTTAACCGACCCAACATGAGAAATCTATTTGAAACATTACTTGTATATCTATGAAAATTCTCATTTTGATGATTGTATAAGTGATCATTTGACTTGAGATCTCTAATGTTATCTTGTATAGTAATTGCTATGCTTTGATACTACTTAGAACCTATTCTAATTATAGGACATTCAATCGGTAGTCATTGGATGTAGTATAAACTATATGGAGGTAATTGTTTGATCAAAATATGATTCATCACCCTAAAGCAATTAGGGAGAATGTTCTATTGTTCTTGATTGGTATTGATTCAGGAAATCCTTAGTCAAGGTAGAATGACACTTTGTGAATAGTTTACAAATGTTATTAACTGAATCAATAGCTAAAGACGAATAACTAACATGATTGAACTCAAAATGAGTAGACATTAATTCCATGCTCTATCTAATTAGAACATTATATGATTAAAAATTGAATTATACCGAAAAACTATCGTGGAAAGGTTAGTTAAAATCACTTTGACATTCCTAAATATTTAGGTGGTCATGATGCGTTGCTAGATGTCAATCTTGATCTATGATTATACATTGTTTAAATAGAAAATTAAAGATAAATTAAAAGAAGTTTTAATTTATCTAATTCTAATTATGAATTATAATTATAATTTATAATCATTGTCAACATATTTAGGAACCTAATGGGTCACATATAGAGAGCAGGTTGAAGAGAGCAAAAATATTTTTAATCAAGTTAGACTTGATTGTAAAGTTTGAGAAATTTTATGACTAAATATGATATATTTAATAAATATAGATCAAAATGAGATATTGAATCTTATTTACGCATAATTAGTATTTAATTAGAATTATTTGTAATTTTAATTAAAGTTTAATTGAAATTAGAATTTGGAAGGAGAACCTTAGAGTAACTGGTAAAAGTTGCTCCTTTGTGATCAAAAGGTGACAACTTTAAATCACAAAAACAACCTATTTGTAAAAAAATACAAAGGGGAAGGCTACGTACATAGATGAGCCTCCCTAGACTATCACAAAGTGGAAAGCCTTATGCACTGAGTATATTGACTTTTTTTAAAAATTAGAATTTAATTTCAATTAAATTACTAAAATATCCAAAACTTATTATAAAAGATCTAATGGAGCTAGAATTTAATTTTAATTAAATAACTAAAATATCCAAAATTTAATATAAAAGCTCTAATGGAGCTAATATTTCTTGCTTAACCTTCTCTGTAAGAGTTATAGAGTTCTCTCAACCTATTCTGTGGATATTGTTAGAGGCTAGACATTTGTGTGACTATGGTAGTTGAGATGAACTGGCTTCAGAAATTATTCGAAAGATATGATAAGAAAAGATTAAGCATCAAAATAAGGTATAAATTAAAATTCATGCTTTGTTATGATTTATGTGTTAATCGTTTTATAGAATTAAACTGATCTTTGGTTCTCAGAAAATCAAAATATAAAAAGTTTCGTAATTATTCTGTTGTGGTCAGAATCGGATCTCGTTCTGGTTTTCCAACAACTATACCTATTAAAATTTGCTTCCACTTACTCTACTTATTAAATTTATTCCTCTTAATTAATTTTAAACAACTAATGATGTATAGAGATAATATAGGTAATATTACACATGGAATTATTTGGAAAATCTTCGGATACATTTTTATATATATCTCAAATAAAATTTGTTAATAAGATTAATCGGTTTAAATCATGTCACACCGGAAGAAGAGACAGACAATTAGTTTCTGCTTTTATTTTCCTTTTATAAAATTGAGAGAAAAATGGAACAGTGATATTATCATGATTACAAATTAGGCAAGCAAACCTAAACGATTAGCTAATAAATTACGAGATGATCAAATTTTTGTTTTGGCACTTGTTACGCGCCTACGCTGTCCTTCAAAATCTGGCAATAAATATGGAAGTTAACCCATAGTTCCTATACCGCTTCCTGAAACGTGACAATAATAAAACTGTTTTCTCCTTTATTTAAAAATCACGGAGGATTCTTTTCAAAAAAAAAAAAAAATCACGGAGGATTTTAAGATACATACCACAATAAACATATTTGACCGTAGTTGGAAGATCACCGTGTGAATTTCCATTTCCCATAGTCATTGAAAAAATTGCCACACGCCACGTAATCTTTTAATAGGAAGCATTTAACAGTCCGAAGTTGCAACCAAATTTTTGGTTAGGGAAAGCGCCAAAAGGGAGAAAGATAAAAAGGGTGAAAGATTGGATCAAATTGTGGTGTGGGAGGGGTAAAAATGACCTAAGGTGTAAGGAGTCATTGGGTTGGGTTGCAAGTCCTCTACTCTACCAGTCTACCGCATTTCCCCCTCTCTCTTCTCTCTTTCTCTCCCGCTCCCAGTAAAGTAGAGGAAGGAAGAAAGCAAGAAAGAGTTGGAAGCTTCTTTTGTTTGGGTACCTTTTCTCTATCTTTTAACTGCATCGCCTCTTCCTATTTCTTTTGGATTGTAACTCTTTCGGTGCTTCTCTCTTTCCTTTTGTTTTTTAAGAGCAGATTGATTGATCTTTGTATCTTTACTACCTGTGAATGACTTCAGTACATTTTCTTCGTGATTGCATGATTTTTAGTTGTTAAATCTGGATGGCGTGCCTTTGTTGGGTGTGTGATTTTATAGTGCTTTTGAGTATTTAATACACGCTGTTAGTTTCCGAGTTGGGTGTGTTATGTGTTTGGATTGAATTATTTTCAATTTTGTGTACGATTTCATTCTTCGCTCGACCTAGTAAGCTTACTTATTCTTCTGAAGATTTGGTTTCAGTATTTATGTATGTTATCGTTTATAGCTACATTGTGCTAATTAGTGTTCTCCATAATTGATGCTGATGAAGAATGTCGATACGAAGTATGTTTTCTGATGTTTGTCTTGAGAGAACAAAATGAGTTGCCTGCCGATCTATGCTTTTCTATGTTTGTCTCTCCCTTAGCCTTTGTCTATAGGCCTTGCTATTCTTTTCTTCTTTTTTTTTTTCCCCCCTGTTTAGCTTAGAATTTCCTGGCATAAATTGTCTTGTTTGTCCCAAGTTACTTATATACCATGGTAAGCAAATATTGTCGTTTTGAAACATTTTTGCATAACCTGACCTTCTTTGTATCTTTTTCGGTGCTTGTTGCAGTGTCTTTCAAGGTACGCTGAATGGAGCAGGCAAGTGTTTCTTTTTAAAGGGGGTGTCCTTTTCTTAAAATAACAAAGCTGGTTCCAATCTGTTCCTGTCAATCTGTGTTTCACTCATTATGACTCTCAATCGTGTTGCAGTATGAGAAAGTTGAAAAGATTGGTGAAGGAACATATGGAGTGGTGTACAAGGCTCGTGATCGTACGACCAATGAGACTATAGCTTTGAAGAAGATTCGCTTGGAGCAGGAAGATGAGGGTGTGCCTAGCACAGCAATAAGAGAGATTTCCTTGTTGAAGGAAATGCAGCATGGCAATATCGTCAGGTATTTATTCTCATGTTTGGGGAGCTTGTCTGGCCATTAGCCACCATTGCTGTCTTTTCTGATTATCTTGAAATTGAAATTTTCCTTTTGTTAATATTTGTGCTCCTTAAGCACTCCAATTTTGGCACTATGCACATTATACTTGTTGATGTATGTTCTATATGCTGTGTCAAAAATGGTTAACTGGGGGTTGTCATGAATCTTTTTTTGGATATTTCTTAATGATTACAATATTCATGTATAGCTAACCGTATCTCATCAGAGTGTTTCTTAGATTTTGATATTGACATGGTATGCTTTTGGACTGGTTCTTCTTTTCAAGCTAAATGGCATAGTTTCTTCTAATGAATATGTACCTTAAAGTTGTTAAGAAGCTGCAAATTTTTGCACATTGCAATTATGCAATCTTTAGTGTAACATATTTTCTTACTGGTATTCTGATGACAGATTGCAGGATGTAGTCCACAGTGAAAAGCGCTTATATTTGGTTTTTGAGTACCTTGACTTGGATTTGAAGAAACACATGGATTCTTGTCCTGATTTTGCAAAGGATCCACGTCTTATAAAAGTTAGTGATGTTTCTTAACTTTTTTTATGGTTATTTGAAGTATCTGCTGATTAAATAGTATTATTATATGTGCGTAAGCATCACTAGACTATGAGTTGCCTATTATTATTCATACTCTTCGTTTAGAAAGGTGAAAGAATGGCTCAGTGGATGGCGGTTCAGTTCTTTGAAACACCAGGAAAGCATAGTGTTGTTTCACCTGTGACTGATAGGCAATAACTTGGTGTCCTTGTATGTGCCAATTGTTGGTGCAATTAGAAATGTTTTGACATTGATTCATGATTTATAATATCCGTCCTTGATGGTAATATTGTTTTTTCACATTTTGACTAGGTCGGTAGATGTTTTGTTGCCATTGTTGATGCACATATTTTGGCTTCTAACTTTTTAGTATGATGATGGTCTATTTGTATATTTCTATCATTTGCAGACTTTTCTCCATCAAATTTTGCGTGGTATTGCTTACTGTCATTCTCATAGGGTTCTTCATCGAGACTTGAAGCCACAGAATTTACTCATAGACCGCCGCACAAATGCACTGAAGCTTGCAGATTTTGGACTGGCTAGAGCATTTGGTATACCTGTTAGGACATTTACACATGAGGTATTAATATGTGTACTGATTTTTTGTTTCCCTAGTGTGACTGCATTTAGCTAGTTTTTCACAATGTGGAGTAAATTTTCCAACCTACCAGAAAAGGCACTCTAATTTGTTAGAAGACTTATTGATTGATTCCGAAAAAATCCCCCACACCTTTGATATATACTAAAATAAGAACTGTTTTCTTGCTGACTTGAGGTCTTGGTGATCTTAGAAAGTATGTGGGAGTCAAACAACAATCATAATCAGCAGAATGTCTATTTCATATCATATTCATGGTATTGGTGGCTGGCATATTGAACGCTTTCGATCATTGCCTTTTTTTGGGTAAAACTGGTTCTTTTCTCTAGGTGGTGACCCTGTGGTACAGAGCACCAGAAATTCTTCTTGGATCTCGCCATTATTCCACACCAGTTGATGTGTGGTCTGTGGGATGTATATTTGCTGAGATGGTAAACCAACGGCCATTGTTCCCTGGAGATTCTGAGATTGATGAACTATTCAAGATTTTCAGGTGTTATAGCTTGTGAACTAGTATTCGGTTCTTCATGACATTTGTTTATCTGGTATTGAAATCCCATTCTTCCCCAATTTATAAATTCTTTGACACTTTTCATATCAGCTTCTAGCAGATACTTTTATGTGAAAGAAATTAATGTATGCCAATATAGGATGACTCGACTAACCTTTCTGTTTTGGTGCATGGACTGGTTCTGGATGAGGTGTTGAGAAACAAACCTTACTTTAGGCATTATACCTTTGTTCTCTAAGTTGTTTCTCTCACCACTATTTCACCCCACTCTTGTACGCCTTTCTGATAAAGCAAACATACACAATGTTAATTACTAGGTATTCCTTTTTATCTTTGAGGGAGTTAATTGTACTTTATTTGTTTTTTACTTTGAGGGAGAAAACGAAGAACTTTTATGGTAATGGAAAGTGGCTTGAGAAATTAGAAGCCCATTTAACATAAATGTCATCATTTTGTCCTTAGGTGGTAACGATGCAATTCATGTCAAAGAAACAAGAGAACATATATTTCCTAGTAAATGATCAATATGGAGACTTGACCATTGTTAAGCATCTGTTTTCTATTTTTATCAAATCTTTATAAATTATTCAACTTATGCAACATGATGCTGCATGAAATGTTTGTATTGTTTGTAATCCATAAGTTCTGTTCATGTAGAATTTTGGGTACCCCAAATGAGGATGCATGGCCAGGAGTGAATTCTTTGCCTGACTTTAAGTCTGCCTTCCCCAAGTGGCCTCCTAAGGTCTTGTGCTACTTTTTTATAGTGTATTAATAATTACTATTTACATAAAGCTCTCACACATGATATGCTTGGCAGGATCTGGCAACTATTGTTCCTACTCTTGAAGCAGCTGGTGTTGATCTGCTTTCCGTAAGTTGAGATTTGATAGTTACACCAGCATCACATATGTTTTCCTCTCTTTTTCCCTAACATACTTGCAAGCCTGCATTATTATTCATCTTTGCATATAAATATATGGATATAGATATAGTCATACATATCTATTGTTCTAATAGTTGTGCTTCATTCCTAAAGAGGGATATTAGTTTTCTAAAATATACTTAAATATTGTTAGTATGAAATACATGAAAAGTACAACTATTACAAACCTTTTATCATTTGAATAATATTTATATTTCCCTCTATAAAGATATAAACAATATTGATAGGATTTACTTTTATGAATTTAACCTATAATTGTATTTTTTTAAATATTTATTTGTATTGTAGTACATTAAGGAGTAATAGTTGTTTCTAGCCAGAAAATATTTTCTATCTTATGCTTGGAATTCTTTTAATTTTATTCTTGTCATACATACTTTATAATATGTGGTCAAATAAATTAAATGAATAAGATTGAGTGAAGTTTGTGGAAGTTGAGAATGGATAAGATATTGTGAATGATGTGCAAATGATTTTGTTATACGTCGTGGAAGTTGAGAATGGATAAGATATTGCAAATGATTTTGTTATTCTTCAAAATAAAAAGCAAGAGTAGTTTATAAAAATTTTATGTAAGAATCAACTATATTTAGACTATAGTTTAAAATAGATTTCTGTAAGATGACAGATTATATTTTGTATAATTCTACGTTAAAAAAGCTCAATAAAATGCTAACAGGTTTTTAAGCAATCATTATTGTCTTTAGGGATTGAATAATAGCTAAACTTGTAAATAATTTAAAAAATTATTTTGTTCACATAAGATTTTGTGGAGTTGAAAATGGACCAGAATTCAGTCAGTAGATTGCAGTTCATTAAAGATTTGGTGATGCAATCTATGCAATGATTGGTTAAGTCTACCAAACATATTGTGTTCTAAAATGTTTTAGATAATATTGAGCAATTCAAACTTGTATGATTGAGCTCAAATTAATTAATAACTTCCAGCCATGCATGTGAAATAAAACTTGCCTACTCATATGCTTATTGATTGAAATTTAATATATCTGTCAAACTTAAATATACATTTTAGTTGCGAAACCCTATTAGAGACTTGAAGGTCAATTTAAATATAGGCATTCATGTATTAATGTGTGGAGGTACAAAGTATGCATAATTAATAATATATTCCACACTGAGTTTTATTAAAATAACAGCTTAGATGAAAAAAATAAAATTGAAATAGGAACCAAGGAGAGTGTATGATTGAAATAAAATAAATTATTATGCAAATAGAGTTGCATATTAAATATCTTAGTTAATGAGTTTATTAAACTTTAAAGTGAATAAATATATTTACCTTTCCAAGTTGTGAATCTCAAACTTAATCAATGATGTCGTGCTTTGTAACTGTAGGCTGATAGTAACTGTCTTTTGCAAGTTTTGGTGTTTGAAAATGTTGTTCAAGTTCAAATTGAAACTAAAATTTTACTCTAATAACAAATAAGACAACAACTGATTAGTGATAGAAAAGGAAGATGGAAGAAGATTAAAAAAGGATATTATTGATAATTTTAGAATTTATGTTAATGTGTTAATAAAGATTTTGAGATTAGGGGAAGATAACACCCCTATTGAAAATCTCAATTTGTAATTTTAGACTTGTTTTCTGTTGTTGCAGTCATCATTTGTATGCATTATTTACATTTTCTAGAAACATAACTTTGGAATCTCTGAGATTTCTGGTCTTTAAACTTTATATCTCATTAGTCATTTAGTATCTTTACGTGACACTTATCTCTAGTCCTTTAATTTTACATTGTTTCTTGTTGCGGTCTTCCAATTGTTATATTTTTGAGTTCGGTCCTTGAACTTTGTTCATAGCTCTAAATTGAGAATTTTGTTGATGTCTTTAATGGCAGTCTTACAACATCAACGGACTTCCAAGTTTGAGCGTGAGCGTCGTGTGTCTAACTTGGATGCAACATACGGTTTTCATTAAAGACATTAACAAAAAGTAGCGTAAGAGTGATTAGTAAAATTCAATGATTAAATTAAAAAGTTTAGTGATTGGAAGATTGATACAAAGGAAAACATTAAGTTGAAGGATTAAAAAATATGGTTCTATATCTTTATACGTCCCACATATGAAAAGACATCATGTGATTAAACATGGAACTCTACTTAATAAATTCATACAATCGAATAATAGAACGTTAAAAATTTCAGCTCACACTTGCAAGTACTCATCATAGATTTGAATTTTGATGGATCAGAAAATGCTGTGCTTGGATCCCAGCAAAAGAATTACAGCCAGGTCTGCGCTTGAGCACGATTACTTCAAGGATATTGATTTTGTCCCGTAGAGATTTCATCTTCTGAAAGTTTATATTTGTATGGTAAAAATTGAATGATTAACAAATGTGTGAGAGAAATATGCGGGTGTCGCATTGTTGCTATATTTTGCTCATTTCTCTGTTCCCTTTGCCTCAACTGAACAAACATCTCAGAATTGTGTAAGATTCTTGCCCTGTATGTTCCTTGGAATTGGGAGTGGAATGCCCTTCGTTCCTTGCGTTTTGCGTGCAGCAGATTTCTGTTTTTGTTTCGAGTGGAAAATCATTCGTTTCTCAGTTTGCTTGTAGCAGATTTGTTTGTTTGTTTGTTTGTTTGTTTTTTCCTTTTTGTCATTGCCTGTATAATTGAAACTTGTGTTTACCTTTTGTTATATTATTTCGATTTTCCTTGTCCTTCTTTATCATTATATAATTTGCCATCATCATTATTAAAGGGGAGTTAAGCAACATGCTTTGGGCATAATGGTTTTATTCTCTCTTTATTGGTAAATAGTTTTATTCTCGATCCACCGAAAGGCACAAGTATTTTACTACTATATGACAAATTAATAGGATTTAAGATAATAAATACCTTCGAGTCCAATGCAACAAGAGTTAGAAATACGGTTGCTTGGTAAAAATTGGAAAGAGGCATCACAAGTTTATTATGGAATACATGACATGGGACTTTTAAAAATTTTAGGGTTTCTCTTTCACATAAAATCTTCCTGATTAGTATTTTAGGGGAATTATGATGGAAAAATTTTGAAAGAGTTATCAGCAATTTTAATGGGTTGCGCTCAAAGATTTGAATTTTGTACTGTACCGGTCGAAAAATGGTACAAAATTATATTTAAAAATACTAGTTGTAAATATCGGTCGGTATTGGCCGATTTTGTTTGGTATTAGTTGATATTTAAAATACCAGTCAATACCGTAAATTTTAAAAAATTGAAGGATTTTCTAGTAAAATTTTCAAAAATTTATTATTCATAATAATTATACATTAAATAAAACTTTAAAATAAAATTTTTGAATTAAATTTATTTTAATCTTTTATATAATAGTTATTAATAAATTATTAATAAAAATTATTTTATTTTTAAAATAAATTATTTTATTTTTTCATTATAAACTAATATTTATTTTAAATATATTTTAATTATTAAATCATATTTTATTTAAAATTTATATATTTTAAAAATATAATAATTAATTTTAGAAATTTAAATTAAGTTAATTACACTTTTAGTAATAATTAATTTTAATTAATTAAATATGTAATATTAAATTAAAATTGTTTAAATTCTTACTAATAATTAATATATTAAATAATTAATAATATATTTAATTAATAGTAAATTAAATAATATATGTTTTTGTTTCAGGTTTCACTTTTAATTGGTTGTTTTTTTCACCACGAACTCTTGTTATAAATTGTTATAATTAGAAAGTTAAGGATCTTTATTGTTCTTTTTATTTGATTTTTCAATGTAATTATTATTTATTATGTGATAAAATTGTAATATTTCAAATATTTTGTATTGTTCTTAATTTTATACTTTTGTGATGATAATTTTCTTTTTTTATATTAATTGTGGTTATTATTTATATGTGAAATATCTGAAAATTATTGTTATTTTATATTAATTGTGATTATTATTTATTATTATGAATTTTGGAAACATGATTGATGTAAACTTATAAACTATACAATACAACTGTACAATATGACAATTGATTATTTTGCAATTTCCAAAAAAATTTAGGGACTATTTTATAAATTTAAAAAATTATTTGAAATGATACTCGCTATTGACCGATATTGTGCTAAATTCAATCTGGTACTAAGTCCGATACGGTATTCTCAACATTAGCCACGCTTATATTAGATTATTTAAAATAATTCCCAAGTAAACGGATTTTATCCTCAATTCAAAACTTGCAACATATGTTTTTAGGTTACTAAAGTGAAAAGTTGACACCTTTAGGCAACAATCTTTCAACCTGATATTTTTGGATTATTGAAGTCCTATATTAAATTTTCAACTTTTAAATATGTGATTTAAGACATTGAATTATAAACTTCTTTACTAAATTATTTTCTTTCAATCTATTTATTACACGAGATTTATTTGGTTTTCTAACAAAATCTCCAATTTTTAAAATAACAAAACAAAAGTTTCCATTTGATGCTAATCTATTGGATTTAGAGTATTCTTTTTTTATATGGCCCTAATTTAACTCCAATTAGCTTATATATATAAGCCTTCAGACGGACAAGAGTACGATTAGTACTAATTACACATATAAAACATAATCTATATTGAGAATCCTCATTTAGATAATGCAAAGAAGATTAATGACTTGAATGAAATATACACATATTTTCTTAAATATTTTTGCTCTGTTTTTATGTCAAGAATTAGATGTTATTTCAAACAAAAACATGGAAATTACTATTCTTAAAGGTGTTCGTAGGTCAACCCGTGTCTAAGCTGGATCGATTATAAAAAGAAATATGATCTAAAATATAGCCTGGAAAGACGCTGTGTGGCATTGAGGACAATTTGATTAATAGCATGGTTTGAGCCACGATAGTGCTTCAGATCATACACAAATTATAAGAAAATAGAGACATCCACAATTT
>JAOTAX010000005.1:32725791-32743180 GCA_025629825.1 Erythroxylum guanchezii | reverse complement strand
TACCCACAACTTTAGTTTATTATAGCAAACCATTGAATTTTACTGTCAAAACATACTTTGATGTTCAGCTTTATTTATTCATCCAAATTTTGTCGTTTAAGTTTTCTTCCATTTTCCATTTATACAATGCATTCTCAAATGGATCTAAGACAAGGCATGAATTTCTAGATAGGTTAAAAAAATTTAAGATACGATCAGAAAAAGAGAAATTGATCCTCCCACATTTCCTATATTATGAATATTTTTAATGCATTACTGTAATAGATTATATTTTTATTTTAGAAAAAATTGATATGTTTATTTTATTTTAATAAATTATTTAACAAATTATTTATATTTTATAATTATGAAATAATTAAAAACATATGAACTTATAATTGGACTTAAATTTAAAATTTTTAAATGAGTTTGGGCTATTATTATAAAAATGAAGCCCATTCCATAAGCTGGGTTAGGTTTGGACTTAAAATTAAAGAAAAGATAGATTTTATTTAAACTCGACCGAGTATTGTCTATGTAAAAGTCTGTATGATCTAAAAACTTATGAAGGCAAGGTGATTATTGAATCAACTTAGCAATCAAACGAAAAACATTGAGTATAAAGATAAGATCAAGCGAGAACAAGGCAAAGTTATAAGATTAAGTATGAATAAAAAGATCATGAATGTGTCATGAACTAATAGTAATGTAACTTTTCTTATAATCCTTAGTTTGTTCTTTAAAGTACATTGAGGGGTTTAAAGTCGCATGTTCATTTATGATTATGACTTAATAAACAAACATTTCAATGTCTAAAAGAAAATTATTTAAGTTTTCATGAAAATCCTCTTAAACATCAAATTCACCGTTGCGTAACCTTTCAAATATGTTTGAATCCATTTTTTCTTCATAAAATTTAAATTATGAAATTTTTTTTCTAAAATGTGTTGATAAGGTATTAGATTGACCTATATGGAGATAGGTTGCCTAGATAAGTGACTTAATATAAACAAAATTTTTTTTTGAGTTATGCCAACGGAGCAAGGTAGATTAGGTAGATCTAATGCTTAGGTTTTTGCTAATGATGTTAAAACTAGGCAGGACCTGAAAGAACCCAACTCGGAGTTTCCCTTTCGAAACCAGAGTGGAGCACTCCCGATAACCCCACGTACGCCTCCAATCGATATCTGACTCAACTGAAGGGTTCCCGCAAAGTCAAGTCGTTTAACTATTAATTTAAAACCTTTTATACTTTAATAATTAAAAGCTCGAAAAATAGTGAGAAATTTTTTCTATTATTTTGGTGAAATTTTTGGCAGCACAACGACTATGTTTTGACTTTCCCAAAATTTTCAAAAACCTGTTACAAGATCACACTTTTAAACCCTTTCCAAAAATACTTTACAATATACATACAAGTAACTAAGCCAATTTCAAGTAAACACATACATAAAAAGATAAGACAAACACAATAGCGCCCGACAATACAACTAATCCTGTGGCGGAGTCCCAATTACTGCAGCATCTGTACGAATACGTGGGATGGTTTGTTTAAAAACATAAAAATAACGGTGAGTTAAATGAGCTAAGTGAGTGTAATCAGTTTACTAAAAATTAACTTTTTATAACAGCATAATTGAAATATTCTCATACATTCATAAAGCTCATGGTAAAATAATTGTCATAACAATTCACTCGTGCATCATAAAATCTGGTAATCCAATAACTTGTTGTAAAACACAACTTCATTTTTCTGAAATTACTATTTAGAAATGCCTTTTTGAAATTAAACTCATAATATAAGAATTTGCATTTTCCATTTTCCTTAATCAATAAACAGTGGTGACAATAAGTTTTCTGAAAACTTTATATTGCAAATAAGTCAACTACTAGAATTGGTACCATATGATGCCTCTCAAATTATTTTAAAAAATAAATAGTGGCGACATTATTATCTATTGTCATGAATTTCTTATATGATATAGCCCACCACAAACTTCTTTACACTATGGTACCCTTAGACATAAGGTCACGGAGCTAATTTTACATCATTTACTCGTGATTGGTTAACCACTAGTTATAGTGCTGGTTCTGCATTGCTTACCTGTAATAGGTTAACCACTATAGACTGGTAGTTATAGAGCTGATTCTGCATCGCTTACCCGTAACAAATTACAGAGTTGGTTCTATATTGCTTACTCGTGACTGTTTAACCACTATTTACAGAGCTAGTTCTACATCGCTTACCCATAATAGGTTAACCATCATAAATATGCCGATGTAATAACATATATAAAGCTTAGAGGTGTACCATAGGCAAAAGCAACTCTTACATTTACGACTTATCCTATTTTCTAAATCCAGTATGGGATAATTCATAAGTGAATTATTTCAATATAACTCCCAATCATATAAAATTTTACTTTCAAATTAAAACTCATAAATTGCCAAAGCATACACTTATGCTAGCAATATTCACTTATAAAACATCATTTGCATAAAACTCAGCATAAATATTCATTTTATGATCAATGAAAACTATTTGCACAAAATCAATTTAAAGAACACTCACAAGTCGTTAATTCTGTTTGCAAAGAATTTAGTCATATAAAATAATTAAAATACACTCACAGTTTTGCGAACTTATCTCCAAGTACACTGATGTGTTATATCCCTCTCCTTTACCTACACAAAACGCATTTTGCTTGGGCATTTATTTCCAAATTATGAAATAAGGCACTAATAGTATAAATTCGATTTAACCGAATTTGTGTAACACGTATGCTAATCATGTTTTCGCTTGCTTTTGTAAGCTAACCTATTATTCTCTGTTTCCAAATATAACTTCAAAAGTCACTCAAATACCATATTTTACCCATTGTAACTTACCAATTTCTTCAAAACACTATCTCACCCAATTTAATTCACCATATCACGATCATGCATGAAGAGTCACGGTTATGACCCAAGTCTAGAATCAAAGTAATACCAATACCCCATTGATCTTATACACCTCCATTTCAATCAAGAAAACCCATAAAATTAGAAATTTAAGCTAGGAAACTTACCACTTTTTCTTCCAATTTTTTGAGTATTTGATGAATACTTCAAGATTTCTCCAAATCACCATCAAATTCCATCAAAAATGACTACACTCTTTTTCCTCTCTCCTTGGCCGATGTTCACCCTTGTCTTCTCTTCTTTTCCCTTTCTTTTTTTGTCTCTCACGTCACTCTCTCATCAGTCTCACGTTTATGCTGAAAGAATGAAGCAAAATGTCTTAAGTTTTGCTTTTTATACTCATTTAATGGATTATACATGTCACCTTCCTATTTTTCATCACTAATGACTCATCAAACACGTCATAATCTCATTGGTCATCTCTAATGACTCATCAATCCACTAATATCATGTAAAAAGACCAAATTGCCCTTACGTAGTACAAAAAGACCAAATTGCCCTTTAATGCATTTAATTGACCAACTAACCGAATTAAATCCCGAAAATATTCCACAACTGTCTTATTTTAAAATTGACCATGAAATACTCTAATAAGGGTCAATACTTATTGATTGGATGCTTTTAAATCATTAATACCCATAATTTTCCAAAAAGGGCATTTTAGTCCAATAGTTTTGAAATACCCAAATTCTATTCAAACAACCTTCGTTTTGACCCGTTTTAGTTCCTATAGACTCCAATCCTAATTGTGGAGCTTTTCATCATATTTTGAAATTATTCGGTAACTTTTCGACTACCCAGAAGAATTTTCAGATTAAATTCAGAAATCACTGAATGTCAACAAAATCGTTTGGATTTCATTCAAAAGTGTCACCTAAATCTCCAAAGCACATTTCGGGGCTTTTAAAGATCGTTTGATTATGTAGCTTTTTAGAGTTTTCGAAAATTTTTCGATAAATTTTCGGTTGAGTCCAGAATCGTCTATGGTCTATCCATGATCTCCGTTACAATCTCAATAGTACATTTAAACGCTTATATTACTCTAGTACACCATAAATAGAGCATACTCCATAAAATGCATGTATAACACATTACATAATACAATAATCGAACTAGGATATTACAATTTCTCCCCTCATAAAAATTTTGTCCTCAAAATTTTAAACAAACTTAATCATATCAAAAATATGGATATTGACTTTGTATCCATTCTTCATGCTTCCACTCTGTTAATCACTTCATAAGGACCAACATATCGTAAGCTTAGCTTATCACATTGTCTAATACAGACTATTCCTTTCCATGATGATATTCACAAAAATCCCTTGATTTTTCAACTTTAAACTCCAAATTCTTCCTCTATTTGCAAACTTTGCGTTGCTGTCGATTTTAGGTACTATCACTTTGACTTGTATACTTTTATCTTATCTACGATTTTCTGAATTAGTTCAACCAACTAATTAGCAACTTATCCATACATGAAACTCCTTTGTTGCAATCATTGCTCACTAATAATTAGTTTAGTCACAACCTGCTAACTTAACCATACATCAAACCATCCATTTAACACTATCACAATTCACATTTACTTAAATTACTACTAATGAAACTTTTGATTAGGGCTCACAAAACAATTATTCTCATATACTTCTGAATAATAAACAGTTCCTTTCCCAATGTCTCTAATTACAAACAAAACTCAATAATATTTTTCTTGTATTTCTTATGCCTCACATGTACTCCTTAGTTTTGGAATCTCAAATCCATAACTGCTAGTGAACTAGTTATTGTACCTTTGTCATTTCCCATCATATTTTTTGGAAGCAAATCAATCATTAAGATCATATTGTAAGACACTAACATAATATCTATTCACATAAAAACCATTCAATTTCCTTATAGTTTAAATATCCTATTCACATAAAAACCATTCAATTTCCTCAGAGTTTAAATTTTACTATCTCATAATGCAATTGTGAGCTTAGCAAACCCGAATCTCTTCAAATAGGGAGCATACCTCATACTTCCATTATGCAACTCTGATGTTTAATAAAAATATCTTTAATTTTCCATTTCTAATAAAACAAAACACTTATATGATTTCAAGTACCTCAAAATGTAATATGGGAATTTTAACCATCTAAAATCTCCACGTTACACTTGTTCAATGGTCACATGCACAATTTTTATCATTCTCCCAATCGTCAAATATAATTATCTGTAACATAATATCTCTAAATTCTAACGAGACAATTCTTCATTATAGATCAAAACTTATCACTCACATTTCCTTGAAAATTTTACCACCAGTTTCACTCATCTAATTTTCAAGAAATATAACAATTGACTTACATCCAAAGAAACTCAAAATAATGAATGTTCAATATTTAGAATTGATATACTAATATACGCATAATTGGAAGCTTACATCAAACTGATCATTGCTCCTAAAAATATTGTTCAATCATCATTCTTGATTAAAGATTCAATCCCAATGTCATCTATAACATTGTTTGGAATGAATCCATAAATCATCATATAATCAAAATAGACTTGACATTAAAAACAAAATTTTATGATAAAATTGATTAATCAATCACTCTATGAGGTTATAACATTTAAACATATCAAAAGTCAGTCACTAATTACTCGTATCAATAATTAATCCTCACCTAATTCAACCATCATAAGCAATTTCATCCTCCAGATATATTCACAAATTACTTTCCTAGTATTAAAATGGTAAATAATCTCGTAAACTTCTGTAATTATGGAGTCATAAAAACTAAATAACTTGTATACTCAATTATTAATACTTTTCTAGCTACCATGACTAATATACTAAAAGATGGGAGCATTCTACATTTCCTACTAAATACTATATTTAACTTCCCTTGTGTACCAATCCTAACTTCCTTTAGATGCAAATCACATCGACAAAATGTAATATTAGTCAATTTCCTTCTTAGTATGACTTCATAGTCATGGATATCTAATAAGATCAACTCATTAGAGAGCTTTTAAATCTAACTACTATATAAATACCTTTATGAACGTTCTACGCTACTGATATAGTTTTAGTGAAAGTAGTTATTATCATACGACAGTTTAAAAGCTCCAATTTCACACTAATCTATCTAATGAAATCTTTTAACACATACGAGTGCATAGTTTTGGAATTGATTTCAATATATTCATCATCACTGGTATCTATCACCATACCGAATGTATTCTCAACATCCTGCTGGGTTACTGCAATTACCCCAACCTATGCAGATGGTCTCCTTCCACATTAGCTATACCTTGGTATTGAGCTCCTAGTGTTTCAGGAGTCTCTAGATACTGTAGGTGGTTTAACTGATCTCTGACTAGAGGATATTCCTCGTCTAATCCTTCTATCACCAATAAAAATTTATTATTCTTATCTCGATCTAACTAAATTAGGGCACTTCGATATCTCTACTCTTATCGAAAGATTTTGCGCCTAACTTATAAATACACTTAATCAAAATCCTTGACACTACTAGGGCCTCTGGGGGCTGTCGCATCGTCACTGTCCGTATCTGTATTGTTCAATCAAGGTGAAAACAAAATTCTACTGGTGATTTTGCCAATCTTAACTGTTCCGCATCGCCACGATCCGTATCTGTATTATTCACTCAAGGTGAAAACAAAATTCCACCGGTGATTTTGCCAATCTTAACTGTTTTGATACATAAAGAAAAATATTTATTGAACCATCCCTATGCTCGACCTCCTGAGCTGAAGGTACTTTAAGTGTTGGAGCCTCTAGTGAGGCTTTGGGACTCCTAAGATTTCGTCGGTGCATAACATTGTGAACTCAAAGATAAACTACATGACACTTAAAGCTATCAAAACTTTTTGGGTTGCCTTGTTCACAAAACTACATAAAACCACATTATGAAATCATAACACGTATAGAGACAACCCTATTTCAAAACCTGACTTTGATACCACCTGAAAGAACCCAACCTAGAGTTTTCCTTCTGAAACCCGAGTGGAGCCCTCCTGACCACCCCATGGTAGCCCTCCAATCGATATCTGACTTAACCAAAGGTTTCTCACAAAACCAAGTCGTTCAACTATTTAAAACCTTTTATACTTTAATAATTACAATTACAAAAAATAGTGGAAATTTTTTTTTATCATTTTACTGAAAATTTTGGTAGCACAACCACTATATTTGGACTTTCCCAAAATTTTCAAAAACCTGCATAACACATTTTTAAACACTTCTAATCTTTCATCTCAACTTCTGAAATGGGACCTCAAGTCCACATCACAAGCAATCATAAACATACAATTCTCGACATTTTAAAAACATCATTGAGTATCAAAACCCTCGTAGTTCATTAAGAAAAAGAGATTTACAATCCCAAAGATGTTTACAAGATCACGCCTTTAAACCCTTTCCAAAAATACTTTACATCATATATACAAGCAAGTAAGTTAATTTCAAGCAAATATATACATAAGAAGATAAGACAAACACAACAGTACCCAACGATACAACTAATCCTGTAGCGGAGTCCCAATTATTCTAGCATCTGTACATATACCTGGGGTGGTTTATTTAAAAGCATAAAAATAAGGGTGAGTTAAACCTCAAGATTAGTTGTATCGTCGGGTGTTGCTATGTTTGTGTTATTTTTGCTATGTATGTGATATGTTTTAAGTTATTTTGGAAAGAGTTCAAAAGTGTGATCTTGTGAATATTAGTAGAATTGTAAATATCTTTTTCTTAATGAACTACAAGGGCTTTGATCCTCAATGATGTTTTTAAAATGTTGAGATTTGTATGTTTGTGATTGCTAGTGTTGTGGACCTGAGGTCTTATTCCAGAAGTTGAGATGATATATGAAATATTAGAAGTGTTTTAAAATGCATTATGCAAGTCTTTTTTGAAAATTTTGAGAATGTCAAAATACAGTCGTTGTGTTGCCAAAATTTTTAGTAAAATGGTTGAAAAAAAGAAAGGATTTTTCACTATTTTTCATGTTTTTAACTTTTAAAGTATAAAAAAAATTTAATAGATGAACGACTTGGCTTTGCAAGAATTCTTCGGTTGAGTTAGATATCAATTAGAGGACTACCGTAGGATCGCCAGGAGGGCTTCATTCGAGTTCCTGAAGGGCTTCAGTCGGCTGGTTTGACCGATTTTTGATCTGGTCTGTACTAATAACTTGTATGATAAAAAAATTGACCGGTTTCTTTAAAAAACCACCCAGTTTTTGTAAAAAAGGTTAAGTAAACCCACCCCCTTTAATAAAGTGGGACCCACTACTTTTAATAACACGAGACCCAGCACGAATAACTTCTTCTCTCTGCCATTGCACGCATACCAACCTATTCATTCTTGTCACTATTAATTGACTTTTGACAAATAAAATCTTTTGAATTTTAATAAAATTTATTTTTCAACTCTCTCACATAATTTAACTTACAAAATATAATTTTTAAATTTTATATTCTTTATTTATTTCTTTATATTTTATTTTTAAAAAATGAATTACTATTTATCCTTCAAAAATACTTAATTTATTTAATTTCACTAATAAAAATTATTTGTCAAAATTTAGGCTCTTTATTTATCTTCTTATATTTTAATTAAAAAATTTAAATTATTATTGTTAGAATCTAATTATTATTTTATCATGAATTTAATTAATAAATTAAATTATTAATTAGTATATATAAGTAATTCTGCTTAAAATACTTTATGAATGTGTTAAAACATAATGTTTAAACTATAAAAAAGCATATTTAAAGGACATTAAAAAACAAGTTAGAATAAAGTTAGAGTCATTGCTATTGATTTTCTTTAAACATACTTCAACTTTTATGAGGCTTTAAATAAATGATAATGTAGAAATACAATTCTTATTATTGTTATTATTTTAAAATTTATGTTAGATTCAGCCTTAGTTTAAATTATTAGATTTATTATTAATTTATTATGTATTAATAGGCATTGTTAGTGCATTTTTTATTTCAATAAGGCCTTTTATTTTATACTGTATGTTTACTTATTCTTATAATTTTTACTTCTTATTTATTATATACCGGTTTTACAGCGGTTTAATACCGATTAAATCTTAAACTTTTTCTTTGACCGGTTCGATAATTGATCTAGCTTTTAAAACATTGGTTTTTGTTATAGTTCAATCAAATAGTAAGTATAGGTTAACTATATGTCCTAGAACCAATTTGGGTTAATGTCCAATAAATTTATGTAGTTTTTTAGGAACCATTTAATTGAATTTTAGGTTAGTTAAATGGGGCTTATAAGTTGACCATATGGATGTTATGTCGATTGAACATACTATTGAGTGCAAAATACACTAATAGTCTTACGCTTAAAACCGCAAGTATACGGATCATACTTGTAGTTGAAAGCAGATATCAATCCCACGAAAATTGTGCTTAGGCACCACTTAATTCAGATGTTCTTTGTTTAAGAAATCGTTTAAATCAAATTTGAAAAAAGATAAGTAAAATAAAGACAAACTAAAAGTAAAAGGGAACAACACAACCCAAACCAAAATCGTAAACTATAACATCAAGACTTGTAATTATCTCCATTTACTCCCCACTGATTAATTGATTCAATTTATGCTTGATCTAAGATTTCCTAAAATTCTAGCTACCCTCTCTCAAAGTGTAACTAAATGTCACTAGTTAAATAAATTAGAATTAACTTTGGGATCTCTCGATGTGCAAAGTATTTCCTAAGCATTTAACTAGATATAAAGCTATCTTATAGGCAGTGTATTGATTTATTGAAATCTCTTCCTAATAAATCAATAACTTGTAATTTACAGGTCTATTAATCATCAACTCTCGCTGTACAATTAACACAGATTACCAAGCTCACTCTCTAGATTTATTGCAAGGTTTAAGCACACGAAATAACACAAACATGTATATCATTAAATCGATAACCAAAGATTAACAAATAGTTCAAACAACAAACCCTAAAAATTATTTTAGCCAATCATAATATCCATAACGGGGTGCTCTTTACCCAATCGGGAATGAAACCTTGAATCTTTACATATCTCTAGGCTCTCAATCTATCTTTTAGCTCCAGGAAGCAAGTTTCATGACTCAATGATGGCTCTCGAGATTCTCTTCCTTATAAAGTCACAAAAACCTAAAAAATACAATAAACTCACGTGTCTATTTGACTTCCAGTTCCCATGATCGTGGGAATTATACTTGCGCTTCCCATAACCATAGGTTATCTTGATAGAAACTTTCTCCATAGATTTCCCACGATCGTTAAAAACATGCCCTTTTCTACGATCGTGGGTTCTTGTTTTCCAACAGCTCCACTTTTCTTCTCTTCTCTTAGTTCCTAGCTCAATCACAAAGGTGTCCACACTCCATTATTACACAAATATGATCAATTCCTACCCTAAACTAATATCAAACACAAAAGAACAACCAAGAAGATCAAACTAAACAAAAACACACAAAACAAGTCCTAAAACACAATAATACTAAGCTATCATGCAAGAAATAAATGCCCAATACTTAAAAAAACACATACTGATGCACAACTATCAATTCTATCACTTCATTTTCATAAAGATCAAAGCATGCAATCCCTCAAATTTAGCCAACTCAAGTATCAAGCTATTAGACATATCATGACTACTTTTCATTAGCGTACATAAGCAAACTCAATTTATCGCACCATCACTCAAAGATAAGTATAAACGCAAAATGAATCTTTTTCACAGTTTCACTCATTTCTCTCAAGTGTTTGATGGTTAGTGTTTCGCTTAAGCTCCCTATAGGAAACTACACTACCACAGGCTTACTAATACACCAATTCTCCTCTACAATGATTACATACATAAATAGATCAAAAGGACTTGTTTCGGGTTGTAATGTGGTAAAGGTTAAGGTGGGTCCAAAGAGGTAAAGGGTTTAACACAAGCATGCATAAAGTAATAAGTGAACAAAGGGGTACAAAACATATTCTGAGATATACAAATGTAAATATACTACTACTCTGCACTTATTGATGCTACCAAAACGTTCTTCCTTTTTCTGTTCTTTTTCTCTTTTGTTTTGTTTTGTTTGTTTTAATTGAAGAAAGAACAAACAAAATAGCAACTAGATACAATGTGATCAAAGACTAGAAGTATAACTCAACTCATCTCGGAAATAAAAAATTTGTCGCAAAAATCCCAAATTGGCACATCACTTAATACTTTACTAAGCTTATAAATGGGTAGGCTAATGATGTTTTGGGTTTTAAAATATGGGGTGTTTTTAAAAAACAAAAGGGTTAAGGCTCAACGGGGGTAGCAAGGGATAATAAAAGGGCATGTCATTTAAGCTAAGGGTTATCACAAAAAGAAAGCCTTAATCATTTCTATTAAGCATGCGTCTAATAAACTCAAACCGATTCAAAGCAAGTTCTGAAGGTAGTAACCTAAGGAGGCATTACACACTCAAAGAAATAAGATGACAATAGATGGAGTCATATAGGCTCAATCCTCACGTTGGCTTAAATGAAAATTCATTATGCACCTCTACACTACCTCAGTGCTCAAGTGTCATATTTTGAGTAAGCTTATGCAACCAACTACTTTTCATCACTCAATATGATTCACTCTCTCCTCAAGTAGCCTAATTCAAGTTTAAGCATGCATTCAATCTTGTTCCAACTAGCATGACATAATCTTATGGGGAAACATATCAAAAATGATTCAAATGTGGTTCCATTGCTTAACACAAAACAGTATCAAACAACAACCTTTTATGCCTAAAACATGCATCCTAATTAACAAAATGATTTAGGGTTATAATTTATATTCATTGTCAACATAATTGAGAACCTAATAAATCACAAGTAAAGAACATAATGAAGAGATAAAATGTGTTTTAGTCAAGTTAGACTTTGATTATAAAGTTTAAGAAACTTTATGATTAAATATGAGATATCTAATAAATAAGAACCACTATGAGAGAGTGGATCTTATTTGGTTCCAATTGGTATTTAATTATAATTAATTATAACTCTGATTAAAGTTTAATTGAAATTAGAATTTTATTTCAATTAAATTACTAAAAGGTTTAAGTCATGTTATAAATAAGCTTAGGCTCCAAATGAGTTAGCGCGCTCCTTGTTTAACTCTCTCTACAATAGTTATAGAGTTCTTTCAACTCGTTATCTGTTTATCATTAAAGAATGAACACTTATGCAACTATAGTAGTTGAGATGAGATAGTTTTAGAAACAGTTAGAGAGAAACCAAAAGAAAAGGATCAAACTTCACAAAAAGTACAAACTAAGATCTATATTTTATTACATTTTATGTGTTAATTACGATATAGATTTAAAGTGACTTTGACTTTTGAAAATTATACGAAATAATTTTATAATTATTCCATTGAAAGTATATTATAATTATTCCATTAAAAATAAGATAGGATTTCATCCCAAATTTTCAATTATTTTGTATCTTGAAGCACGGCTGTAGTGTTAATCAAATTTCTGTCGATGGTCATGATTACAACTTTTTTAACACCACAGTTGTCCATAACCAATAACCAGCTATTCCAAGATTGAGGCCATTCATTTGATTTCGTACATGGTTCAACTACATCACCACAAATGAACGAATGAACATGAACCAAAAATTTCTACTTGATGACCTATAATTCTCGATGACTATGATACAGTAGCTGTCATGGTGAAGAAAAAGTAAACACAATCAACTTCAGAATAATAAGAAAATAATACGATTTCCTAATTGACTAATTAGAACAAGTTGTTGGTAGAAGTCAATTACTACATCATTGTTAGGACCAAAGTTTATAAATGGAATATAAATAGTAGAAATGTAGTGGAGCATATATTTGTGGTCCAAAATAAATTTTTATGATTTACAAAATTTTTTTATCTATTTATACATATTCTGTTAATAGAGAGTAAGTACTACAAGATTTAGTGTGAACTTGATAGAATATTTATACATATTGTGCGGACCGCAGAAACATCCAAGCGTCGGCTTCTTCTAACGGGCCATATGCTTTAAACGCATTAGGTTGCGTCGCGCTTTCTTATTAGCGACGCTCACAACGGACCTGGTCTGAGTTGGTCCCCTGGTCTAGCGCTTCTTCACATCGAAATTTAATCTAGAAAGATGAGTACTAAACTTGTGGGGATGGGCAAGGCTTGGCGTTGGTGGTAAAATTACGAGAAATTTTAAAATATCAAATTGATTGGAAGAGGAGGGACATTTTTAGAAGCAATTGAAATATGTTTATTATCTTTAGTTTAGTAGTTAATTTGTAGGTAAACTAGTAATTATCTTTGTGGACTGACAGTGACATCAACTAATACTTCCTTTATAACAAGGTCAAGGTGCACGGAGTGTGGTGGGGGCGCCTAAGGTGAGGGTTCACCTTTTGAGTCCAAGGTCAAGGTGCACGGTCATGATCTCCTGTCAACCATCCAATTATTCTATATATTTAGTGTTTGTACATATGCCAATATTAATGATGACTCGGATGGATATATTTAAAATTGGCGGACCCCAATGCCACGCTGTTAAATACACAGTTTCAATATTCTCAGCCCACGTTTCTGTTGTCTTTCTTGTTCGTTGTTTTGAATCCTTCCTCCAATTTCTCTCACAATCAATCCTGCTTGTGTCTGCGACCCCATCTTATCTTTTCAATATCTTCTCCGTTCGTTTCATTGCCTATTCGATTCCTAGTACACTCTAGTTCCCTTTCTTTTCTTCGCTTTCCTTTTCGTCTCAATGTTTGATTTCATGCTTCCTCGCCGTCTGGATCTGATCATCTTGGTTCGTTTCGAATCTGTGGAGGAGGCTGTTACCCAGATCTAAAAAGATCGTCTTTTCTTCTTTTCTTAAATTCATCCGTATCTGTTTCATTATTGAGGCTGCCACATTTGTTGCTTAATAAAGATTTCCGCTTTTTTGTCGGAATTGATGACAGGATTAATTTTAACTTACTGGGTTTTGGTTAATTGTTCAAGTTCGATTGGAATCCTAGAATTTGTTTAAATGTTTTGTTGTTATTGTTGGCGAGGCTCTTCCACAGTTGAGTTATAATAAATTCGATAAAAGTTCTTTCTAGTTTTTGAATTCTGAGTGCTGCCTCTGGGATGGTGACTGTAAATCTGGGAATGCTTCATTATGTACTTGACCACATTTATGGAGCACTTATGCACAGAAGTAAATTATCCCCACCATTTTTTTCAAGAGGCTGGGGAGGCACAAAGCTTGAGCTTTTGGAAAGAATGATCAACCAGTTGTTCCCTGAAGTTGACGGTCGAAACTGGCCCCCCACAGCGATACAACCGAATTGGAAAACAGTTTGGGAGAGTAAAAATGCTTGTTTGAGACAAGGAGTCTTCAGGACCCCCTGTGATGAGCAGCTCATTAGTGCATTACCCCCTGAGAGTCATACTGCGAGGGTTGCCTTTCTTGCGCCAAAATATGTCCCACCACAGAGGATGGCCTGTGTGGTTCACCTTGCAGGTAATAGGGTTTATCTTTTATTTGTCTGCTTGATGCGAATCCTGTGTGATTGCATACTTTCTTGTTTCTTATCATTGAGATAGAGAATACGAAATCCTATTTTTGTTTTTCGAGTATATGTGGATAGAAAGCACTTAAGAGTAAATTGTCGTTGAATGAGGTTTAAGTGGTTATTGAGGGGATTGGCTGCGAATTGGTGCTTGCTTCTGTGGCTAAACTCGTGCAAGTAATTGGATTTTACTTTTTTGTGTTGTTAGGTTTATTGGCTGATTTGTCTTAGACAATCTGGAAATTTGACCGAGGTTTTTGTTTGATATTAATTTGGGAGATTGAAGCTCCAACCTATATGTGAAGGTTTCATCCTCTAGGTTCAACCTCGTTTACTTTGCATCCTAATTGTTATATCGACGTTGTACTGAAGAAAGTTGAAAGTTCTGTTTAGTGCATATGGATTTCCATTGCTATCCATATCTTATTCATTCAAATATAACAATGACAGTTAGTTATAACACTTGACGATTGCAATTTTATATTTATATAAGCTAAAAAAGCTGTACATTATCTAGGCATTTATTCTTGTTTTTGCTCAAAATTTTGCAAAATATTAAAAAAGTCTGATGCTTGCCTCTGGACAAACATGACGTTTTACTTTGCAATCTGAGTGACAATGCTTTGGACCTCCTCCTGTTAATACTACCTTCCTAACTGGTGTTTACTACTTGCCGTCTCCTCTTTTTTCAGGAACTGGCGATCACACATTTGAACGAAGATTACGTCTTGGTGGACCACTACTTAAGGATAATATTGCAACCATGGTACTTGAGAGGTTAGATTCAATTGCCAATTGTTTTGTCAGATAGTTGTGATTACAAAGTTCTCTTAAATTGTTTGACGATTATATATATAATGAGACTGCAGCCCTTTTTATGGACAAAGGCGACCCTTTCTGCAGAGTGGTGCAAAACTCTTGTGTGTTAGTGACCTGCTATTATTAGGTAGAGCAACCATTGAGGAGGCACGTTGTCTTCTGCATTGGTTAGATTCTGAGGCAGGGTTTGGTAAAATGGGAGTTTGTGGGCTTAGCATGGGTAAGATCAGTTTAATTTTGTTCATTTAAGGTTTTGTTTACTGCTATTGAGCATCTCGAAATTGATATATTGGAGGCTCATGTTCTACATTTTGGATATTACCCATTCTCAAGAATGTAAAATATCAAACATAGGTATCTCAAGTGTGTTTATGAGCACCATTGATATATTATTTGCAAAGGAAGTGTTACTCGTGCAACAAGGATAGTGTAGGTTTGAGTTCCAAATACTGGGAGCTGAACACTAGGTTGCTTTAAAATTTTCCATTCTAGAGTCACCACCTAGCCTTTCTTTTTTGTTTCCTTAATTTTTAAATTTTGATAGCCTTGTTTATCTAGGGGGAGTCCATGCTGCAATGGTGGGATCACTACACCCTACACCTGTTGCAACCCTTCCTTTCCTCTCTCCACATTCTGCTGTAGTGGCATTCTGTGAGGGAATATTAAGGCATGGAACAGCTTGGGAGGCACTGAGAGAGGATCTTGCAGTGCAAAAGACTGCAATGACTCTCGAGGAAGTGAGAGAACGGATGCGAAACATACTCTCTCTCACAGATGTCACACGCTTTCCAATTCCCAAAAATCCTAGTGCTGTAATACTTGTTGCTGCAACAGTAAGTAGATATATAAGCAATAACTATATCTAGATTTTATTTTTGTTTGAGAATGAGAATATGATGGTTTTCGAGTTTCTTTCTTTTTGCCTACAGTGGCATTAGCAACATTGTATAACTAAAACTATCAAACAGAAAGTCGAAGCGCATATCAGTTCTTTCAGGCTATATATTGTGCTTTTTCTGCCAATATTACGTTTCTTACTTGTGAACCTTTTACATACCTTGCAAGTTGCACTAACTTATGTCTTCTGCTTTTTATTAACAATCTGATATACATTGCAATGTGGTTAATTTGGTTTGCTTTTGGTCTCTGGGTATCTCAGACAAGACCTCATGGATCCTTGGAAGGGGATGTTTATCACTGGGCTATCCCGTCACTCCTAGCAGTATGCATTTGCATGCATGAATTTTATGCCTTAACACTTGCATTATATAGGCTTATGTTGGTTGGGGTCTTATCTGTGCTTCATACAGTAACAACGTAGGAAGTTCTTTACTGCATACAGGAGGATGTGTTCATCATTCTGCATAGACTACTAGAAACTCCTTTCATTTGCATAGATGTGATGTTTTTACTATGTTCCTCTGCTGAATATATGATTTTGAATCTCCTTTTTTTTTTCCAAATTTGACCATATTTCCTAATCTGACGCAACTGTTTCCATTTAGGATGACGGTTACATACCAAAGCATTCTGTTCTGGAGCTACAAAAAGCCTGGCCAGGTTCAGAAGTGAGGTGGGTTACTGGGGGTCATGTCTCATCCTTCCTTCTCCACAATGGCGAGTTTCGTAAGGCCATTGTTGATGGACTGGACAGGCTGCAGTGGAAAGAGTCTCCATTGTGACACAGCCATCTGAAGCCTCCAATCACGGACTGATATATGTCTCCGACATCTCCTGGTGAGGTCATTGTCCTGATGCCAGACTGATAAATTTGTATTATAGCTGACGCCAGACAGATAACTTTGTATTATAGCTGATGTCTGAAGCACCCCTTGCAAGAAAGAGAAATTGGGGGTATACCATGTATTTCCTTCTTTATTCGTGTATCATTAAAAACATTGCGCAAAATAATGACTAACAAATGGAAATTTTACGTTTGAAGTCATAGTTCTTTCCAGTTTTGAGTTTTCTAAAGCGTTATGGAAGCCAAAATGGACCTTTACCTTGCAATATTCCAATTAGGACTGAGATTT
>JAOTAX010000005.1:32640437-32662262 GCA_025629825.1 Erythroxylum guanchezii | reverse complement strand
TCAAATAATATTATATAAATCTCAAAATAAATATTCAAGTTGAGTAAATAGTTAAATACATAATAAACGGAAAGATGAGTTTGCGGGTATTGTGAGAATTATGTGTAAAACATAAGGACAAAAGGGACTAAAAAATATATTCATTAATTGATTTTAAAAATCTACTTGAAAAATTACTTTTTTGAAAATCTCCAAATTTGAACTTCTTAAAAGGTTATATCTTGGCTGCCAAAAAAGTCATATCTATTTAAAAAGTGTTTTTTTATTCTACAACCAAATACTCTTTTTTTAATAAAAAAAGCTTTTGTAGTAGATCAGAAAAGTACTTATTTTTCTCTCAAAAACCCATCCAAACAGGCATTTAGTAAAATCTTCAGGTTAACTTAATCTGAGTATGATTCATATTCCTTTTTATTTTTATTATTATTGTGGAAAATCTTTTAGCATCTTATATATTGTCACTCGAATAATGTTTTATATTCAAAAATGATATTAAAATTACACAAAGGAATTTAATAATTGGCACGTGCCACATGCACAATTTAACAATTTTGTATATATGATTTTAATATTAGACATTACAATTTTCTTTACTTGCTGGCAGGAAATTTCTAGGAGTGTTGATTGTATATGCTATTTCAAAGATCACGGAGAAATTATAATCTTTGAATCATTGACTAATATCGTCAGCTCTTCTTATGATGATAGTTAAAACTTAAAACTCTTAACGTCCTTTTTCCTTACCTAGTTTTGATAGTAGAAAAATGTGAAGTTAGTAAGTTACACGCGTCATGCAACTGTTATGCAATCTCCGCTTCTCTAACAAAAAATATCAAGATACATACCTGTAACTGTTATGAATAAAAACCATTCCTTGATAGCACTTGATTTCTATTATGTCTTTAGACTAGAATTGGTCTGGATGCATATATACTGTAATTACTAGATGAGGCCAAATAAAGGAGTAAATAAGAAGCATGCATGGCAGCACCACCTAAGCCAGGTGGAAGTTTAGGTTTCAACACCCGGCAATACGTTTTTCCTTTGAGACCTAACAATTTTGTCTTGCACTCCTCAAAACACGACAATAGGAACGCAATCCCAGTATCCCACCTCCTTTCATTTTCAGTTTCGGTTTCAATGCCTTTTTCTTCTTCTCCTTCTTTCCTCTCTCATTTTCTAGTTCAAAAATCGCTTCCAAATCATTATTTCTCTGAATCTCTTAAACCCGAAAAGAACCCAAATATCTGTGTGTGCAGGTGAGAGACCAGCAGATAGGGATTTGATTGCTAGAGGTTGAAACAATATGTCTATCTATACATCTTTAGAAAGTAAGCAAAGAAGGTGGCACATATATCTCAATAATATAAATTTAAAAGCAAAAAGAGATACTAGAGATATAAAAGAAGTGGCTAATTAAGTTGTCGGTCTGAAGGGTTTCTATGTTATTCCTGACGAGGACGAGCCAACCAGAGAGAGCTGAGTGATCGGAGACGGTGGAAGTACTCAGCGATGGCCAATAAACACCTCGCAGCTTGACGAGTTGTCAGAATTTGATTCAGTCGATGAATGGTTTGGTGCCGCAGATTATCAGCCTGTAAGTGGAAATTCTTTTACTTGATCAATTTCAGAAAACAACGCAGACAGACCCACTAACAAGGTATCACAAATGTCATTTATATATCAGAATTCTAGACTATTAGCTAATGCAATTTGATTAGTTTCAACTGCATGCATTAAACAAAACAAAAAATCACAGACAATTGGTTTTGTTTATTGTCAAACAAAGACAGACTATCCACTCATGACTTTTGTGATATTAGAGTGTGTTGATTGTCAAATACTCTCAATTTTCATGTAAAAGAGGAAGGGCATTGAATTGTTGGCTTACTGAATGTAAGGTAGGCGGGACACGCATATCTAAAAGTTGGAACTGAGACTAGGGCAAATCTGTTGTAGTAAGAAAACCTCAAATGGACTACTTTTTCTTTTGTATAAAGTGGTATATGAATTAACCTATATAATACTATCCATGCATTAGGCTTACTAACATACGGACTTTGTCAAAATTAAGCAAATAGAGAGAATCGTCTTTCCTTTTTGTTCCTTAATAATATTTAACCTATAAATTTAATTTAGGTAAAAATCTATCAGCCACTGTTCTGCAATACATACCTTGTTCATGAACACAGACTATAACAGCTACCTCAAAGCTCTAAGAGTCAAATTGCAGCAAATCGAAAGCAGTCAACTAATTACTTTAAGTGATTGTCCACTAGTTGTGATTATTATGACTTTGATTAGTTGATGTTTCCATTAGAATTTCCAATTGACAAGGCCAAGGATAGATGAAACTTTTTTTTTTTACTTCATGATGATTTCTCAATTTTCAAGATCACAACCGTAGGCTTTCCAACTTTGGCCCCACATATGCTAATTACCTTCAAAGCATTGGGTCAGAAAAGTATCCATGAAAAGAATATTTTTATATATATCCAAGAAATTAAGAAATTCTTATCAGAAAAATGATATAAAAAATTAAACAACTTTAGATGCTAATCATCTTTTAAACGCATTGTAAGATTAGTCAGCTGCTAGAGGCTTAGAGCTGACCTCAAATTATTTAAATCTTAACCCCAGCCAAAACGACTCATATTAAGCCAAAAATAGCTGATATGTGTAACTGAACCAAACCGAGTGAAGGGAGCGAAGGTGGGAAACAGAGGTTTGGGTTTTGAACAGTCAAAAGGGGAGTTATGAAGAATGGACAATAGTGTCTTCAAGTCAAACGGTTACGACCATGACATCACAGTAACATGGGTTCATCCAGATCTTTTAGATTGAAGATGCACTGTTGGGAGTGGGGACCAAAGTTTGGTACGAGTGCCACGTTTACAGGTTCGGTGATAGCAACCATGAACATGATCATGTGACTCCTCTCATCCTGATGGTGGCGACAGGGTCTAACTGACCTTGCAGCCATGATCCTATTCCTGCCGAGTTTTAAGCAAAAGGCATGACTGTCTACGTTTTCTTTCTTTCAATTGCTCCATGCATTTCAGCTTTCTTGAGGCTTTCTCTTTGAAATGAAGTTGACAAGGTCTACTGTTCCATTCTAGATTTGATCCCTTCACGCCTATTTTACATGTTGAGTCTAATTACTAGCATTCTCAACCACAAACTTCTCTCGATGTTGTAAATTGCGGTTCGGAAATCCCTAAGAATAGTATATATTTCTAAAGAATACAGTAGTCTCTAATTATGATGATGATAAACTAGAAGGTGCTAATGAATATTTTATTTTCAATATTTCCTATCATATTAATGTAATCACAAACAAGGAAAAGCGACATTGATAACCCAATTATGAGTCTTTTCTTTGTAGAAAAGATAAACTGACATTTGGATCAAGAGATTAAATTTTAGAAGCAACAAAAGTTTACTCTACTTGCGATTTTGTGTTATGGTCAGGTTTTTGTCTCGTTTTCTCTTAATCCTGACATGGGTTTACAGGTTCTTCACAAAATCTGTCGTACTGATTATGTAAAATCTCTAGCTAGGTCTATTGTGGATATAAAAAGCTGCATTGACGTACACACATGTATGTATACATATATATATATAGATATGTATATATATTATTATGAAGTGAGATACCATGTAACCACCAGCAACACTATTTAGGTTGAAACACGAGAGTATTTCATATATTGGGTTAGGTTTTCCGAACCCAAACAGGAACAGATTCCTGTTCCTGGGACCCCCGAATATGGGGTTGGAGGACAAGAGATGGCGTACCTGTCTAACAAAACCTTCGAGTGTGGAGAGCTTATTCATGGCTATAGCCATTTGCCCCATATAGTTAGCCATGTTTGGAGGGCAGCTCAGTGAATCAGAAGCTATAGTGTCCGACAGAGACTGATTGAGAGCTTCAAGTCCTTGTGAGAGAGCTTCTTCAGCCTCCTGTGTTGATTGTTGCAATCCACAGATCCCTAGGATTTGTTGCTCAGTTAAAGGCTCGATTTGGTTGAGTATTATCTGCATCAATAGTTGATATATCTTTTTAATTAACCGCTGTTACAATTAAAATTTCGCAATCATGTGTTTCCTAGCTTATTTAACCATTTTATTTGTTCATTTATTTTCTTCAAGTGGGTTATAAGTATAATTTCGCATATTTATTCGCTACACACCAAAGGTCGAGGTGAAGTGAAAACGAGGATAATATATCAATGAAAATGACAATAGAAGACAGAGTAAAGAACCGTGCAATTCTCTCCATGATAACTACATGTTGTAGTAACGGACATTGGCTTTATTGGATTGACACCTAACTCTACCCAATACTAGAAACCTTCACAATTCCTATCGTCATTCGTTGATCTCGATCTTCTTTTCCCTATGTTTTCCATACAATACGACCGACAAGTTGCACCATGCACTAATAATGATAATGATAATAATAATAAATGATATTATGCAACCTCGTGCACTCACTCTCATAATATCCCCCACATTATTTGGATATTCTTAACATTCACATTAAGTTTGATTCACATGTATGCTTCCCTTGCCTTATGTTCCAACTTTCTTATTAAATGAATATATAGGTGTGCGTATGATGCTTCTTCTAATGATAAATTCTTTTATATATTTGTAACAAATATAATTATGGATAATGTATGAAAAGGGTAGGGTTAATTAATTAGGTTAGTTACCTTGATGAGCTCAGATGGGCGGAAACCTCCCATCCACATGAAGCAACGCTCGGCCGGAGTCTTCCACATGCCGGAAACAATATGGAAGACGTCGGTTTTTGCAACCATGCCTTTAAGGTTCATCACTACATCGTAGTGAGCTAAGCAGTTGTCGACGAAGTACTTGAGCTCATTCTCAGGTAGATGCTCCTGCACTGCTGCCCGAAGTTCACAAGTCAAACGGTGGTGCTCCTCCAGCCATCTCGCGTATTCCATGTCGAATACAGCGGCATCTATAAATGCGGATAACAATTGCTTACGATTAGAAGAAGTAGAAGAAGAAGAAGAAAAAGGGAAAAATGGTTTAAGATCTTAATCGTGGTTGGCCAGTTGAAGTACCTGAGCTGACGTTGTTGATACCAATTGGAAGGCCTTGGTCTCCTCCTAGAACACCACCTCCACCAAAGAGCAGACCCTGTAAACACAAAAAATAAAATAAAAATAAAAAATCGGGAGTGTAAGCATAAATGGTAAAGAAAAAAAAGGCATTAACTACTGAAGCGATGACAAAACCTAGATATGGACACTCACCTGAGCTCTGGCTCTTTGCAGTTCTTGTTCCAGCTGGGTGAGCCTTATTCTGCTTGACTCCAGTTGCTGGACATAAGCCTAAAATATTGAAAATCTTATGTATGTTGTGACGATTCCATGCGTTGAATTCCCTTATGTGGGTAATTAGAATAAAGTATTAAAACCAATAATTTCAAGTGGAGACTGACCTTTTTCCGGAGCCTACTTTTCCTGGCTGCCTCTCTATTTTGAGCAAGTCGCCTCAATGTCTATATAGAAATTGGTTATGGGATAACATTCAAAATTGTGTTCGAGAAAGTAAAAGAAGCAGAAATGTAAACGTATGCTATAAAAAGTGAACCCAAGTAAGTAACCTTAGGGTCTGGTGTCTTGGGTCCTTCCTGCTCAGAACTTGACGTCGTTGGACCTTTACGGTTGCCTTCGCGCTGCAATATCATGGGATCGGAGTTATTAAATATAACTTTCAGAACAACGGCTGTAGGGAATCCCAGTTTAGTTATAGTGAACATATCTATATAGAGGAAGACTTTGCTTCTTGATTTGAATATTGCAAAGTTTCTTTAATATAATATAATATTCTGGTACATATTCCTACTACCTTGACAGCTTTAGCAGGTTCAGAAGCAGATGGAGTAGCATCATTTCTTGCGTTGGCCAACTCCATGGACGGCTCTGATGGTCTCTTTGAACGACTAGTTGAAGGAGAAACTAAACCTGTGGTATTATTATTCTACCAAATCCAAACAAACCCATTAAGGCATTATTTTTTATATAGGGTATCGCAAGAAAAGAAATGACCGTACTTTGACATACTAACGGTTTAATGGTGAGATACCTTGGTCGATGATGGCTCTACGTGCATAGGCTGAGAAGGGAAAATGTTCAAAGTAGGAGGTCTCATCCCGGAACTCTCTGCAAACACGAGCATACAATTTATTACTAACAATAATTCCTGTTATAGGTTAATCGTACAAAAGAGGCAAAAGAGAGACATGGCAAGAGAAGCATGGGGCATGAGTAGAAGGAGTGTAGAAATCTTCATGGAGTTGTAGCTCTCTATGCCATCAAAACAGAAAAAGTCGGGAAGAAAGGGAATAAAAAGCAAAGACAAACCCATACCCTATTCGTACCATTTTTAGTACATGTAGAAATTGGAGGAATTTATGATATGTTTGGGTTTGGCTACATGCCGTGGTCCAATCTCCCAACAATAAGAAACAAAATTGATTTCGAAAAGAATATGAGAGAGGAGTTTCATTTCTTGAAATTCTGAAGCAAAAAATATTTTTGTTCCATATTTCCTCCTGCTGAGAAGATGTAGTCAAAGAAAGTACTGGCAGATTCAATCTGTTGAACATGCTTTCTCTGTGACCCAAACAACACTTTCCATGGAGAATCTCGTAGCAGATACAAAGAGAAGCAGAAAAGAACGATTTTTTCTGAGAGAAGAGGAAGAGAGCTAACGTCTTTGGTCTTGAATAGTGGAGGGATCTTGTCCATCAAGATAAAGAAAAAGGGCCTGATCCAATTCTCCCAAGTCATAAGCTCCAGCATCTTTGCCACTGCTGACACCAAAAAGTACATGCAAAACCAAAATTGAGAACAAAAACTCAAATAAACGACGAGTATTTCAAAGCAACAAAAAGTTCTTAATTTTTTTAGGCCTTCCAGAAAGAAGACTACGAGTAAACCCAAATGGGTATTTTTATGCTTTAATTTCTAGGTGGTAGGGAGATTACATCAAGTTCCCATGCATAGATGACGAAGAAGAAGAAGATTGCATCATTCCGTAAGGAATCTGCTGGTAGTGGTGGCCGTGGCGGTGATGTTCTTGTATTTGATGATGCTGTAGTTGTTGTTGGTGATGATGATGATGATGATTTAGATTCTCATGCTGCTGCTGTTGCTGTTGCTGTTCTAGTTGAGGTGAGTTGCTAATGACTTTATTGGTAGCCATGAAAGAACTATCTATGAACTTGGCTTCCACTTGGTCGTCTTCTAGCACTCCTCCTCTAACAGCACTTGCAAAACCCATTACCGACATAACCGCCTAATTTTTCCTTCTTTCACTACCATCTTTTTAGTTGGCACACACATATAAAGGAAAGGGAGTGAGAGAACATGAGGAGGAGGAGAAGGGGAAGAAGAAGGAAGAATGGAATTGAATGCAAGGAAATAAAAGACAAACCTCTTTTAGCTCTCTTCTCTTTATCTATCTACAAGTTAAGATTGACTTTGTCCAAGACCAAAAATATTAGATAAAAAGTTTGCTCCTGAAAAATTAGATAAAATGTTGCCGCTCTATGTCTCTCTCTTTCTCCTAAAAAACCAGAGAAGACCTGAAGGAAACAGCTTTTGCTTTCATATTTAAAACCGCTTAGGGGTTTCCTTGTCCAAGTTTCTTAGCACGCTAAAATATGTAATGACCAAAATGACCTTTTATGTCTTTAGGAGTTTTTTACTATTTGACATTTTCATGCAAACTTACACGTAGATAGCTGAGGCGGCTGCCTTCTACTGCCCTTGGCCGTTGTCATTTATAGTCTCTACCTTCGGCAGGTATTTCTAATCTATTCTCAATTTGTTCTTTTGAATAATGATTATAAAAGAAATTTATTTCTTCGAGCCACAAGTGCTGGCTAGGACAGTTTCCTTGTGATCTTTTGTCAACTGTAAGAATTTCACTCCAAAACATCAAATCGGTTGCTTTGCTTTTGGCCATAAGTTTAGGGTTTTTGCTAGAAATAGAGAAAGACAAAAACAAGATAAATCACTGTTTAATTCACATTATTGATTACTTCTTACCATAAAATAAGAAGTAATATTTGATTTTTCAACCCACCTTTTGTATGTTCAGATTGAATTTGACAATATTCAATTCGTAATATAAATACGCAATGGTTGCATTTTCCTTCGCAAGTCTCCTGACAATCAAATTCAAATACTACGAATCTGACGCTTCAAATAGATGTGATTGAACAAAATAAAACTTAAAATCAAAGGATTAACAATATTATTCCATTAATACATTCAAAATATGTCATAGTGGTTACCTTTATAAAAGGAATCGATTGGTGCGTGTATGAAACCAATTTAGTACAAAGATGAAAGATAATTAATATCGCAACTACATTAATTCATAACATTAACCTTGCGAGATAACGCATAAAGTCGGGATCAATCTGTATTTCCTATAAGATTCCATTTAATTGAAAACTCAACACACTTGTTATTTATTATATGATAATGTATTTACTCTGGACATTACACACTTTAAAAACATATAAAAGAGGTCAGCAAAGAAATATAAATAAATAAATAAAAGCTTTCCTGGGGAAGACTGGAAACTAGTCCTATGGTATTGGAAATCATTCTCACTTCATTTGCTCATGCTCCCGATATATCAAGAGAAAAAGATGTAACTACCACGTTGATCTCCTAATAATTATAAATTATAGTCTTGTTTCCTTTAATTATTGAGTTACAATCTTGTCAGCAATTTCTACACTATCTATACTATGACCAAGATGTATATATTGTACCCTTAAATTAAAGGCCATTAAAAGAGTTGGTGAACCGTGATATGGCGGCCATTGAAATGAGGTGTGCAATACAAAAACAGAAGAGAAAAGGAGAAAATCCAATCTACAAAGAACAAAAATAGTAACTATTTCATTAACCTAATACAAAGAACGCACACTCTATTTTTAAAGCAAAAATTATCTTTGGCTTGTATCATCCGAGTGATTTAGTCTATACCCATAAATATGGTCTATAGCTACTCTTTAATGATGTAGCATGGAAACGTAGTACTCTAATATAAGAGTATAGGAAACGGATATCTAATCCAAAATTTACAAAGAACTTAAAAGGTAGACGAAGTTCTTAAGAAAAATAGGATATTTTGATTGAAAAATAATCAAAGTTCTTCCGCAATACAATAAAAAAAATATTTATATAAATTATATTAACCTAAAGCTTAATAATAAGGATAAAAACATCTTTATAGTTTTAATAAAAATAAAACACAATAAATAAATAAATTTTTTAATCTAAATATCCGCATCACTTAACAAACAAAACATACCAAGAGTTATTCTATCAACAAATACGTGATGGTTCAACGAAATTAAGATAGCTACGATGCAATGAACTGAACGACTAGGGTTGTATACTGAAGTTAACACTTTGTGCTAAAAGATCCATCTCGAGCTAGTTTTAATTTCACTTTGTTGGGGTATGCTCATAAACAAACAGTAACCAATTTAATTATATACGAGAAACGGGGAGGAGGTAGTACGTACTTGCACGACTAAAGGCATCTCGAAGACAAATTCCCCAACATTTGCTAAGCTAGATTAACGCATTTTGTGCACAGAAGACAGATTTAGTCAGCTTCAGTAAAGTATGAATATGCATTACTTTGTAAAATTTTTCACCACTTGAATGTTTGAAATACTAATATTAGAAAATGGTAAATATTTTTGAAAAAAAAAAAAAAGAAGGGGTGCCTACTGCCTAGCTGGGTCGTGAGTGAAGGCTTTGTAGCAACAACAGCCAGCAGTCTTCTTCGCGAAGAATGCTCCTTTGAACAGCCGTTACTAGCTTGAGGGGTAGAATTGGGAATGTGACATTATGAAGAGATTATAGAATAGGCAGCTGTCGACCGGGGAGTTCAAGCAGGACCGTTGACTAGGGAACACGTGTCACGTTAAATGTTTGATTTGAGAGAGTGGGACCTACAGGTTAGATCTCGAGAGTTTAAAGCAATCAAAGGGGCTGAGAATGGGGAGGAGGTGTCATTGTCGGACTGATGAGTGGGACCCAAAGGAACCGGCCCCCATCTTTCCCGCGATTTTTTTTTTTTAACTCAACCACTCCCAAAATAAGGAGCCATTGTCTGCTAACCGCAAAGAAAAGGATGGAAATTATCATTTTGATCACTTCATTCATTTTACTAAAATAATAACCAACCCACTCGCGTCCATTCTCTTATTACTGTCCTTCCTTTATCTTTTAAGCTTAAGCAACATAAAATTTATTGTCAGATCGATTGATAATAATTATTAAATTGGGTAATTTAATCTGATCAAGTGGATCGGGTCAATTATAAAAAAATTTATTTATAAATAATTAAATATTTATAGTTTATAATTTATGTTAAGGATAAAATTAAATTTCTAAAAACTCTGTATATATATATATATGTCCCGCTTAGTTTCTTCTTGCTATGCACATCGCAAACCATACTGTTATGTTGCGTATCAATTATAATTGCTTTTTAAAATAAGAAAATATTATCTGAAATTTGGATTATTAGTCTATAACTAAAAGAGATTAATGTTTTTGCACTTAACAAAAAGTGATAAAAGGAAATTTAAACTTTGATTTCAACAAGTTGGTTATCAGGGCACTTGGTTTCGATACCATTAATAATGATTTGTAGAAAGTTAGAACTACTAGGACAATAAACTAACATGGATTTTTAATATACATCTTCTAGTTTCACCTAACACTTGCTCATTTGCCCCTTCGCATTTCCAAACTCCATTCTGTTCAAAGAACTCAACCGTTTATCATAATTTTCTATCCTTCATTTACCATATTTAATTTAGAGAAAATTAAAATTATTCAAACAATCAACATGTATTTTAAGAAGTAAACTTGACTTCAAATATGCTTTAAATATTAATCTATATTTAGTTTGGAATTATGGGAAAGTACATTTAAAATGTTGAATGTTTCATTAGTTATTTATTTAGTACATGCACAAAAGTATATAGTTATTTACATGCATACACATATGAAAAAGAATTAATATCGTAATTAATCATGATGCTTTTAAACATCTTTATCTTATATTTCACATCTATATGAATCACATATGTAATAACTCAAACTATATATATAACTTTTAAAAAGAATTAATGTCTTTATTAATCATAATGTGTCAATGCATAGAAAAGTATATAAAAATAACTTTTATTATAAAATCATGCATATATAATATATTATGGTGAAAGCAACTATTGTTTATAAAAATTAACAAAATATAGTACATCATAATTTTTTTATTTATAAGCAAATTATGGAATTTATTAAAAATATATACTTATAATAAGTTATTATAAATATTCTCCACGTCTGTATGATAAAAAGGTGAACTTGTAAAATAATAAATTATCAATATAATAATTAAAAATAACATAAAAATAAAAATGTTAGCAACTGTTTTCTATAAATATCCTCTACATGCATACACTATGGGAAGTATATTAAAACTTTCGACATTATACAATGCAAAAATGAAAATTTTCTTATATCTATAAATACCATTTACTTTTTTCCAATTAAAAATTAAAATTCTTTTGTGTTTCCATGAAAAAGAGTGAAAACTTTATATTATTTTCATATGTTTCTTCATGTTACATTGACTATAGGGAGATTATTAGGAGTTTTATATTTTTAATAATTATATATTATTAAAATTTTATTGACGTTGAATTAATTTCTTATGAATTTTTAAAGAGGAGTACCATAGAAGAAAATAAGAAGTTTGAAATTAAATAAATACAGCTTATCAAGCATGCACATTGTTAAATAAGTGAAAAAGCATGAGCAATGTTAGTTTTATTCAAATTTAAAATTTCAATATGACTATGAATATGTAAATAACTAATTTTCTTAATATTTGATTAAAATTATATATATTCATGCTTACTGTTAAAATAATTTGTATTTCTATTACATAGAATTATTTTAAACTATTAATCACATTCAATTGTTTCAATTTTCTATACAATGAAATTATTTAATAAAGGATTATTCTTATTTAAAGCTCAGTATAAAATTATACAATGTTATTTAATATTATAATTTAAATTTATTTGTAAAAATATTACACTTACTAATTTGACATAAATTGTTCACAATAATTGATAGTGAACTATTTTAAATGAAATATAATTAAAGACACCTATATTTAATACTTATATTAATAAAAATAAAGGTTACACATCATATAATTATTCATATCAATTTAAAGACAATATGAACTTAAATGAAAAAAAAAAGATGCATACTATGGAGTTTAATTATAATATAAATTGAATACTCCACTTATTTTTTATACCTTTCTTCCACCAAAATGTTCAGTTCATGCTGATTCTAAAGATTGGTTAGAAATAATTAAGGTGGTCTCTTGTATGTCAATACATTAATATTCTAACACATTATAAACGTTAATCGGTTATCAAGGATTTCTTAAATGCTTATACGGTCATTATCAAGGATATACATATAAATAGAAGTGTAGGATATGAATTTGTGTTTAATTTATACTTGTTTCTCCTTCCCCTATCCTACTTTAATCTTCGTCCTGCGAAAAACAATCTCATATGCGTACAGATATGTGGAAACAAAAAAACAGATTGTTTAGGTTAGGTATATCCCAAAACATACACAAAGTGGAGATTAATATTTATATTGTTAATGCCTTTCAAGTAGCTAGGATTTCCACCCACTCTTATCAAAGGCGGAGTCCATGCCAAATATAAACCTGATTTCAGTTCTAAAAGGGCCCGTGATTTGCTCCTTGGCTTCAAGTTCAATGTTTGCTTAAGCTGAAAAACATTTTCTCTTCTTTTCTTTTTTTCATTTTCGGTTATTTCTTGACCAAAACGAATATATAGCATATGACTCCCTATCAGTCTATCTTAATTTTCTTCAATAGGAACGGGAGATTCCTTTCAAAATTGAAAGAAAAAACAAAGATGGTTTCTGGTTCTTGTTTTTGATAATCATATGTGGTATTCAAAACCTAACAACAGGAGTAATGATACATGATTCACGTTTGTGTATGCACTGTCAATATAAGACATTCGGATCACCCTCAATTACAAGTTTTCAGACTAAATAATCTTGCCAATTGATATAATCTTAAATAGCGCAATCTCCATGTAACTTGGCAGCGGAAACTTGGAGCCTAAATATATTCATATCATCTAAATATTTGAACTTCAAACCTAAGCAGAATGACAAACAACGCATATATAGGAAGAAATTTGATCCAGTAATTCGCTGAGGTGGAGCAAACATGTAATGGTCTTTACTTGGTTTAGACTTTTTGGACTCATTAAGTTGCAATTCATGCATGACTTAGCTTGCTCAAGACCAGAATTTGGATGATTTCATCTATACTCTCGTTAGCTATGACACCTTGGTTCGTATTTTATTTGCGCAAGTCACTTGGAAGTTTTCAGCAACTTTTACCTCATGGCATCGGTTTCCTGTTAATCTGTCTTATAAAAAAATTTTAGCATGATGCTTAGCAAAATACTAGAATATATCATTGTTCAATACGGGCACTAATCGGCATCTATCATAAGCGTGCTCACAACTTCAGATTTGGTTTTAGTTCCTGTTTTGTCTTCGACTTGCACAACAGAATACCAGACCTTCATATGCAGATCCCAAGTAGTATAAGCTTTAATTATTCATCCAACAATAACAAACTTATGCTGGGGGGCGGAGAGATTTTGAAGCTGATAGAAATGTGTAATAATTTAATTAGAAATTAAAGCAGTTAAAGGTTTCTTGTCTGATTATTTGAAGTATATGTATGGTATGATCTGCTTATAATGACAATGATTAACAACATTTATGATCATATTTAATGAAACCTGTCTGTTTTCCAAAAATTTTATATTCTTCAGTTTCAAACGTCCTACTCTTCGACGCAACCCCATTGCCAGTATTTATTTGGTTGACTTTTGAAATAAAGCATTTGGTCAACTAAGCCTACCTTATGATCCAAGTTTGCTTAACTCCATAATTTAATACAATAGCTCGCAGAGATAAACTTTATAACTACTAGACAATATATAGTTGCAGGCATGCAAATTGTTGGGTTAAGATAATGATAATTAATTACTGCAAAAGTCAATTAGAATAATATTTTCATGAAAATTTGCAACCTATTCTGAGACATTACAACCACGATATATTTATGTATGAATGTGTGTAAGTATACTAGAAAGTACATCCCTACCATTCGTAGTTTATACGTATGGATTTCTTCTGTTTTTTTAATTTACACTGCTTTGGGATATTTTGCGAAATAGTTTATTGTCAAGTCGTCGTAACGATTAAGTTGTTTAACAATACGGTGTCCAATGATATAAGGTATGCCTAATCCTGCATTCCTTTTAATGGAGAATGTTCTTCTAATAAGGATTTACAATCCTAATAAATTACAACCGACGGCCATTAAAAACAACTAATTAAGGGATGTGGTGGCGTAATTGTTCATGTATACAAACCTACTTTTTCAAGTTCACCTAATTTTGGCCATGTGAGTTTGCTAGCTACTTCCACTATTCTTATGATTAAAGATCATCTTCAATAGGTTTGGTAAGTCTGGCTCATTTTCCATGTTGATTAATATACTGCCTTCCAGTACTATATCCTTGAAAATTGAAGGATTTAGAAGAAATCAATCAAACGTCAAATAATGTAATATTTCTGAAAAGCAAAATAAAAAAAAGGGTCTAGCTTTTCTTGGCCTGAAGTTTCAAGGTATGGGAAGCCAAAGCATGCAAAAACCAAATTGTATTTTGTACGGTCATATGTCAGTGGCAAAAGGGTTTGGCATGAAGTACTTCATGGGGCAACTTATCAAATACTTGAGAGAGTTTATCAATATTAATATTGATCTGGATAAGGAACTGTAATGATGAAGACAATGATTTTGCTATAAATAGTATGTCGTCTACACTTTTTCCTATAGTATGAATCCTTAATTTCAGGAAGTGGAGTTGTACTGGTAGCGGCAATATAGGGCATTAATAGTTGTACAACTATTATCATCAAAGCTCCAGTTGTTTTTTCATGTTTTCTAAACTTAGCATATATGCGGATCTTGTGGAGGCACCCTTTTCTAGGTTAATTTCTGATGAAGGGGTTAGGTTTGATGCCCTCTTCTCTGTTTCGGCTTTGGCCACAATCTCCCGTAGTTCCTTCCATTCGATTACTTCCTTCCAAGCCTCCTCGGTGATTAAAATTTTGCTTTTATGTGATTGCATTTACTTATCTAGTTCTTGGATCTATGATTTGGCACAGAGATTGAATTTTATGTTATGAACGTATTGACTGTTATGTATTTAAAATATGGTAAATTTTTTAATGTTTAAATTTTATTTAAAAAAAAAGAAAATGCCACGTACCCCTTTATATGTCAATGTTTCCTCAATTACATCAACGAAATATTAACTAACTTAATCTTTTAATAATGGAAAATCTTTTCTGCATTTCCCCTTTCGTCACACTCCAAACATTCTTAGCTTATTCAAGTGGGTTGGGCTTCTAGATTAGCTTGGGCCTATTTTGACTTGACGTTTCCCTAGTATATATCCTAAAATTAATTAATGCACAAAAGACGAAAGAACCATTTTTAATAATTGCAACAACAAACGTATAAAAGAGGTACAGTAAAACTATAGTCTACAAAACCATTAATACTGAAAAAGGGAAAAGGACTTGAGTTACGATTATTCTTGAAAGAAACTGATGGAATAGGCTGAAATTAAATGAAATTGACTCAATAAGTAATATTAAGACACCAATACGATTATAAATACATCACTAATGCAATATGTACTAATAACCAGATACAAGGAAGCCGCATATTATTATTTCTTATCGGCTGACCTTCCAATTCCATACGAATATAGTAAGTGAATCACAATAAGTTAGAACAAACTAGGCCTTCGATTCACCACGTCAAGCCAATCTTACGAGTACTATACCAGATTTGATACCAAATTGAATTTTGATACAGTACTATATTGATATCGGTCAATACTGAGTACTATTTTGAGCAATTTTTTAAATTTATAAAATAATTTCTAAATTTTATAAAAATTACAAAATAGTCAATTAGTGTATAATTTATAATTTTACGTTAACTCTCTCTCCAAAAATTATAATAATAAAAATTTAAAATAACATTAATTAATTTATTTTTATTAACATTAATTTTTAGATATTTCACATATAAATAATATCCGTAATTAATATGAAAAAAGATAATCATAATACAAATTTTATATAAAGTGTTTAAATAATATCAATTTCATCGTATAATAAATAATAATTGCATTAAAACACCAAATGAAAAGAACAATAAATATTCTTAATTTTCTAACTATTACAATTTAGAGCAAGAGTTCGTGACGAGAAAACAATAAAGTAGAAGCAAAACTTAAAATAAAAGCTTTGTATATATAGAATTTAATATATATATTAAATATAAGTAAGATTAAAAGAAAAGAATAAACAAAAAACTTGGAACTTCATTCAATATTCTATAAGAGATACCCGCTATAATTGCATTGACCCCAATTATAATTTGGTATAAAATTCTTATTATTGAGAGGAGTCTTATCATTATTATCATTCAAATTCAATGCACAAATGACATGTCAATGCTTTCTCATTTAAGATTATCTTTCAAGTCAATCACATCTACCAAACCCGATTCCTCATAAGCCCAATCTGTCAAAAGATCAATATTATCAATACAAATTGGATCTACTAAACCACTTGTATAACATACATTTCTCAAAGTTTTAAATTGTAACGAATAAAGACCAAGTCATTCAATCTCTTATGCTCCAATATATTCCTTTTTTTGGAATAAATGAATTCAAATGTGCTCAAATTCTTTTTAAAGGATGTTACACTCATACATTGACTTAGAATTCGAATTGCAAACCTTTACAATTCTAGAACACCAGTTCCAAATTAATATCACTAAGAAACTATAAGTCGTAGGATAAAAAAGTAGCGTTATAAACAAAATAAAGTGATAACTAATTTTCAACAAGTAACAAAAGTGAAAAAAATATATACCTAGAGAAAATTTTGCTCTTTGTCTAATAACAATTGACGTTCCAAATCCGTAGAAGACTACTTATAAAGCTACATTTGTGAGCTCAGGAGATCTTGCATCATCTCATGGGCAACAACTGTTATAATAGTTAATAACATTCTCTTATTAACTTCATCTTTCTTTGTAAAACTTGGTCTAAAATAGACGCTAGGTTTGAAAAATGCCCCAGCTTCAAACAACGGAGAGTAAAGTTGCTTTTCCCAGCTGTCATTGATGACTGTAAGATAAGATGTGTACAAAGAATGTCTATTTTCATATTGCCCTCGATTGCTTCTTTTGCCCTCTCCATGGCATAGAAAACATAACTCATTGTTATCTTTTCATCACTATCATCCAAATAAAAGTACCCTCACCAAAGTCTCACAAACTTGAATGAGAAATTGGCATTGGGACCAAAATTCAATATCTTCAAGTATAATTCTAAAAACATCTAATCTAGTATTAGACCTGATATGTTGAAATGCAACTTACTTATCACTTGTAAACATCTATCTCAACTCTTTCTTCATCATAACAAAATACTCAAGTGATAAGAAATTAGTTGCAAATTTTGTAACAACAGGATAACATAAATTCCTACCATTGATAAAATCCTTTCTCATTAAATTCAAGACCCATACACAAATATAGGTGAACCTGGTCACCTTTTTGACTTTCTGCATAGTCTCATCAATAATAGGAAAATATCTAGCATCCCTTATAATTTTCAGCATTAATTCAAAGCAATATACAACATATGAAGTCCAAAAAAAGAATTATACTTGCTTTGTAACCTTTTTCCTGTCGCGTTATAAGCAGGATCATTGTCAATAATGAACTGAACAATATTTTCTGGTCCTACTTTATTCACAACTTCATTAAATATTTCAAATAAAGTATCAAAATTTCTAACAAGGCTAGATGCATCAATATACTTTAAAAACATTGAACCCTTTGCTTAATAAACCAAAAAATTAATAATAAGCTCATGTTTCCTATTTATCCAACCATCACACATGATTAAACACCCATAAGCAGCCCAATCCATTCTTTTTTCTTCCAAATAAATTTTAATTTCAGAAACTAAGCAATTCAAAAGTTTACCTCTGTAGTCATCAATAGAAGGAGCTTTGTATCTCAAACCGTAAAAGACTATAACATCCACTATAGGCTGATAATAGTCAAATTGGGAAGCATTGAATGCTACACTTATATCATACTACTATCTAGCCATTGTTATATCTATATTGTGAGTCGCTTTTCTTGATTGCATGGCATTACGAATAGAAGGCTAAGCTCTAGGAGTTATTCGTGGTGCAAAAAAATTTGTCATCTACCTTCTCTTTTTCCTAACGTCTTAACCAGATAGAACATTCATTTCTTACTAGGAAGGAACACTATCACTACCACTACCAATACCATTACCACCTTCAATATTTTCATTATCATCATGAATACCAACAAACGAACTTCCATTACCAATTTCATAATTCAATCTCTCCCTTCTATCTTTCTCGTGTTGATATTCTTCAAGCAAAGTTTTCATTTGTCACTTTACATCATGACTTACTTTTTTATAGGGTTCCACATTTCTTTTAACCCCAGTTAAATGTCTCTTTAATCGGGTGATTCCTCTATCTTTCAAATGCTTATTACAAAACAAGCAAATAGTATGATTCTTCATACTGGGGACCAATGCAATATGAGCCCAAGCTCAATCATTATATCTTCCTAAAAGGTTAAATGTTCAGGAGTACTTGAACTTTCTTTTATTTATTTATAAACATAAATGAAGACATATATCAAAATAAAGAACACATAATTTTATTATCAACTACTATATCAAAATATGTATTGTTTAACTCAAAAGTTCAAACTAACATAATTACACAATACGCATGTCCATCTTATATAATATAATTCATTGTTTATGATCACATCATACACAATTCACTTTCATCTAACACGATTCAATTTTATCCAACACAATTCACCAATAAATCAAAAACAAAAATTCAAGTATTCAACATACACAGTTACATAATACACGTCTATCATATATAATATAACTCATTTTGTATAATTACATTATACACAATTCAATTTTATCCAACATAATTCACCAATAAGTCAAAAACTAACAATTCAAGTATTCAACATACACCTTTAAAAAAATATTCAACATACACAATTACATAATATGCATGTTTATCTTATATAATATACTTAATTTTGTATGATTACATTATATGCAATTCAATTTATTCCAACACAATTCACCAATAAGTCAAAAACTAACAATTCAAGTATTCAAGATACACAATTATACAATACGTATGTCACAATTCAATTTCTTCCAACACAATTTAATTTTATCCAACATAATTTACCAATAAATCAAAAACCAACAATTCAAGTATTCAACATACATAATTACACAATAAGCATGTTCATCTTATATAACTCATTTTGTATGATTACGTTATACACAATTCAATTGCATCTAACACAATTCACCCTAAGTCAAAAACTAACAATTCAAGTACTCAGCATACACAATAACACAATAAACTTAATATTCATCAACTTGAATAAGTTTCAAGACAAATATAAAAAATTACATATATGAAGTGAATTGAACTTAATAAATAAAGAAATTTTTTTGCTTCATTACGTATGACTTAAATATGAAATTAGTTTATATAGATGATATTTTGATATTATCATCTTCAACGAAACAACATCTTTAACGTACTAAGACATTCATTTACATTATCAAAAACAATGGTCTAATAGTATCTAAAGTCAAGATTTAACCTTTTTCCATAAAAGGAATAGATTTTTAGGACACTATATTCAATAAGCTATATTAACAATTATAAAAATGAACTTTCAAATTCAAGAGTAGATTTCTTGATCAATTTATAGACAAAAATGATTTTAAATTTTTTTAGGGAGCCTAACCTATATTATGAAATAGATTATGTAAACTATTATATGATATGTTAAAAAATAAACATGTTCATTGGACATAAAAACATACCAAAAAAGTTAAACAAATAGAAAATAAACATTAGGACATTGACCTTAAGGTGTGATTTGATGTATATTGATATAAGTAAGTTTTCACCTTTTAGTTTGATTCAATTGTAGTGATGTAAATTGAATGAAGTTTATGTAGTATAGTCTAAATACATTACATTAGGACATTGACTAAGTCCTTCTAATGCAAGTGATTCGGTACAATATTAACAAGAAACAAATTGTTTTTCATCTCTAATTGCAAATCCAAGAACTAATTTGGTTAAATATATTTAGCTGTTTTTTACTAGTTTCATCACATTAATTGATTAACATCATCATATGAAGAAAACTTTTACATTTCATTTTAATAGATTGAGAAATTACTTACATTGCAGTTGGATTTAACCATTATCAAATATTCCTAATTTCAAAATTCAATCTCAAACTTCTTAAATCTCAACCCCAACAATTCCAATAATTTTAACACAACACATTAAGGACAACCATTTACTATTCAATTCCAACCATTCACAAATGTAATTTAGAAGTAGAAAAAAAGCTACTGAAAACACATCTAAAAAAAATCACAATTTCAAATTGGTTCGGTGGGTTGGGTTGGGTTTTTAGGTTGAGGCCGGTCAAAAACTAGATCTGAAAAATATGGTTTCACTTTCAAGCTGAGTAATGATAGCGATGGTGAATTAGTGAAGGAGAGCAGCTGAGCAACAGACGAAGGATGGAGAGGCAGAGAGTAGTAGGTGAAGAAGGCTCGATGTACGAATGGAGAGACAAACCAATAGGCGGGGAGATGCGATGGAGAGGGGTGTTGGTGTCGTGGTGGCAACCGTAGGACAGCAGTAACAATGAGAGCGACGAGCAAGAATGGTGAGAGGGAGAGAGAAAAACCGAGAGTAAGAGAGTTTAGAGGTGAGACAATAGGGGTGGGGTTGGTTTTGTTATTTTTTTTTAACAATTTAGTCTTTGGATTTGTCAAAATTCACGGTACTGATCGGTATTTGATAGGTATTTTGAATAACAGTAGGTAAATACTGGTACCAAGTGAAACTTCCGATACTAGTTGGCACCCAAGGTCGATACTGAGTTTGGATATTTTGCTTCGTTTTTTATCCAGTATGATACTTTCAAGTCGATATCAACCAACATGAAACGATATTCAGATCATTGGGTCAAGCCCACTTCATAAAAGACAAGAGAAGAAATGGTAGTTGCACAATGGTTAGACAAGCCAGCTGGTTCATACATTTATGGCTAAATTGAACCAAAGTCCTCCTACCTTAATTATAAAATGAAAAAGATTTACGACTTGTTTGGTTTAACAGCTGGAATAGATAAAGAGCAGTATAGTTATTCTTATGATTAGAAAAGATAAAGAATATAATAGAATATGTATTACTTTGTTTGGTTTACTTCTAAAAAATATCTATGTCAGTGTTGGTCTGAAAACATAAACCTAGAATGACAAAAGAATAACTAATAAAAAGACCAAATTATTATTATTATTATTATTATTATTATTATTATTATTATTATTATTATATTCCTTATTATTAATAATTTATTAAT
>JAOTAX010000005.1:32622383-32640337 GCA_025629825.1 Erythroxylum guanchezii | reverse complement strand
CTCATATACAAAATTTAAAACAACCTTCCTATATCATATAGGAAAGCTTATCATGAGGCACTTTTAGTCCATATCTCTTAGTAATTGCATCACGAAGAACTCAACCATCAGCTACTGACCCTTCCCAACCAGGAAGAACATAAACAAATTGCATGTCAGGTGTGCACACACCTAACATATTTCTTGCAATGTCGTCCTTACGAGTTTGAAATCTAGTCTTATCTTTAATTAACACATTAACTCTGCTATGTGTCCCATCTAGAACACCTATGCAATTCTACAATTCAAATGAAATAAAAAATAATGAGGAATCTTAATCACATTCACAATATTTTCTTATAAAAGTAATAGGGTGATTATCTACCTTAAATCACATCCACTGATAGTTCGAAGAGTTTGTTGGTATGGGCTCAAGTTTCTAAACAAATGATCTTGCAAATGCATCACTGCATTTAAAACATTATGAAAACACCGATTAATTGTCTCACATGACCTTCTAAGATTTTTCCTAATAACTTGATCTTTAACATGATGAGCAATAATATGTAAGAAAACTGCTACTTGTTCATCAATAAGTATGTTTTTTGTTGACTTTAATCCTCCTATTCTTTCTAGAATTTCACATAGTTTAAAAAAAAGCTTGCCATTTATCCTAAACATTGAAATACATGACTCATCATTGTATGCACAATTCGCCTCACATAATCTCGATTTGCATAAAATTTAGAAAATAACTTCTAAACCTTGGCCTATAACTATATAAAGAAGCCTCTGATGCCAACAAATTGAATAACGAACTAACAACATTATACAACTGCAATCATATAGTCAAGACAACCACAATCTTTTTGTTTTTTCAGCATTTCTACGTAAACTCAAACTAAAACGAGCTATGACTGCGAAAAATAAAATTTTTAATGTATTTACATAAATTTGTTCAAACAATTTACAATGTCAGAGAACAACCATAAAATAATTTAAAATAGTTGAAGGCATGAAGTAGAGTAAGAGAGAAAAAAGAAGATAATACTTCCAGAGTTAAAAAGAGGGGATTATAAAACATAAAAACCAAAACTTAAACAAACATTTTAAATGAAACCTTAACTAAAATAACTCAACACCAACTTAAGGAAGATAGAAAGAAAGGAAAAAGCATAATAAGCATAATGACCCTACTGGCTAAGGATAAGGAAGTACATTCATATCTTGAGTTTGGTTACAAATCTGTATGTTTTGATCCAAATGTGAGATAAATTGAGTACAAATGGTGTGAATATTGCATGAATATTAATTGGATTATTTTTGTGAATTTTGCATATAAGTTGATGAGAAAGTCATGTAAAGTTACATGAAAAGAGAAATAAAAAATTAAAAAGAAAAAAGAAAAAAAAGTGGTGACAAGTGTCACCACCTCTCGGTTGTGATAAGTCACCACCTTAAAGGTGGTGTGACCAACTTAAATGTTAGCCATGCAAGGTGGTGACAAGCAATTAAGTTAGCCACACCACCTTTAAGGTGGTGTAAGTCACCACTGTGCATGACTAGCATTTAAGTTAAATGCTAGTTGTTAAATGCGTGACTAGCATTTAACTTAAATGCATGACTAGCATTTAATTAAATGCTAGTCACGTGGCTACTGACTTAACTAGTCACCCCTTGCAAATTCGTGGACACCAAAATGAAACAAAGGATTTGAAGTATGCTTGAAGTAAATGAAGTTCTGTAACTTACATGCTTTCTTTTTACAATTTAACATAAACATAATTGTCATACTAAAGCATTTTAAGAATTTTTTTATGACTTGCTTCAATTGCTAATAACACCATTAATTCAATATTTAATTTGAAGTTCACTATATTAATGCTTGTTACTAGTCTTTAAGAGATATAATCTGCTATTCTAAAGAAGTTAAGTTATGCAATAATGGTTTACTGGACAACAATTACTTATGCATTCATATAATATCTCTTTATATATATACTGCTATGTATGCTATATAAACTACTATATATATCCCTTTACTTATTTTTGAGACTATGTACTGCTATATATGCCTTACATTTATTCTCTGTTTTCAACTTTAAGCCGTTAATTTTTGTTTTCATAAATAAAAACGAACAATAATTTATCATTGCTCCCACAAGTTTGTCGAGGATGAAATTCTATTAAGACTAGTAATAATCTTCTCTCTGAAGATGATTAACAAAATTTCCTATCTTCCATAACATGAAGAAGGCATATAGATGTCCTGACGCAGGGAACCAATATAGATGTCCTGACGCAGGGAACCAATCTCTCCAACTACATTCATACCATGTATAGCCTATTGAAAGATAAAAAAATTGTCAATGACTAAATTTATTCACAACCAACTTTAACTACTAGTGGTTTCCTCTTCTAGTTTTTTTTTTCTTCTAATGGAAATCTATTTGGGAATAAACTCTTTTAGTTAGTGCCATAACCCAGATAACGCAGACACCTACAATCCATGTTAATACCACACAGATAACACATCTTCAACATAATTCATATAACCCAGGTACCTCAGACACCCTTCAATCATATCAATTAGCAATTACCATGTCCTAAGTAGTTCATATCATTTTTCACTCCAACTTCAAACAAGTTGACCCAAACACATTTAAACAAGTTGACCCAACTGCTTGACTATCACAAAGGGGAACAAGCAGGCTGTTACAACCCTTCATCAAACGGAAATACTCGCACAGATACAAGGAAGGGACGGGAAGCAGATAAATTCGTCTTTTCCAATCTTGGTCAAGTTGATTGGAAGAGACGAGAAGGCCAAATAAGCTCACAAAAGTTATTTAGATGATGAGGTAAGCCAAACAACCACATTGATAGCAAAAAAAAAAAAAAGCAACGAAGTTAGGTTTACAAGAAACATACCTAATTTATGCAACTGGCAGAGAAATGTTGGAGAAAAGACCAGATTGTGAAGAGAGAGAGAGAGACGAGAGCTTGAAGACGAGAGCCAGGAGGACAAGAGCAAGGGAGACGAGAGCGTGAAGCGTGTAGACGAGAGCGAGATAGACAAAGATATTTTAGTCCTTAACGTGATAATGTTTATTCCGATATACCCAGAATAGGTAAAGACAAGGGTATGTCTTCTTTAGCTATTCCCCAAGGTCGGGGAATAATTAAACCTGGGAATAACTATTCTAACTCTCTTTTTCTAACCAAATACAAGAATAGATAATTTTCAGGAATACACTAAGAATAGAATATTTATTCCATTGAACCAAACATATCTTTTTTTTCGATAAATCAGAAGATTTTATATAAATATGAAATGTTATGTACATTACTGGAGACTACTTGAACAGTAATCTCTTACCTACCAAAAGGAAACATAAGGAATACATGACGGAGCTACATCACTTCCCTATAACAAACACAAAAAAGTTGAGACAACAATAGCCTTCCTACCAAAGAAATCTTATAGAGCTAGCTCATCTAACCAGAAACTCAAGCCAACATAGAATCAATTTACAACACTAATAATCAACCAACAATTAATATCAATCCAAATCAAAACCAAACGTGTCATTACTGAAAAGATGCAACTTATAGTCTCCAATCCTTATGTTAATGAAACAATCTCAACGTTCAATCATATTTCCAATCCAGATTATTTTGGCTATGGGCTTGAAATTCTTTGTTTAGGAAAAATGAGATGATTTTGGGGATTCCGTTGAAATATCCCATCTCATTATATTATTTTCTCACGGCAATTGCAGAGATAAGTAAAAGAGACGTAATTGGAATATATAATAATATTCCCAGTTGAAAAGGCAAAAGAGTAATGAACTGAAAGGGATACAGAAACCACACCTGAAAAAGACTTGTCGTTGTAGATAGCGACTCGGATCGAAGGAATAGAACAAGGTGATGCTTTATATATAAAAATATATATAGGATTTGGTTGTTGAACCCAACAAATCGCACCCACCTTCCACCTTCCACCTCCCACCTTTCACAATTCACATTCTTTTAATAATAATAATAAGAAAATGGCATTCTTTTGTTGAGTACTTCGTTTCCAGTACCTCTTCACACTGCCTCTCCTTGATTTTCAACTTGCTGTAATTTACTTTTATTAAAAAAATTACAATAACTAAACAAAGGAGACCTTATTTAAACTGTAATATATATATAATCTTCTAAATCCCAGCTACCAAGCATGTTAAAGCTCGCCCATGTTCCGTCCTCCAAATCAATCCTATTCCTAGACGGTCATCTCAACAATTCCCGACCAAACTCCTTGTCCTTCACACGCTTGAATGTGGTCCCCACCACCGTTACGTACGACCTTTTATCTATGCCAAAGCCAAACAACGAATTGGAAGTGAGTTGAGGTACTCTCACAGATTCAACTCAATTCAAGAGATCCTCCTAATTAAACCAAGATATCAAAACAAAACAAAGGAAAAGCACGAGCTACAATTCTGCCTCTCTGCACTCCGTTATTTACTTCATCTATCTCTTTCTCAATTTTTTCGTCTCTATTCTCTTCTTTTAACAATAACTAGGAGCACGTAAATGTACGTTGGGGTTTAGGGTTTATCTAAAAAACCCAGCTTCAGGACATTTCTGTTTTTTCTCTAAGGTAACACCCAATCTCGTTTATCATGCCTATGACAGCTTTTTCGTCTTTGAGAAAGTTGACGGAAGTCAAATGAGTTTTTGTTTTCGAAATAGGAAAAGAAACTGAAGACAAGTATAATGGTGAACGAACAATCTGAGTTATGTATATTCTTCACGTTCTCTTCCTTTTATTCGTCGATATGTGCATTTCGTGCATTTTTTAAGGCATGACGGCGTTATTATGTGTTATCAGCTTTTGGGTCTAAGCTTGTTTGATGGTATCCTTTTTCTAACGTTGGATTGAGATGTGATTTATACCTGTTCTTTTCAAAGGTTCGACAGCCCAGATCTGAAGCTTAGGAGATTTTCAAAGTTCCGCAATTCAAGTTTGGAAAAGGTTTAACGTTGCAATGGTTGCTTTTATTGACAGTGTCGTTTTGAGTTCTTTTCTTTTTTTTTCAACTTAAGCAACCACTTCCTTTCTCTCTCATGTTTATCCACTAAGATTACCGTTAGTTCTTTGAATGTTTTTGAATTACTGACCTCGTTATCAGTTAGCTCAGTTTGCCACTAGTAACAGCTAACTGGGAAATCTGTTACTATCTTCCAGGGCAATTTGTTTGAAAATCTCCAACAACGCTCTCCATTGAAAGTGGTTTTGGCTTTGTTCTCAAAATAGTAGACTTTTCAGCTTCTACTTGCAAGTTTTCGCATTTGTGGAGCGTTGTCACGAAGCACTATGATGCAGAGGGGGCCTCCGCCAGAGGAATTTTTGTTGAAGGAGACCAATCCCCATCTTGGGGGTGGGAAGGTGACTGGTGACAAACTCACAAGCACTTATGACCTCGTCGAACAGATGCAGTATCTTTATATCCGGGTAGTTAAGGCCAAGGACTTACCAGGGAAAGATGTTACTGGTAGTCTCGATCCTTATGTGGAAGTTAAGCTTGGAAATTATAAGGGTACTACCCGGCATTTTGAGAAGAATAGCAACCCCGAGTGGAACCAGGTATTTGCATTCTCAAAGGATCGGCTTCAAGCCTCGGTTCTTGAGGTTACAGTCAAGGATAAGGATTTTGTCAAGGATGATTTTGTTGGCCGGGTTTTGTTTGATTTGAACGAGGTACCGAAAAGGTTTCCACCAGATAGTCCACTGGCACCACAATGGTATAGGTTGGAGAATAGAAAAGGAGAGAAAGTTAAGGGGGAGTTGATGTTAGCTGTCTGGATGGGAACACAGGCAGATGAAGCTTTTCCAGAAGCTTGGCATTCGGATGCTGCTGCTGTCAGTGGGATGGATGGTCTTGCCAATATTCGGTCAAAGGTGTATCTCTCCCCAAAACTGTGGTACTTGAGGGTAAACATTATTGAAGCCCACGACTTGCAGGCAAATATTCAGGGTAGGTATCCAGAAGTATTTGTGAAGGTTATTCTGGGTAATCAATCCTTGAGAACAAGAATTTCTCCAAACAGGACTGTTAATCCTATGTGGAACGAAGATCTTATGTTTGTAGCTGCAGAACCGTTTGAGGAACCCTTGATTTTCAGCGTAGAAGATAGGGTAGCACCCAACAAGGATGAAGTTCTAGGGAGATGTGCAATTCCTTTGCAGTATGTTGACAGGAGGTTCGACCATAAACCTGTAAATACTAGGTGGTTTAACCTGGAGAAGCATGTGATTGTGGAGGGGGAGGAGAAGAAGGAAACCAAGTTTGCTAGCCGGATTCACACAAGAATCTGTTTAGAGGGTGGCTATCATGTTCTGGACGAATCAACACACTATAGTAGTGATCTTCGGCCCACAGCAAAACAGTTGTGGAAGCAGAGCATAGGAGTACTGGAGTTGGGTATTCTTAACGCTCAAGGATTGATGCCAATGAAGACAAAGGATGGTCGGGAAACAACAGATGCTTACTGTGTGGCAAAATATGGGCAGAAGTGGGTACGGACAAGGACAATCATAGACAGTTTCACACCCAAATGGAACGAGCAATATACCTGGGAAGTATTTGATCCTTGTACTGTCATAACAATTGGGGTCTTTGACAATTGTCATTTACATGGAGGGGACCAGGGTGGAGGTTCAAAGGATTCGAGGATTGGGAAGGTAAGGGTTCGTCTTTCCACTCTTGAAACTGATCGGGTTTACACGCATTCGTATCCACTTTTGGTCCTACATCCCAATGGCGTCAAAAAGATGGGAGAGATCCACTTGGCAGTCCGTTTCACATGTTCTTCCTTGCTCAATATGATGCACATGTACTCACACCCTTTGCTACCAAAGATGCATTATCTCCATCCACTTACTGTTAGTCAGCTTGACAGTTTGAGGCACCAAGCCACCCAGATTGTGTCAATGAGGCTAAGTCGAGCGGAGCCACCATTACGAAAGGAGATTGTGGAATATATGTTGGATGTTGGATCACATATGTGGAGTATGAGAAGAAGCAAAGCGAACTTTTTTAGGATCATGGGGGTTTTGAGCGGATTAATTGCTGCAGGAAAATGGTTTGATCAAATATGCAACTGGAAAAATCCCATTACTACAGTTTTGATCCACATATTGTTTATAATACTAGTCCTCTACCCAGAGCTTATTTTACCTACAATTTTCCTCTATCTCTTCCTCATTGGTGTATGGTATTACCGATGGAGGCCAATGCATCCTCCTCACATGGACCCTCAACTATCTCATGCGAAGTCAGCACATCCTGATGAATTGGATGAAGAATTTGATACGTTTCCATCTTCTCGTCCTTCTGACATCGTAAGAATGAGATATGATCGCTTGAGAAGTATTGCTGGGAGAATTCAGACTGTGGTTGGTGATTTAGCTACTCAAGGGGAGAGGCTTCAATCTTTGCTAAGCTGGCGAGACCCAAGAGCCACAGCACTTTTTGTGACTTTCTGCTTGGTAGCTGCGGTGGTTTTGTATCTCACTCCCTTCCAAGTTGTGGCACTTATTACTGGATTTTATCTCCTAAGGCATCCAAGGTTTCGCCACAAGCTTCCTTCGGTTCCACTCAATTTCTTCCGACGGTTGCCAGCAAGAACTGATTCCATGCTGTGAGTAAATCCAGACGCACTGGAAGCTGCATTTGGCCTTTAATTCCAAGTGAAGAAAATGCTGGCAGGGGATATGCTTGTTTACTTTCTGTTAAGTAGAGGGGATTGTTGGATCAAACATGATTTTAGATTTATTGGTCATCTAATGCAATTTAAGTTTTGAATGATAAATTGTTTAGTAGTCAACTTTGTTCATTTAAAATTTTGTAGCTTGCAATCGGAATATAAACCTTTATCGAACCTTGTTTATTCTTTATCAGATCTCTGGAACTCAAGCTTCGTAACATATCATGGGTGAAAAGTCCAAAGTTATTCATTTTTCAGAAACCAAACCAAACAGCCTTTTTAGTCTTTTAACCTTACATTCCTTTGGACTGTTGTTGATGCTCGTTTGGTATCGTTATGAAGCCGACGTGCATAACCATTTAACTCTTTATCTAATAAAAAATTCTTATTTGCGTGCTTTTTAAGAAATGCTTATTAATCATTTAGGCTGAGATTTTGGAAATGGAAGGAGAGGGTTTGGAGGACACCAACTCTTTTTGGTCCTTGAACCTCATTTCATAACCCAACCTTTCGATTTCACTAATGAAAAATGAGTACAACTTACCCAACATCCTCCGTGATTTGACATTGGAGCCATCCCCGAGGACTACGATGAGAGTTCAAGTCTTCAGCGAAGACGTGGGGTCCTCGGGGTGTTGGTGTGATTTTGACTCCAATGATTCCGACGGTAATCCTAAACCTTTAAAGTTGACTTCTCATAAAATATTTGGTCAGAAAAATTTCTCAGACTGAATTACTTTATTTTATAAATTTATTAGTAAAGCTCAATCTAAATAAATTTATTCAACTTTTCCAATGAATTGAGAAAATAAATATAATTATATTCAAGAAAAGTCATCTCTAGTACTCACTTTAACATATCTATAAGTCAAATAAGATTTCATATTTATATTAGATAAAATTTAGTAATTAATATGCCTCAAAATTTAATTTAAAAAGTCAAACTTAGAATTTAATTAATTATTTTAATATATTCTAATTGGCTATTCAGTTATCTTATTTAATGTAATAGTTATTGACAAACTTTTGAATTTCTAAACAAGTATATATAAATTTCTTAGACTTAAAAAAATTTAACACATTTATTATTTATTGTTGTTATAACCTTTTGCTTTCCTTTCATTACTCTTATAAATTAATCTTACTTTCCCTTTTTATGCTTCAAACTTTATTTGCCTTTGTTTTTAAATATTCATTTTATAAAAGGCATTTGACCATCGACGGAGCTACTGTATGAGGGGGCCCATGGTGCATTGGGGCCCCAACATTTGAAAAAATTAAATATTTTTATTATTAATACGAAGTTATTTGAAACTTATTGGTACACTGAGCCCTTCAAGATTTAAAAAAATAAAATATTTGGGCCCCTTATTTTAAATTTATGGCTCTGTCACTGCATTTGACATTAGTTAGCTATTTGAAAATTTTATGAATTTTAACTTCATTTTTTCTTTACATTTCATAATTCTACTTTTATTTTTAACTAAGAACCAAAATAAGATAAATATTTGTTTAAAGTACGCTATAAATAATACTAGTTTGGAATAATGACAAGTTTTCTCTTGTGTCTTTTTACAATTAGTATCTATACTCTATTTTAATTATTATTATTTTTTCTAATTTTAGCAATCGAGTCCATTTTATTATCTTTGTTAACATAAGTGCCTATAGAGAGTGTTAACTCATTTGACCTAATAAGTCGACACCCACATCTCAAGGTGTATCATTACTCAATGTATGATACAATGCGTACGGTGTGATATGCATAGGTCTCACTATACATGTGTGAGGTGTATACCAATTTGTCCCACTTATGTTGCATGTTATAATCGTGAGAGTTTTTTAAAGGAAGCTTCTTTACCATTCTTGTAAAATTGTTACTATTTCAAAGTTGGTGTTATCATCTACAAGCTCACTAGAAAGTCGATGAAAATTATGAGCAACTGCAGTGTTGATGATATGAACAAAAATTTCTAAAACATATTTGAATTAGAAATACATTTGCAATATATGGAATCTTTAGTAGAAAAGATAAAATAAAAGGTATTTTTTTCAATAGTTAGATTTCCAACATATTTATATGATTCTAATAAAATATATGAAGAATTCTAACCAAGTTCTAGTATTGTGAGACTAAAAAACATACTAAATTAAGGAAGCGCGTGATATGATTATCATATGTTTTGATTATCAGTTAGATGTTCATATTCATGTTGTCCAAACAGAAACCAACGTCATTATTATTGAGTTGAACAATCAAAAGAGAATGAAGAATATGAACTAAAAGTGGAAGCTCCCTTTATAATGCTTAATAGTCCTTATACTCTATACGTATAGCAAAGCTACCTACTAAGTTCAAAAATTTTAACACAAAGGAAAAATACACAAGCTACATTTCTAAAGTTGATAACTTGCAAAGTTGCAATCAACAATTTTAATTCCACACACGTGCTACCGTCTGAAAATTGTTAGTATAAAATATAACCAAGATATATTGAAAGTAAAAGCTAATACAAATTATCTCAATAATAATATTTAAGATTAAAGTCATCATATGTTCCAAAATCAAATCAAATTGGACAATGAATGTTTAGCATAAACCTCTTGAATCCCAAGCTTTCTTTTATGAGAAACTAATTTCTTAATGGTGGTTTCCTTTTTTATTATTGTTTTTAGTTGGTGGAGTTGTATAGGACTAATGACAACAATTAATATTAATTATGAAGAATTTGAGTAGAGTTGTCTCCTATGTTATTGATCTTCCATCTATTGAAATTAATTTTGTAACAAGTCTAAAAGTTGTATTGCTTAATTAAGCAAAGTGCATTGGCGTCTTCCTTAAGCTAACTTGAGACTGAATACTTCTTGACTTCTTATATTGCTCTCTTTTCAACATTAGCTTTTTTTTTCTTAGTCTCTTATACAATTTAAATTAAGGATTTGAACCCTATGCACAATTTAATTAATATATTAAAAGAAAATACACGATATAGAGAAGTTGATATAAAATGTAAAATATAGAAAAGTTGATGTCTACAAACACATGTAAGAGTTGCTATATTTTGATGGTGCAATCTTTGATTTGATTGTTAGTGTAATCCTAGAATTAGCTATTGCTACTACTCCAGTATTGAAGTTGGTATGAACTGAGTATCAAAAATTGAAAATGAAAAGTCCAATGCATATACATATATTACCTATGCATATGAAAATATGAAATAGCATTAATTTAAATCATAAGTGGCTAAGCAACTAACCTATCTAAGATATAGTGGTTAAATAGATTGCCTAGTACTTGAAATTACTTGTAACAACATTTTGCCCTATTATGACCTTTTAATAAACATGATTTTTTAAGACATAGCTCTATCTTTTCTTGAAATTGAACTAGTCCTTAGATATGGCCATTTGGCTTTATCACTCCCTTCTTCTTTATTATCCCAAACAAACTCATCATAGGTGCTCTATTGGTGTTTTACTAGCTTTATGCTAAAACAACTTACCTTGTACATGATTCATTATATTTTTATAAATGGTCAAGTATATATACTTTGGATATCACTTACATTATCTTCATTCCTGCCTCTATTGTAAATAACTACACTATATGTATGGCAATAAAAGATCCCCAAAACATCATATGATCTACAAGTACAACTTTTGTCATAGAAATCTCCAAACACATTATTCACTAACACATAATCCTAATCCTCTTATATTTGTACACCTTGCTAAAAGTTATGTTCATCATTTAGGTGAACCACAAAACAAAATTTCCTATCACTATGCAAACTTGTACTAGTTTTCCATAGATAAAAATTGTTGCACATCTTGTAATAACTACTATTTTCTAATTCTTATCAAGCAAAATTGAATACCTTTCATTGATTAAACACCTTGTCACTACCTCTTTGAATTATTTTCCATTTACAAATTTCATTCCAAGTGGTAATTTGAGAAAAATTATATGTGGGATCATAAATAAGAACATTATATTTAAATCTTGATGCATCCTCTTTGCTATTGCTGCCCTTCTCACTTTTAGTGTAATATCTTTTTCATCAGTTGAGTAGTACTTTATTTCATTCCTTGAGTCAAGATAATTTTTCAACTTCAATTATTGATGACTTTTCACTGTCCTTATTAATTTCATTATGCTCACCCACCTTTTTATTGTTGACATTTTTCCTCCTACTTTCTTTTTGTATAACCCTTGTATAAGTGTTTACACCTTCTTCAATTCATCATTATCAATATCATCATCATCATCATTGGAGTCTTCTTAAACCACAACTTTTAACAGAAAATAATTTTCATTGTCTTCATATTTACTATTTTTCTCTCTTAGTTTTTTTGGATTAAATAAGGTTCTAACATATGATTTTTATGATAGAAAATATATTATTTCTAATATTTTTATATTTGGTGATATTAGTAAAATAATTTAACAAAGGCCTAATTAATATATGAAAGATCATGTTTCATGGAAGGGTAATAAAATGAGAAAAGAAACCAATCTAATCAACTGAGCAATCCAAAAATGAAGAAAATGAGTAATGTGGAGCATATATGCAACTCATGAGAGATTTAAGGCAATTTAAGTTAAGTGGACCAAGAACAAGAAAGGATGAAATCATTCCATAGGTAACAATCATTGTAATTTTTCTTGTAACTTTATATTAGTCATTTTAATTAATTAGGAGCTCAATTATTACATAATGATTTATATGTAAAGTTTAAAGTATAAATCCTTTCATAATCAAGAGGAATTTTGTTTTGAAATAAAAGACCGTTTGATTTTCCAATAAACTTTGAGAAACTTTTGAAATAGTTTTGAATCAAGTTTTTTGTCAAATAAAAGAGTTTGTAGTCTTTGAAGAATTTGAAATGTTAAAAAATAATTTTGGATGACTTATTTTGTGAATATGTAATGTCTAGAATTGTACATAGAATGGACTTTTTATTGATAAACACCGTACATTAGTTATACTGTTCAATAACAATATGCACTGTTCTTTCAACTACCGAAAGGGTTATGACCAGCTGATGCTTCTTTTAGAAGATTACTAAGAGGAAACTTTCTATTTAGTTAAGGGTTTAACTAGCGATTTTCCTGTTGAAAGATTTTCAACTAGTTAAATGTTAATGAATGGCTAGTCAATCATATCCATAAACTATATATTATAGTGATTAGTTTGTAATTATGATGACTAGTTAAGTTGGTTGTAATTATAAATAGAACAAAATTGTGTTAAGGGAAGAACCTTTACAAAGAGCCTTGAGAAGTTAGAGATTGCATATATGCATTGCGTAATATATGTTAAGCCTTAGTTCATTAATTAGTTGAAAGTAACTAATATATATCACATGCTTGCAAGTAAATATTCATTAAAATACAAAATGACTTTATTGTTTTACACATAAAAAATGACATCATTAAGTATATGGAAGAATATTAGATTTAGACTATAGAGTCCAATTCTAAGCTCAACCTGAAGCTCAAACGGAAAGAACTAAGCTTAATCCTATCCTAAACCTTAAAAAAGCCAAAGATTGGCTCAAAGCCTAAAATAAAAAAAGACGAGTTGATATTCCTATTGTGAGATATTGTTAACAAAATTTCTCAGGATGCTAATGATGAGAGATTAAAGGCATTGAATAATAAGATGATGTATGTTCTTCTTGGTTCTTTCGATAGAAAGGTGCTAAATAGTGTTTCTATATGTAAAAATGCTAATGGTATTTGGGACACACTTGGAGTTACATATGATAACACTAATGAATCAAGAAAAGTAGTAAGAAAGAAAGTAAAAGTGAGAAGAAAATGAAAGAAGATTACAAGATAAAAAAGCATGAAATGTCACTTTAGATAATATAAGCAATTCAAAGATTGAAGAATCTAAAATTAAGATGGCAAGCGTGTGACTTTATAGAGAATAACAATAAGGTATCATTTAATACAAAATCTCTTGATGTTAATGATTGTGATAATAAGGGTGATGATTTTTCTTATGAAGAACTTGTTGAAATCCTAGAAATGATAAGTTTGAAAAGGAGGAAATTATCTTCCAAATAAGATATCTAAAATCTCTTAGATATACATATGATTGAGAATAAAAAATTGAAATGTCATATGAATGAGATGATATAATATAAGAGTGTGTTTGTTACCAATACAATAAGCATGATTTATTTTATGGAATAAAGCATTGAATAAAGAGATCTGTTAAGTAGAAGAGTCCTTATCTAGAATCATTATAAGTGGTGAAAAATTAACATACTTGGAGTCCTAAAGAGCTGTAATGATAGGCATGGAACTGGTATCACTTACAAAAGTGTACCATCCATTCTACTAAATTTTTTAAGGGAGAGCATTTAGTTTGATGAACCTGTGCTGAAGTCAGCATATGAGTGTGTTGCATCTTTTAAATACGTACAAAAATCACATGCTCATCCATAATCCTATATGCCCTAAGAACAAGGAAAATTCTGTGCAATCATATATGGTTCACAATTAAAACCTAGAAAATATAGTTTACAGGATTAAAATAGGCACAATTTTTCTACAAGGACACATTAAAGTAGCATGCAACACTCTTCTAATTCATATATGCCTCTTAATCATCAAAATGGCATAAAACAAGTTCATTATTGTCATAGGCTTTATGAGAAACAAAGAAACATGACTTTTGCTTAAAATCACTATTGGACATACTTTTATGAAAAGAGCGTGTCATATACTAAATCATATATTACACTTCAATCATATGATAGGATCTTTGAAAAGGGAGAGATGGAAGTTATTTATTATTGCATTTGATTTTGGTTGTTTTATAAAATAGAATTTTAAGAGAATTTAGGGTTAAATTAAAACAAGAAAAATATGGGCTAAACTGCATGAAAAGACATAAGAAAAGATTAATTCACAAAATAAATAAAATAAGGACTTCTTGGTGTTTGAAGGATGAACAAAATGGTGGCGAAGAAAAGGAAAAATTGGATGAAAAATAAAGATCAAAGAATTTAATACATAAGATGAAATAATATTATTATAGCACAAAAGATCAGAAACAAAGAGAAGGAAAAAAAAACTAGAAAGCAAACTTAAAATGGTAAAAAATAATTTCAAAGCCAAATCATAGAAAGGGAAATAAAATGATGATAAAGGAAAGGAAGGATCCTAAAATGGCACACCCATAAAGATAAAGCGTCAGATGTGTGAACGAGGAAAATGATGCTATTAAACTAAGGGAGATTATAATTCGTACTTTGATTGTAAAAAATATAAGTACTACTAATGAGTTTGTTTTTGATAAAACAATAGTGTTCATGCATAAATCAAGATACATCTCATAAAGATACTAGAGAAAAGTTAAAGTTAAACTCATTTAAGTGAAGAATAAAATCAAAACTGAGGAAGAACAAGGCACAACAAAGTTAATAATGAATTGTAATATGTATTGTAGTTCCTACTTGGTTACTTTAATACTTTAGAAGTTTATCATGTATAAACACATCATCATTTTGACTTATTATTTAAGTCTTTTTAATCATCAAGAGGAATTAAAAATTTGATTTTAAAGAAAGCCCTCGTGATAATTAAAACAAAATTAGGGGAATATTTCAAATTTTTTAAAGTTAATTTTGCATTAAAAAATTAAATTTTAGTATATGAAGATGTTGAAATCATGATTTTGGGCATACAGGTCGGCCGATATAGGTTAGTTGATGATCAATGTAGAAAAATGTTATCATTATATTAGTTATCCAATGTTTTGTTGTGGGTTGCTCAATGTCCCACTAGGATGCATATTAGTCGACCAATAGGTAGCAGTGGCCAGCTAATGTTATTATGGCTAGCATATTGGTCGTCCAATGTGTAATAATGGTTGACCAATATACTAAAGCTAATCCTTAGTAACGACTAATTCTTGATTCTAGCAACTAGTTTAAACCTTAAAATCTATAAATATATGGTTTTTAATTGGTTTAAACATTGGAAACTATTTGGGTGCTCTATAGATATATTTCAAAGAGTTCTTCGAAGATTTTGTGAGCAACATTTAGGTTATCAAAGTGATGAAGAAAAGCCTTTTAAGTTGTAATTTCATTTGTGAGTGGGTTACTCTTTACCTTAGAGAAACATTACAAAAAGACTTGTTGTTTACATAGGTAAAAAAAAATAAGATTATTATAAGAAGGTTTCTCCTCACCTTATTGAAAAAATATATTTAGTAAAAATTTTAAAAAGTGTCTAAGAGAGTGGATGAAAGCAAGCGTTATTTACTGAACCATTATAAATTGGTTAGATTTTATTTTCTCCACACTTTAAATTAATTTATGATTGAATGATTTTTTATATTGAATCACCTTTATATATCAATATATATTGATATTTATTAAATTCCATCTTTTAAATAAAAATTAGTTGTTTAGATTCACCAGCACCTAATTCATCCAATCTTTTAGGTGTCATTAAGGAATAACAAGGTGACCCTACGTCTTTGTATCTGTTCATCCTTTGTGTGGAGGTTCTAACTCTATTGTTGCAGTATAATGTGGAGAATGAAAAGGGATTAAAGTTTCACAGCAAATACAAAAAGGTAGCTTTAATCAATCTTTGTTTTACTAACGATTTGTTTCTCTTTTGTAAAGCACATCCAAATTCAATTAAGATCTTGATGTCCTCTCTAAAGCAATTAAGAGAAATTTGAGGATTAGTAATTAACCTGACAAAGAGTCATTTTGTACTGCCTAATAGTGCGAATGGATTAGAATCTGAGATAGTTGCAATACATTCTATGGAAAGAAAACAACTTCCTTTATGCTATCTATGACCACCTTTCATTACAAGAAGGATTCATTTCTATGAATGTTATTCTTTAGTGGAAAGAATATAGCAGAGATTAAGCCTTTGGAAAACTAGGTTCTTATCTTATGGGGGAAGACTTCAACTAATTAAATATGTGTTAAACTCCTTGCAATTTTACTAGTCTACTAGTATTTTCCTAGCTAAATGTGTAGTGAAGGCGATTAAAAAATAATTTGAAAGTTCTTATGGGGAAAGCATAACTCTGAGGAAAGTTACTGAACGTTAAATAGAATGAGGTTTGCAAGTCCAAGAAGGATAAGGGCCTAAGGATAATCCCTATTGCCATTACCAATAAGGTATTGATGCTGGAAAATATTTGGAATATTTCGTGCAACAAGGATACATTATGGACCAAGTGGCTTCACTCTTATATACTTAAAGGAAAATCATTATGGTCCATTTCCCCTAAGGACTCTCAATCTTGTTTTTTCAACAATCTAATGAAGCTCAAGGAAATTGTGGAGCCAACATTGAACTGTAGAGTGCGTAATGGAAACAAAGTATACTTTTGGTATGATAATTGGATGGGTTATGGTCCATTAATTTGAATTCCTATAGCAGTATAATGGTGGAGCAATCTTCCATTCAATACTAAAGTTTGTGCAGTCATTATTAGCAACAGGCGGAAAGAATTTCCAAACCAAGTAATGCACCTAATCCCCAATTATTCTCCTAATTGTGGGATGTAGGACATCTACTCTTGGTTAAACCAACCCCCTAATTCCTTTTCTAACAAAGATATAGCACAAGGGCAATTCAATTCAGTTGACTAGTGCCTTGCAATCTGATATAAGATCTTAAGACCCAACACCTCTTGTTTATTATGGTTGGCTACCTTGAACAAAATGGCCATGATTGATAGACAACAGTTTCTAAATCTGGATAAAAAATGTGTCTTATATAGAAATGACTTTGAAACTAGCGAGTACTTTTTTTTAATGCCCTTTTGCGAAGAGCTTATGGAAAAGAATTAAAAAGAAATGTCACTGGAGATGGGAAGGGAATTTGCTTATTGATATACTAGCAAAATTAAGAGATCTAAAGACTTAACCAAAAGGAGATAGAGTTATATATGTCATCTCACTTGTTTTTAGTATTGAGGAGATATGGAAGTAGAGGAATTTGAGAATTTTGAAAGCAGAGCTTGCTTAAATCGAGAATTGATGAATTCTTTAATAATGAGTGTTGGACCCCGAACCTTTTTGATTAATTGGGAAATTGTTCATGATTATTCATGTATAAAGAAAGAAGAATTCATGAGTTTAAAATGAAATGGAAAATATGGTTTAGATACAAGATGGATTAAATGTGGAATATTAGAAGTTAAAAGCTGGAAAATGTA
>JAOTAX010000005.1:32594383-32613521 GCA_025629825.1 Erythroxylum guanchezii | reverse complement strand
GGCGTATAGCATCTGCTTGTGAGTGAGAGAAGGGGTCGGGATCAGTTCGCGTCTGCATTAGTGTCTGATAAAATTGTATTTTCTGAATTTTTGCACAAATGATTAGGTCAAATTGTAGAGTCAACGAACTGTAGTAATTTGTATTTATGAAAAGGGTTCCCGTGGTCATTGAATTTACCGGTGATTATGTATGTTCATGATTTGCCGCATAGTGTATGCTGGTGTTTAAAAAAAATTTATACTGAGTTTTGACTGAGTGATGTAGCACGCCACCCTCGCAAGGCACGGACTCGGATATCACCATCGATGTCGGGTTCGGGTCACGCGGGAGTGGGGTGTTACAGGAGTTGAACCCATTAGTAAACAATAAACCCACAGATCTAGACGCCTCAGGTCTTGACGCCTTGCAAAGTGAACCAAGAGTCCTAGCAAGATAAGGAGAACAAGAATCAGGACCGAAACTTATAAAATACAAGAGAAATGGAAAGAAGAACAAAGGAAACACAACTGATTCGTTGTCGCAAGGTACAAGGATCTGGTAATCTGAACAAGGTAGAGAAAACGAGAGTGAGACCTTTTAGAGAACGCGAGAGAGGCGTGAACATAAGAGAGACATAAATGAGGTTGGCAAAAAATTTAAGGACAAAATTAGCATTGGCCTGTTTGGCATTTAGCTATTAGCTGGTTTTTGTTGTATTTCGTGAACCTTGAATTAGCTCTATTTTAGTTGATTAAAGGCTTTCAGTTGTTTGACATACTGAATTTTATGTTTGGTAAGAACATGTAAAAATAGATGTTGGAGCTCAAACAACTAAAATTTGAAAAGCTACTGGTACCCAACGTTTGGGGTAATCAGCTGATTACCCCAAACCCAAACTACCAAAATACCTTAGCCGTTTACGTCTCTCTCGTCCTCATTTTAGTTTCTGATTGAAGGATTAGATTCTAAGGATTGGACAAAGGTTTGCGAATCATTGAATAATGCTAGGCGACTTGTAATTCATCACTCATCTCTCTTGCTTCCAATCTTGTAAGACTTTCTTTTCCTCTAATCTCCCAATTCACGAGGGTTTGAAGTTGTTTGTGTTTTTTTTTTTTTGGTAGTGGGTGTTGCTAAAGATCGACACTTTATGAGTTTTGTGTAGGGAAAAGGTGATTGTGGTGGTGGTAAAGGCCATGAAGAACCCTAGAAGTGCTCTGTGCAAGACTACAATCATGGCTTCTTCTGATATTTTCAATGCTTTTAGTGACAAATTGCTCAACTCCATGACTGATGCATTTGATAACTTGGTATCTACAGGCACACCAATTCCATCTCTGTTCTCTTCAACTTTCTGTTTCTTTCCTTTCCTACTTTTGATTTTGATTCCATCTTCACGTGCGTGTGTATGTGTTTGGTTCTATAGCTACTGCTCAGGCAAACGTTTTGTATGTAAAGAAGCTAACCGAGCACTCAACAGAATGGTGACTTCCATGAATCCTCTGCCTCTTCTTCGCAAGCTCCATGCTTCGGCGCACAGAGATTCGGCACCGACGCTTTCGGTGGCGGAGATGGCAGACATAGTGTTGATTTTCGACTTCAACCGGATGCTCATCAATGGCAATAGTGACAATTGGGTGGTGACCCAAATGGATCTCACTAATTTGTTCAATCGACTTCTGTACACTGTGCCCTGGAACTCTCTCATGGTTTGTGCTCTCGACTTTTGGTTAGCCTATTTGATCGACACATTCTTATTTCTTTTTGACGAGTTAATGAAACTAAATGCATATAATTCTTGTGTTTTCAGCTACTGGAAGAGTGACGACAAAGGTAGATCTTTACGCCTTTGGAGTCGTTCTGATGGAGATGCTAACTGGAAGAAAAGCCCTTGATGACTCTATTTAAAGCATTGCCGTTCAAACTTTGTTTAAAAATGATGATGTTATTGACAAGCACATTTAAAGTTAAAGCATGCATATATGTATATATACAATAAAATGAAAATTGTTTGTTAAAAAGTTGCTTGCCAATTTAGAGATGTAATGCGAAGTTAATGGTATGAATAATTGACTTAAAGGTACCAAGTATAATACGAAGTTAGACATATAAGTTAACTATTTTTGTTAATATTCATTTATTAATATATAAATCAAAATATACATAAAAAAGAAAAAAGAAAGAGAGTTGGACAACCACCATATAATTTGAAAGTAAGAGTATAACTTGTCTTGGACAATTAAAATTTCTTGTTGATTGATCATGCCTTTAAAGTTGATTATTTAATATTTACAAATTTATTTTATATTTTTCTAATATTATTTAACTATTTAATAGTTCTTTTTGTTACCAAAAGAAGTATAATTATCTTAAATTATTATATATAACCAAATAGTAATTTAATAAAAAAATTTAATATATATATATATATTATAATTTTATATAATTTTTGCATAATATTCACAAGTTAATTCTATTACTCATTTTAAATTAAGAGATCAAATAATTTTAAATTAAGTAATAAATATCAATATTACGATGATGATGATGATTATTATTATTATTAAATAACTTAATTTTTATAAAATTAAATATTTATAATTTAAATTTCTATAAAAATATTCAACTAAATACTAAGATATATAATATTCATACCCTTATAATTTTGAAATACTGAGATATATAATATTCATACCCTTATAATTTTTTTTAAAGTCATGTCCTTATCAGTCATTTTACACATAAACAGCTAATACTAAACAGCTAATTTTACCAAACATTTCTAACAAACAACTAATACAATCTGCTGGTCAAATCAGCTGATAGAATCAGCTAACAGCTAATACAATCAGTTATTTGCCAAACATGGCCTTTATTAGCTATTAGCTGATAGCTGATTATATCAGCTGATTTGACTAATGGATTGTATTAGTTGTTTGTTAAAGATGTTTGGTAAAATTAGTTGTTTATGTATAAAATGACTTATGAGGATATAACTTTAAAAAAAATTATAAGGATATGAATATTATATATTTTAGTATTTCAATAAATATTCTTGTAAGAATTTAGATTTTAGATATTTAATCCTACAAAAATTAAGTTTACAACTGTAATAAAAATATAGAATATATAACAATAATAATAATAATAATAATAATGCCTCACCCATCACCTTCAAAACTTAAGGCTCTAGTCATATTCACAATGTTGTTTTTTATTTATTTAGTCATCACCTACTTCTAGTTAGTTGTTTTCTTTGTTCATTGAACCAAGAAAAAATAAATAGAGAACGAGAAGTAGCTTTCATCTCACATGGCCTCCAAACACAGCACTGCCCAGTTTTGTTTGTTCCTTTCTTTTGGTTAGCCCAAATCTCTGTACTGTTCCCTTAGTTTTGTCTGGTTTTCTTCTTCGTCTCTCAGAAATGTTTTGTTATGTTTCTTTATATGCAACTTGTCTTCTTCTTAATCGTACATTCCCAAACATCTCTTTGTCCTTTAAGCTTTGCTCTTTATTTTTGGTATTTTCCCCTTTCACTTTTAACTTCTTATAGGATTCTCTAATTTTTAAGGTTAGCTTCTTCTGTTGGATCATGTCTATGCATTCCGAAATGAAGCAGCAGATAGTATGAGGGTAAGACGGAGCAAAGTAGCAGGGGAAAATTGATAGTGAAATAAAAATTTCAGTTGACGGAGATGAAACGCTCCTTCAGAGGAGCTGGTTTAAAATCAGCTAGTTGGATTGAATCAGCCAACCCAATCAACTAATAACCAAACAACTTTAATAACTTTTATATAAAGTCAACAAGCTAAAATAAGTCAATCAGTTAAAAAAGAGCTGATCATGTCTTCGCTAAACAAGGTCATTATGAGAAAAATAAACAGCTGATTCCTTGAAACACTATGTCCTAATAGCTTTTTAATTTTGGCAAACAACACAAATAGATGGTTGATGAAGTCAAACGTCTCATTTTTAGTCATTTAGCTAAAATTAGCTGAGTAACTGTTATCCAAATATGACCGAAATTTTTTTGAATGTGGGCATTAATTTGTACTGATAAAAATAAATTTTCTCGGATTATAAGTTTATAACAGCAGAATTGGATGTTTTTAATGTCACAAATTATCTTACCAGTTCACTCAGATACTAAAGCCGCGTGCGAAAGTGCAGAAATACATCCAGCACTCTATTCGGAGCCACGTGGCAGGAACCCATTGCGTCTCTGAAATTTCATGGGCCACCCTTAGCCAAGTAGAGAGAGAAGATAGGCAAAGTGATGAAAGCAGGAGAACTGCTACCAAAATTAGTTAAATCAACATCGGCTTCGATGGCTGGGATCGCTACTTCTTGTTTAACTCTTTCTTCCAGAAGGTAGTTACTTCTCTCTGTTTCAAGTTTCATGCTTTGTTGCATGAGAAAAAGTTTCAAGCTTTCTCCTTCTTTTTTTGTTTTTGTTTTTTGTATATTTAGCTTTAGTTCTGTAATTCAGAAAAAGTTTCACACTTGCGATTCATTTTCCCATTTTGGTTTCTTGTTTTTTGTCATTCTTACAAGTGGGTGTGTGAAATTTCCATTGCTCAATAAAAAAAATTTCCATCAAAATGGAGTAGGGACAACCATGATCCTAAATGCAATTTTCCTTTTGGCCCAAGTTAGACAAGTTTTTGTGTATTATGGTATTTTAAAAATGTTTATTCAATGTTTCGGTTTGTTATTTGTTTCCTTTTCCCTACGTGATTTCAATGTTGTTCCTTTTCTGCATAATGCTAGAGAAGTCTTTGGAACGAATGTTTCTTAATTTTCTGCTTGTTCTGTCTATATATATATGAGAGCAACTTTGTAAGAAATTAGAAATTCTTATGTTCCTGGGAATAAGGAATCAGAGTTAAATTTTCAGAAACTTTCCGGCTTCGTGTTTAGAATATCAGACCCTTCATGGAAGGACGACTCCAGGCAAAGTAAGTGACTTGAGAAGTTTTAGAGTAAAAGCAGAAGTCAACTATGTGAATGGAGAAGAAGCAAAACAACTTATAGCAGATAAGGGTTACCTAGTTCTTGATGTACGGGACAAAACTCAATACCAGCGAGCTCATATAAAATCATGCTATCATGTACCTCTTTTCATTGAAAATGATGACAATGACTTTGGTAAGGCCTCTCACCTGGTGATAGTGTCCTCCGATGGCCATTTGTTCTTGTTTCCCAATTCTCTTGGGATATTCCTGTGCAGGCACAATTGTTAAAAGGACCGTACATAACAATTTTGCGGGATTGTTCTTTGGATTGCTGTTTACTAAGCTTAATCCTGAATTTGTGGAGTCTGTGAAGACCCAGTTTTCACCTGACAGTAAATTGTTGGTTGTATGTCAGGAAGGGTTAAGGTCAGTTATTATTCAAACACCGTATCTTACCTCTGAATTCTGTTAAATGCCAGTACTTTCTTTTTGATATAGAATAGCCAAGGCGTTAAAACAGCCAGCAGAAACCAGTTGAAAAACCCTGTTAAGCTAGGAAAGAACTGGGAAAAGTAAGATGCTCTTTTCCAGTACAATCCTTTGGGTAAAGTTGAAAATGATAATACGAATTCACATGCATTTGAATGAGTATAATTCATAGAACTTGGACCAAAGTCATATACAGTGAAAGCAGGGATACATCAAATTGGAGTTACAGAGAGGGAAAGTATTTGATTTAGTGCTGATGGATTACAAGTTTGATTGGATAGTTATTATGATTTTAACATGTAAGGATTGTAACTTTTAATGCTTGTTCATAAAAATTAATTACCTCTTCCAATAGGTAATGAAATAGATTAGTAAAAACAAAGAACTTAAAATTTTTCCTAAATATCTGTGTTAACGTAGATATATGAATTTCATAAACTCATATTGTTATCCTTTTATTTTAATTTAGATAATTCTACATAAATGTTGAATGTAAATTTTTTTGAATAATCTGCAATACAAATAATTGAATGCAAAACACTTCAACCAATGCGTAGCATAAATACTGGATCTGAAATTGCGTCTAAATGGTTTCCTTTTATCTGATATCATTTCTTGTAAAGCCTGCATTAGCATAACAATCCGATTAAACCTTTTATTTCTGATGTCAAGGTCTGCTGCTGCAGCCAAGAAGTTGGAGGATGTTGGTTTTACAAACATAGCATGTATAACATCAGGCCTTCAATCAGTAAAGCCAGGTTAGTTTCTGAATTCTGATTCTGACCCTTCTAGCACACCAGCTTAAAATGTATGCCAAGTTAAAGAATTGGAAGAGAGCCTTTTGTGCAGGAACATTTGATTCTGAAGGTTCTTCAGAATTAGAAAATGCTGGCAAAGCTGGTTTGGTAACTATTCAAGGCAAAATCTCAGCAGTACTAGGAACTGTTCTTATCTGTAAGTCCACGGTCTACTAGAACATGAAGGGTGATGTGTTATTATACACTGGTGATTTAGTCCTCCTAACTCAACTATCATTTCCTTATAGGTGCATATCTGTTCATCACTTTCTTCCCTGAACAAGCAGAGAAGTTGTTTCAACTGGCACCAAGTAGCTAGATTAAATAAAAATCCCAAACTTCTGTAAACATGTAAAGCCTATGATGGCTAAAATTCTTGCCCCAACATTGATCCTAAAAATCTTTTTGGTGGCTTTTGATTAGTGAGAAAAATTAGGTGTTTACAGTATTTTTTTCCCCCCCATTTTTATGTGCACTCATATGTTAATCACAAGAGCTATGATTGATATTGTTTTATATCAATATTTAAAATTACCACAAATGCACGACATAACTTGTAGCTAACACAGACAAATATGAGTATATCTCATGAAGACTCTAAGTACTAGTATTTAGCCTTTTTTATTATTTAAACTATGATTAAGATTTTTGGTTTGGTAATTAAAAATTAAACTAAATAAACAAACTAAGAATTAAAACAATTATGAAAGCAAGACAGAGGAAAGTATTTAGAATAATCAATATCACATAATAGTGTCTAGGTGATGTATAACCATTTATTATGCAATTATATTATTGATTATTGGACCCTAGAGATTCCTATCTTATAGTAATATCTTTCTCAAGACTATTAACAATAAATCTATCAGTTGATTAATCGAAATCTTTCTGGTTAAAATCCTTAGGATTGTTTTATAGATTTATGAATTTCACTATTATGTTTAATCTTAATCTGGAGGATTTATGTTAGCCTATCTTTAGGTTTATATACAACTTCTTCCAATTATGATAAATATATTTATACAAGAGGATTTCTCAATTTCATTCATATGAAATCAAATCATGTACTAATATTCAGATAAATTCGAATAGAAATAAAATGCATAACTAAATCGTAATAAATTAATCAATATAATTGCATTAAATAAAAGATCAAAACATATTATTATAGCAAACTAGGGTCATCACAAAATGAGTTCAATAACAAAAATGTAGAAAAACTAATAGAAAACAAAAAAGTCATAATTCTAAGCCTTCTTTTTTCTTTTGTTGGATGTTCTTGCAAGTTTGGATTTGATGTTGTAATCTAATCGATCTCTTGACGTATTCTTCGTGCTTTCCTTGTCCTTTGATCAAAACTATCACCTCTGTATATGTCTCAAGACTAAAAATTGCTTGAAAACTCAAGTCTCCCTTGTTTGTCTTTGTTCGTGGTCTTTTATGGCAAAAACTAGAGTTATTGGGTTATATACAGTCAACTTACATAATCATGTGCGTGACCTTGTATCTTCAAAAATACTTGAATTCACGATTTCTCATGGACACGAAGACTTATATGGGCAACATACATGGTCGTGTATATCAATATACATGAGCATAAAACTCCACACGACCAGAAATAAAATTTTTCGATCTTCACACGTTTAAAGAGACTTACACAGTCACTTTACAGAGTTGTATAGGTCCTTTGTTGCTTCAAACTTTCATTCCATATCACTGTTAGCTTAAGGTTTATTATTAACGATTTTGATGACGACCTTATAATATTTCAAAATTCAAATTAGATTTATTTTCTTGTATAGGTAATAATATATTTTTCAAAAGGAAATAAAATCATATGATAAATGCTTCCTTTATTGCAGAAACCTTCCTTGTGAACTTACTTGATTTATTAGAAATGATTCCATAATATTTGGAAGGATCTTATAAATCACAATCAGCTCCGTGATATGATCATTTGTCTTAACATCTGGTTACTGGAAGATTTTATCAAATATGGTATTGAAGATTCAAATTCAATTCAAGATATAGGAGAAGCAACGGCTAGTTGAAGAAGATGTCTATTTAAGGAAGAGTCACTGCATTTGCGAATAGGGGACATACGTCAGACCTTCTAAATACATCAATAACACTAATACTCTTGAAAGTCATATTGTTATCAAATCTTTTGTGCTTTAGAAAGTGAAAATTCCTTTTAAGAGAAATCATCGAAGTTTATATCGAGCAAATCACTTTTTCATTTGTTAGGAGCTTGTAGAGGATAGCTAAATACTACTAGTTTGGAAGGTTGGAGAACCTTGAAAAATATGTACTCGTGAGCTTGAAGAGGCTTGTCAAATTACTACTTGGGATTTTATTGAAACACTCAAGTTGGATACTTAGGGACTTGCCGAACTAGTATAAATCAACTATGTCATTCTTCTCTCTCTTTAACTTTTAAATTTTTGCATTATATTGTGTGTGTATGTTCATTTTAGTAAGAAGCTCCTTCACTTTTATAATAAGCTCCTTCTATTTTTAACCTACAATAGGTTCCTTTCAGTGTTAACAGGCGTCTTCTGTTTTAAATTGTTTTGACATGATTTATCATTTAACGGGGTCTTACCATCTAAAATGTAGCGCCCCTTACCGCAAGGTATGCACCAAGACGCCCGGAGGTCATTCCGATACATAACCTACGATAAGGGTGAGCTACGTTCGATCACTACATTCACTTCTCATGGCATCATATCAATATTCGCTTATAAAGCATCAATAGAAAAACCATAATATTTTAAAACCAACTTTTTTCCTCATTTTATTTCATAAAACCCGAATGTCTACATTGTGTCTTTCAATATTTCTATATGTGCATCATCAAAACCCTATACAAAAGTACTACATGAAAGAGGAAAATATACCAAATCTAACTAATCTATCCAAAAATCTCAGCTGACCGACCTTTGAGCCATAACTTCTCCTGCCAATCACAGTCTACGCGGCTGGTAGAGCCTCTCAGTAGCTAGAGTCGTCTCTCAGTTTTGAAAAGAAAACGTTGCAATTTTGGTGAGTTTTGCGAACTCAATGAGGTAACCATCATCGATGGTTCACTCGATCCATGAAACACATCAATTCACAAAACAATTATTTCACAACTTTACATTTTACATGAGTAACATAGTGTCACTTAAGCATACACAATTTTGCATTTCACTCAATCAAACATACTTAACGAGATACATATGAAATACTTATAAAACACTTTTCAAATTATTACGATGGTATGACCGAGTGCCTGAACTGTCCCATATAGGACACATTAAACGTTGAGCCTAAGGCTCTGAATCACTTTTGAGCTCAAGGCTCAGTTTCACTCGTTGAGCTTTAAGCTCTAATCAGTGGCTACGCTAGTCACAACTGCCATTATCTGATTATGCATTCATGAATGGAATGCATGTACCATAATCAATCACATTATAAAGCACATAGGTCTTCACATTCACATTCAAGCAGCACTTCAATATTTCAATCCACATTACACAATCATCGGACCTCCTGTCCGGAATCCACAATCAAGCACATTCATTTATCATTCAAAACATAAATTAAGCAAACAAGTAACTAAGTGAGACCATCTAAGTTACTCACAAGTTGCTCCTGAGGCTAATACCTGGAAGATTCGGCAACATCTGGAGGTTGACGTTCCAGTTGCTCCTATATAACAAATAATATACACAATATCACAAGTTGTACAATCATAAATATTCAATAATGTACATGTATGAAATGAATTATGTACAATGCATAGTCATGATAATCCCGGATATCATTCCATAAATTCTTTACAACACCATCCCCATATCAAAACTCATCTAAGTATAACTTATACTTAGGTTTATGCCTCACTAAAACCATTGAATTCACAATTCATTTCTCATTGAATCACTTCAGATTTTTCTCCAAGACAACCCTTTCGGGTCTACTGTTCACGTTTAGTGGAATAACACCCATTCATATTACCGAAGAGCACACTCACTCTACCCTTCCCACGTTTTTCACTCAATCTTTCTCAATTCATTCAGATGGCTGTGATTTTTGTTGGAGATGTAGAGCAATCTCTTACGAGTCTAATGGTTTAAGAATCAAGTCATTTGAGTGTCTAGAGAAGAAGTTATGGACAAGGAATCCAATATGGTTTTATCCTCAATCATATTGAACCTATCGTGGGACAATTGGCATAACTTTTTATAGAGATATCGGAATTAGGTGTTCTTTGGATGGTTCTAAAGAGAACTTCAAGAGCTACAACTTTCATGGAGACCTCAAAGACAAATTCTATCTTCTAAAGGTCAAAAATAGGAACAAAAGATATAAGATGAACAATGCATAAGAAGATGCACAGTGCATAAGAAGATGAACCGTGCATAAGAAAATGCAAGGTCAACATAAGAAGACGCACAGTGCATAAAAAGATGCAAGGTCAACATAAGAAGATGCAGAAGGTCAACGTGAGAAAATACAAGGTCAACATAAGAGGATACAGAAGGTCAACGTAAGAAGATACAAGGTCATCATAAGAAGATATAGAAGGTTAACGTAAGAAGATACAAGGTCAACATAAGAAGATACAGAAGGTCAACGTAAGAAGATATTTCTGTCTACAATGCATGAGGAGAAAGGTTTCTACAGGCTCTTCCTCACATCACCAAAAGTTTTGAATCACTAACTACATTCTCCAGAGTATCTCCACTAATAAAGATCATAACTTTTGACTTAGATGTCCAAAAATTCCATACTATATACCGTTGGAAAGATAAAAGAAAGATCTATAACTTTCGTGAAAGCTATTTCATCAAAATCTATCTAAATTGGTATAGAAATTTCACGAAAGTTTCAGATCGAATTCATTACTATTTCAACTTCAATTCACTTTTACAACACCTAATCACTAATAATCTTTCAAAAACTAAATTAACACTATAACTAAAATTTTCATCCCAACAATAGAGTATTTACGAATGTACACATAAATGCCATTTTCCAAGCAGATGACAGTAACTCATCAAATTTATTTCATAAATCCCCAACTCTAAAGGATTTATTCACTATTTACCGGCTGAAAACTCCAAAATCTTCAATTATCTTCAAGCCCTAAACTCCATACAATTTACGTATTTTACTGTGTACAATGACTAGCTTCTGGTTTTTCTTAGGGTAGAAGACACAAATAGCAAAATGGGCTTGGTATAGGAAAGGAAAAGTATAGAAATCTCTTAGAAGGTGTTTGATGGAAAACTCTGTGTATGGGAAGAAAATTTGAAGAAGATGATGATGAAGAAGGAACTTAGACATATAAATTAACCTTTTAACTCTCAGCGAACAGTAACCTACTTCTAGCAAAAGTACAAAAAGCCTAACTGGCACTTGTCACTTTCCTACTACCTAAGCTCTAACTTAGTTTCTTTTGAAACTAACTCCCTTAACTTTCATCTTTATAATCCAACTATCTCCAAATCTTCTTTTGATTTCTTTTTTTTTTCCTATTTTCTATAATTTTCTGAAATTTATTCCTAATTTCACCAAAATTCACAAATACAATATTTTTACTAACCAATATAATTTTCAATATAAATAAATTCAAAATTCTCAAAACTCCTAAAAAATCACAACTCAATCTCATTATACCCGGAATTATCCATGAATGCATGTATAATTTTTTTATGCACAACAACTTCACTATTCATATGTATATGTATGACATATTATGCATGAACATGGAAATGCATTTCTAACTCTCATTAATCACTCACATCTACCATTTTAACCTTCCCACAAGTAATGGGATGTTACATGAAAGGCTCATGTTGTTTAACTGGCTTATATTGTCTAACAAGCTTCTATTGTTTTAAAACTTTAACAGGCCCCTGTCTTTTATCTCTTACGTGTGTTTGTTTTATCAGTAACAATTTCATCTGAATTCTTCTCCTTTTGGTCCACAAACGCAATTATTACCTATAAATGCACTTGAATAGAAATAAGTACCAAATAATAAAAATATAAAATAACAAGCAAAAGATATAAAATATGGGTATATAATTATAGTCAAATAAACACTTATCAATCATTGCCACACTTTAGGTTTTGCTTGTCCTCAAGCAAATCATAATCTAACTTATTAATCTAAAAAACATCCATCTATTATCAACTCCAACCTATCCGTATATACTCTAAACCATCAAATCATTTTGATGAAATACAGTTAGAATAAAGTTATCTTATAACTAACTTCATAAGTCAATATCATCAATAATCACATCAATAATCTTTTTGAAATCAAAAGCATAAATCTTTGTACTCTCACCAAGGTTTCACTCAATGCACTCAAGTGTTTAGGGTGAAAAGTATTAAACTCTTAAATAAATGCGTAGCATAACTCTTAACCATAAAGTTGCAATATTTTCATATCTCCACTAATTATATGTAGATTAAAAACAAAAATCATTGGTCTTTACAAGGTTTTAATTATGTTTAGGTAAGGTATGATTAAGATAATCAAAGGGTTGATAATATTGAAAGAAATTTACAATAAACAAGATTACCAATTACTTAGTCTTTCGCAATATAGGTCCTTCATAACTTGAATCCATTAGTACCATAACTCAAACACTTTTCTTTTTTTATTCTTTTTTATGTTATGCTCGTAACATTTTTTTTACAATTAAAAAATATCGAACCTTTGCAAAATTCAAATTTCAAGCAATTGGGTAATTGTAAATACTTGTAGGGTTCAAATTGATTAAAAAAAATACTTCAAGATAAGGTAAAAGCTAATATTTATGTTATAATCAATGAAAAAGGCCATGGTTCAAAAATTGGTTACTCCTAAGGGATAAAAAATGGTAGGCAATTTTCAAATAAATAGGCTTAAGTAATTGTTAAATCTAAGCGTCTTTATCATTTTAATGCTTCTTATTTAACAAATGTGATCTCAATACGGATAACAAAAGCAAGTTTTAGAATCATCCAACTATGCATGATTACACACATGAAAGAATAAAAAAGTGCAAAATTTTATGTATTTTTCTCTTAGGCATAAAAACTCATGAAAAAAATGATCTAATATGTGTAAGTAATATGCAATTTTCATTCAAATTGACTATTTCGATGATTACTAACAATATGACTTATAAAAGTACATTTATTCTAACTTTTATCCTTTTGCATACTGATTCAAATCAATAATCAATCATGAAATAAAGTATTTATTGACAAATTTCAACTACTTCAGAATATCAGTTAATGAAATTTAATAATAAAGATTATAATAAGCTTAAGAAAATTATAATCCCCTTCCCTACACTTAAAATTATACATTGTCCTCAATGTAAACAATATAAGCATATATGAATAAAAAGTGAAAAAGTGGAGGAATTTGGTACTTCCCTGAGTAATAAGATTTTTCAGATTCTGATTTCAATGAATTTGGGACCGTCCATTTGATATGATATACAAACATCCTTGTAAGATATAAATCAAAAGGATAAAAAGATAGAAGAAAATAAAAATAATGAAAATAACTAAGAAACATGGAAATAAAAATAACATAAAGGAAAATGAAATAAAGTCTTATGCTAACACAAAAAAATGGAAACAAAATGAAATAAAAATAAAGCATATCTTAATTATTGGATTACCTCCCAAGTAGCGCTTGTTTAATGTTATTAGCTCGACATACTCTTCATACTTACCATCATCCTGGGTCTATAATTAGTGACTTACTTCTACTCATTTCTCCTTATAAGATTTTCGTAGCCTATAAATAAGTCATATGTTGTAAGATAGTAATAAGGACGTAATGTAGTAATAACTCCCTAAATCTTCAGTTAACTCAAAAAGGTTGTCTTGAAGGAAGTGAGAACCATTCATACTTAAGGTGAATGCCAGTGATTCATTAGTAGTTTCCTCAATTGACTCCTCCTTTTGTTCTTCCTTAACTTCCTTTGTCTACTCTTTTACTTCCTCCTCATCATCTTCTTCAATCATCTTTTGCAACTTCTCTACTTCCTCTTTTTGGATAGAGACTTCCTCTAGTTGTTGGATAGAGGAACCCTTTTCTTCTTCTTCCTCTACTCCCTCCGTCATTTGTTCATCAATCTCTTCTAAAGTAGCAGTTACCTCCTTGCCTTCTTAATAAGCAACACTAATAATGAAGTCAACCTTCGTTTCTTCTTCACGTTGAGGTGTTAATAAGCTCAAATAGTATGTTGTATGATGCTCAACATATTCACGCGAAGAAAATTTTTCTTTGAATTTACGTTGGCTAGCTACACTTTTAGAAAGACATTCCATTATATTACTTATAATACTTTCTTCTCATTGTTGTTGCTATAAATATTTAGTTGGAGCATAACTATTCCATCCATAAGCGTAAGGGTTGCTCCACTCTGAATGATAAGTATTCTTGGATGGTGTAATCTAAGGTTGGTTGTGCATGTTTGGTTGCTCCACATATAATTTGGTGTTCGACATTTATGACTATAATGATTACTCCCACAAATGTCATAACACAATATGGAATTCAGTTGAGCTTTCGAAAACATATCACCGAACCTTTCTTTCTAAAATTGTGATGTTGCCATAGGTGATGACATATTATAACTCTTATGAGAATACTGTCCACTTCATCCTTCCATTGTGAGTTATGGCTATAGTGATAAATCTTAAATCCTAACAATAAGCCATAATCTCAGAGTCAAAGTAGAGAAGTTCAAAAGATAAACAAATGAATAAGTCAAAAATAAAATAAAATAAATACATTAATAATTATTACATTAATAAAAGCTAGGCTTTCCTAACATTGCAGTCCTCCACGACGGCACCAAAAACTTAGTTGATATTATTTTATATCAATATTTAAAATTATAGCAAGTGAACGACATAGTTGTACCTAACACAGGCAAGTATGAGTTGATCCCACGAAGACTATAACTACTAGTATTTATCTTTTTTATTATCTAACCTATGAATAAGATTTTTTTAATTAAAAATTAAACTAAATAAACAAACTAAGAATTAAAAAAATTATGAACTCAAGACAGAGAAAAGTACTTAGAAAATCAATATCATATAATAGTGTCTAGGTGATGAATCCCCCTAAGAATCATTGACTATTAACCCTTTATCATGTAATTAGATTATTGATTATTGGACTGTGGAAATTTCTATATTATGTTAATATTTTTCTCAAGACTATTAACAACTAATCTTTTAGTTAATTAATAGAAAATTTTCTAGTTAAAACCCCTAAGATTACTTTATTGATTTATGAATTTCGCTATTAAGTTTGACTTTAATCTAGAAGATTTACGTCGGCCTATTTTTAGATTTGCGTGCAAATCCTTTCAATTATGGTAGATATATTAATACAAGATAATTTCTCAATCTCAATTATATGAAATCAAATTATGCACTAATATTCTATATATATTAGAACAAGAATAAAACGCATAATTGAATTGCAATAAATCAGTCAATATAATTGTATTAAATAATATATCAAAACATATTGTTATCAAAAACTAGGTTTCATCACACCTAAACACTAAACACGTTTAGTTACTCATAGAAAACGAAATCAACAACAAACATTCAAAAAAATAATAGAAAACAAAGATATCATAATTCTAAATCTTCCTTTTTCTTCTATTGGATCTTCTTGCAAGTTTAGATTTGATGTTGTAATTTAAAAAATCTCTTGGCATACTCTTCTTGTTTTACTCGTCTCTTGATTGGAGCTATTGCCTCTGTATGTGTCTTATGACTTAAAATTGCTTCAAAACTCGACTCTCCCTTGTTTGTCTCTGCTCATGTTCTTTTATAGTAAAAACTATTGTTTATAGGTTATAAATAGTCAACTTACACGATCGTGTAAGTGATTGTGTATCTCCAAAAACACCTGAATTTACAATTTTACACAAGCATAGAGACTTACACGAGCAACATACCAGGCATGTAACTCCACTTGACCATAACTAAAATTCTTCAATCTTTACATGTTTACAAAGATTTATACAGTCATTGTACACGGTCATATAAGTCTTTAGTTGTTTCAAAATTTTGTTTTATGCTATGATTTCATCCGAATTCTTCTCCTTTTGGTTTATGAAGGCAATCGTTACATATAAATGCACTTGAAAAGAAATAAGTATCAAATATACAATAAACTATAAAATTAACAAGCAAAACACGTGAAATATGAGTTTATAAGTATACTCTCATAAACATTTATCAAGCTCTTTCATTATTAAAACGTTGGTTTTCCTAAGTTATTGGCTGAGGGAATTAACAGTAGTTGTTGCTCTTTTAATTTTTGTGTTGGCACTAAAGTATGCCTTGCTTGCATTTTCATACATGAAAAGAAAGTGCAGAGGGAATTCATCATCCCATGTGGTTCATGTTTATATGGATTAGTATTGGACTTAAAAACTCTATAGTCATATTTGGCAATCAGCATATTGTATTAGCTGTTAGCTGATTCTATCAGCGGTTAACTAATAGTAAATTATAACAGCTGATTTGAATAGCATATAATATTAATTATTTATTAAAGATGTTTAGTAAAATTAACTATTTAGTACTAGTTGTTTATATGTAAAATGACTTACGAGGACATGACTTAAAAAATTATAAGAACATGAGTATTATATCTTAGTATTTCTTTGAATATTCTCATAAGAATTTAGATTTTAGATATTTAATTTTACAAAATAAATATATAAATATTTTTATCATCAATATAATTTTATTAATTAGTTAATTTAAAATTATTTGATCTCTTAATTTGATATAAGTTAACTTGTGAATGTTATTCAAAAAATATATAAAATTTCGTTGTAATATATTTTTTATTTAAAATATTATATTATAAACATATTTTTCTAGTAAGTTATTGTTTGTTTATATGTAACTGCAATGGCTATTGCCATGGCTTGAACATTACAACATAAAAGAGGACCTTTGAAGTGCACATCCCAAATAACTTAAATTTTGTGTATCAAAGTCTTTGGACAATGGCAGTGTACATAGTAAGCGAGGGCATAATTGTCATTAATGCATAATTTTAATAAGGTGAAGATCAAAACGTTACTCTTAGTAGCTTTTTAAAAATTAGTTGATTGGGTTCAATCAGTCAACCCAATTAGCTGATTACCAAGCATCTTTATTAGCTGTTTGACCATGTCAAACAACTAAAATCTTTGAATCAACCACTTGCCAAACGAGAACTATGTATGATAAAAGCAACCTAGGTTTACACACATCTGTTCAAAGGAAAGTTTTAATTTCAACCATAAACCAAACCTGCAGTAAGTCTAGTTTTTAGACCAACGTTATAGATTTTGTATCGTACTGGTCAGAAAGTATCATACCTACCAGAAAACGGTACAAAACTATGTTTAAAGGTACTGATCATCGGTGTCGATCGGTACCAACAATTTCGCATGGTAGTTGCCAGTACCGAAAACTTTGAAAAACAAGGGTACTATTTAGCAAAACTTTCAAAAAAAATTTAAATTCTTCCCACCTCCTACCTCTGCCATCCCCCTTTTTCAAAGTTTTTTTAATTAACTATTTACTTATTTAGTTCAACTTTTATTTTGATTTTTTAATTTATATTTGTAAAATAAAATAAATATTTTATTACTAATAATGATTATAAATTAAATAAAACTTAAAAATAAATTATTTTTATTTAAATTTATTTAAATATGTTATATAATATTTATTAATAAAAATATTTTAATTTTTAAAATAAATAATTTAAAAATTATTATTTATAAACTAATATTTATTTTTAGATATAGTTTAATTATTAAATCAAAATTTATTGGAAATTTATATATTTTAACATATTTATAATTAATTATATCTGTTAATAATTATTAAATTAATTTTATAAATTAAATTAAATTAAATTAAATTATTTATAATTTTAGTAATAATTAATTTTAATTAATTAAATATATAATATTAAATTAAAAATTTTAAATTCTTATTAATAATAAATATATTCAATTATATATATTTACTTGATAGTAAATTAAATAATATGTATTGTTATTTCAGGTTTCACTTCTAGTTGGTCATTTTCTTATCACAAACTCTTGTTGTAAATTGTAATAAAATTTTTCTTGTTCTTTTTATTTGATGTTTTGATGTAATTATTGTTTATTATATGATGAAATTGTAATATTTCAAATACCTTGTATTATGCTTAATTTTATACATGAATGATGATTAAATGATCTTTTTTGTATAGCAATTGTAGTTATTATTTATATGTAAAATATGTGAAAATTAATGTTAATAAAATAAATAAATTGTTATTATTTTAAATTCTTATTCTTATGATTTTTTGAGACATAGTTGATATAAAATTATAAAGTAATAGACTATTTTATAATTTTTAAAAATTCAACTACTATTTTATAAATTTAAAAAATTATCAAAAAATAATATCCGGTATTAACCAATATTAATATAGTACTATATTAAAACTCAATCCGATAGTAATATGAATACGGAATTCATAACATTATTTTCGACGGCTCTTAACACTATTCTTTGGTTTAATGATGAATTAAATGCCAATAGAAATAGTTGCTTATTCTCTGTTTCAGCGTTTTCTGACATTACTTGATCTTGATGCACCCTTTTGCTTTGTGCGTAAATTTTATCCTCTGTTTTAACATTTGGCCAGCCAATGGCTTAAAAAGTGAGCAGGCCATTTCCAACCAACCCTAGGCCGGAAGTTCTGTGCCACCTTTCTTCTGGTTCCTTTTCATTATACTTCAATTCCTAATGTGTTATGAACTCAGCTGCAACAATTGGGAATGCGAGCAATGACCCTCAAGGCCTGCGTAGGAGTACACGTGCAAAGC
>JAOTAX010000005.1:32583091-32594283 GCA_025629825.1 Erythroxylum guanchezii | reverse complement strand
GTGAGAATTAATACAATCCAACCCATTTCTGCCTATTTCCTATTACTCTGTTTGTTTAAGATACGTAAACACTACATAATGTTAACTTTTGCGTCTTATGAAACCATTTTATTACTTAACCGGAGCACATACATAGGTTTCTAACTTTCTAAAAAGGCAGACGCGACGGGTAACTGGAAAACTCCCTCAGAAGCGGCAACTATCTTACTATAAATAATATTTAAAATTGCAACTAAATTCATCTGGTTCTTTGACTTTGTTATCTTAAATTTGTAAATTGCAACTGTAATTCTTAAATTGTGATGGAATTTTACAATTTTATACTTGACTAAAGATCAATAATCACTAACAATCGGATTGGACGTCAATAACATAATTCAATTAACACACATATTGCATAATCTTAACATATATGCCTAAATTTGAGTCGTGCCCGTTACCGTTATGATGCCTATCATTAACCATCATTATCATTTTAACAAAAATGGCCAAGAAGCGAGCAATCTGCCTCCCCCGATAGAAGCGTACAACTAACTTCCTCGGCACATTAACCCAACGCCTCAACCGTAGTTAGATTCTAAGCCAACCTCTCTCAATCTTAGTGCCTTTTAAGCTGCTCAACAACGCTTCACTCACTCACGCTTCATTCTTAAACAATGGCTTCACTGCACTATGTCCTCCTCTTCTTAGCTCTCTCAGCATCTGCCACCAGAGTCTCGTCCCACAACATCACAGAAATGCTTGTTCCATTCCCCGAGTACTCTCAGTTCAACAGCTTCCTCATTCAAACAAAACTAGCCGACGAGATCAACAGCCGCCAAACCATCACCATTCTCACTCTCAACAACGCCGCCATGTCAGCTCTCACCGCCAAGCTCCCACTTTCCGTCATCAAAGCCGCTCTCAGCCTCCTCGTTCTGCTCGATTATTTCGACTCCACCATGCTCCAACAGATCTCCAAAGGCACAACACTCTGCACCACTCTCTACCAAACCACTGGAACTGCCTCTGGTAACTTTGGTTTCGTCAACATTACCGATCTTCAAGGAGGCAAAGTCGGCCTGGGCTCGGCTGCACCCGGCTCAAAGCTCGACTCCTTCTACGTTAAATCTGTGAAGCAAATTCCATACAATATCTCTGTTCTTGAAATTAGTGGCCCTATTATTACTCCTGGTCTCTTAACGGGTACTCCGCCGTCGGCTTCCAACGTTAACATAACGGCGGCTCTTGAAAATGCCGGATGTAAGACCTTTGCGGGTTTACTCCAAAGTAGCGGAGTTATTAAGACCTACGAGTCGGCTGTTGACAAAGGTTTGACCATCTTTGCACCAAACGACGGGGCGTTTAAAGCCGACGGCGTTCCTGATCTCAACAAGCTCACTAGAGCTATTGTGGCTTCGCTTCTACAGTTTCATGCTGCTCCTAAGTACAATCCCCTCGGCTCGTTGAAGATAAGTAAAGATCCCATCCCCACACTGGCCAGTAATGGTGCAGAGAAGTTCGGACTGTCGGCCACCACTGCTGGCAACGAGGTCACGCTTCATACCGGAGTCGATTCATCTAGAGTCGCCAATACGATAATTGATTCTCAACCTCTAGTCATTTTCTCCGTTGACATGGTGCTACTCCCGGTCGAGTTGTTTGGAAAATCGTCGTCTCCGGCACGTGCTCCTGTTCTGGTGAGCTCTCCGTCTCCGGCACCTGCTCCTGTTCGGGTGAGCTTTCCGTCTCCGGCACCTGCTCCTGTTTACTTGAGCTCTCCGTCTCCGTCTGCATCTCCGACTACGACTCCAAGTCCGGCACCAGTAATCGTAGAGGCACCATCGCCGTTGGTGGCTTCACCCCCAGCGCGGTCAACTAAAACACCAGCCGGAGCTCCTGCGGGTGCACCGACTGTATCGGAGAACAGTACGGCGGGTAAGGGTGCGGCCGTACACGTGGGTTCTTCCGCATTGTTCGCATTTCTGGTCACAGCCACTGTTCTTTGTTCGTTTCTCATGGACTGAAACGTATTTACGTAGGTGTGTTACTTCTACGTTTTTAGGGTTCTTTTTTTTGTGGATTTTTTTTAATTTGTAGCCCGGTATTTTTGGGCAGAGGGGTTGATATGTTTGTTTGTTTTCATTTTTATTTTTGGAGTTATAATTTGACTTGGTTTGTCTTTTAAGATAATTGATATCATTTGATGATGTCGGGAATGCAAGCGCATGCGCATGTAGTGCGTGTATTATGAGCTTGACACACGTGGAAGCGAGAGACAGCTAGTTGAATTATAGGTGCGGGTCCACAGGTGTTTCTGTGAGAAAAAATCTGGCGTTATATTCTTCCACCTGTCCAATGGGTTGCTTAATATAATCTATTCACTGATTGTGCTTGTGCACGTAAAAGTTGAGAATGAATGTCCCGTTGGATGAGTAGAGTGAGAAAAGAAATGCTGCGTAACCTCTTTAAATTGACTCAGTAACTTAATAAATTTTTAAGATAATATTTTTTTCAATATTGACTTGAGTTAGTTAAAAAATTTAACAAATTTTGATAAGATAATATATTTTCAAAATACCCCTATGTAAATATAGGGTCCTATTAATATCATAAATTAATAATTATATAAACTTACACAAATATAACTAAGACAATTTAGTCAAATATGATTCTAGTGTTGTTTGTTTTTCTTAAAATTTAAGTTTTGTTGGAGCTCATCTTTAACTTTTCTTATTGCATCTAAAATTTCTAGTATTGTGCTCTCGAACTGTACTAAAAAATTGTGAAGAATTCTAGATACGACAAGTGCTTTCTTACGCGTAACTAGTTCCAAAGGTACTGTATCGTCTTCAACTTCATCATCAACATTATTTTCAAGGATAGTAGCCACAATTTCTTCTAAGCTCTGGACCTCTGAACATGTATCATTTTCACCTGGGTAATCCAATAGGCTATTGACATCCATTTTATTGCGATAGCTGAAATCATTAATCATGGGCTCAAGTTCTTGAATGTCGTTTTCACAAGTGGGTTCATCTACATTCCTTGAGACTTTATCCATTGAACGAATTTTGCAGTGTCGAAAACAATTTGCTATTGTCTCTTGCTGAACATTAACTGTCCAAGCCGAGACTGCAAGATTGATAGCATCCAAAACATTAATCTTACCTGGATCAGATTGTCCTAACTTATAGCCTTCTAAAATCCTACGATAAAATCTCCTATGATAGTGCATCTTGAAAGCTCTTATTATTCCAGCATCATAAGGTTAAATTTTTGATGTCGTGTTGGGTGGCAAGAAGAACAACTCAACATTATGTAACCCTTCACATCTTGGATGTGCTGGACAATTATCTACCACAAACAAAATTCTTTTACCATGCATTTTTTTATCAAACCAATGGATATATTCATCACAAAACACACTTGTCATCCAAGCTCTTTTGTTGGCACGGTAGTGACAATTCAAGCTATTCATGTTGACATTCTTGAAGCAACGTGACTTTGCATAGTTTCCAATAATCCATAAAGGGATTTTTTTCAGGGCCATCCTCATTGCAACAAATAACAATTGTTAGCCTTTCTTTGTCTTATTTTCTTCCTTCAAGTTGCTTCGTAGCAAGAGAATGATCAGTTTGTAACCTGTAAAACAAACCAGTTTCATCCATATTAAAAATATCTTCCATAGCGAACTTATCTATTTTTCCCTTACAGACCAATTGCTTCTCCATGTCTTGCATATCAACCGAACCATTCTCTTCGAAACAATGAAATGACTTGATACCGTGTCGTAGCTTGAATTTCTCAAGCCAACCTTGAGAAAATTTGTGCTCAGAATCTTGTTGAGGGTATAGAAGTTTATTGTATCTCTTGCCTTCTCCAAAATTAACTCTCCGGTCATATTCATACGATTTTGGTACTAGAGAAACCACTCATAAACAACCTTCTCCATATCTGAAAATTTTGCTGGTTTGTGCCACTTGATATCCCTTCCTTTTTCTAGGTTGGCCAAAAGATACTCAGTCGATTGTTTGAGTGTGTTTGAGATTTTACCTTGACTAACTTTCAAATGAAACTTTTCTTCAAGCCACAATTGCAAATCTTTTTGAGTACATGTCGAATGATTTCTCTTGTACTCACATAATTCTTTGCGTATTTGATTTGTCATTGTTGATTTCGTGACACCATTTAGATGAGGAACCATTGTTGGGTGTGATTTCAAGAAATTTTCTATCTTGTTTATAAAGTATTTTCTATCTCCATCATACGTACATATGTACACTGAATGTTTTTAGTAAAAATACAATGAATAATACTTAATTATTAAGACACAATGAGCATTATTTATTATTTTTTATTAATATTATGTACAATGAATCTATGTTTTAGATTCATTCAATTAATATGAAACATGAATTTTTCCAAGATACAATGCTTTTTGATGTAATCAAAATTTAAATTCAATCAATTATAAAAATCTCTTTAAATTAATAAATATTAATTTATCGGTTAATTAACATTTTTATAAAATAATAAATATCATGATCCCAACAAAATTAATTTATAGAGGTTTTACTGTAGCTTTTGGCCAACTAACTGCATGGACAAATTTCCAAATTGAGAGAGTGGACAAACATACAAGTTTGCATGAGCACATAGTTCCTCCCCTTGTACTAAGAATGATAGTTATTCTTCACAAAAAAAAAATCATTTGCTAGTTGCGGACAGATCCCATCTGTCGACCATCGTGCTGTTGAGTTTGGTAATGTTTGGCAATTAATAAATTATACTGACTGTTAGCTGATAGTTAATTCTATTGGTAATTTTTTACTAGTAAATAATATTAGCTATTTATTAGAGATATTTAATAAAATCAATTGTTTAATATTAACTGTTTAGTGTAAAATTATTTATGAGGGCATAACTTTAAAAAATATTATAAATTATTTTGTAGAATATTCAAGAAAGTTCAATTTTCATAATTAATAAATGTAAAAATACATCAAAAGCAGTATTATCTAGTATTTTTGATGTATTTTTTGTAATTCTAAAATTGCATGTATCTTTAATCTTTTTTGGTAGATCAAATTTTGATTAACATAATATAGAAAAATAGGAGTCAATTTTATAATTAACTGTGACTAAAGTTTTTAAAAAGAGAGAGAGAGATGTAAACAAAATTTCAGTAATATTTTGAGGACTAATTTAAATAAACTATTTTCTTTAGAGAAAGAAAGTATAATAGAAACTAGAAAGAGGGATATAGAAAGTTATATCTTGTTTTTGGTACCTTTGATGATTTCAAGGGTAACTACTTAAAAGCCCTTCTTACATGAGATTTCAGGCAATGTTACAATCGTCATTAATGCACTTTTTGTATCAGCTGAAGGCCAAACGCTGGTAGGGAGGAGCATTTTAGAAATCAGCTTATTGGGTTCAATTAACCAACCCAATCTGCTAATTACCAAATACATTTATTAGCTGTTTGACATGGTCAAACATCTCAAACTTTTCAATTAACCAAAAATAGCTAATAAGTCATTCACCAAATAGGGCCTTCATATGAGGTTTGAAAGTGGTTACTGTTGTTCCTTATTATATACAGGTCAAAATTAATTCATGAAAAATGTTTGTAATATTAAATAAATTACTCTTAAGTAATTTGATTAACCTAAATTTTGATAATATAAAATAATTTATATACTTCATTCAATTAATTTTCAAATTAACAATTGAAAATATAAGTAAATATAGTTACTTTATCTCATTATCACTTCCTAGTAAAGTTTGGTTTGTAGTGATCATGCTTTTATTATGGGTTAATAACAAAAAAATTTCCAAACTTTAGTCATTTTTGCAATTATAGCCTGAACTTTAAAAAGCGACAATATTTAAAATGTTTAAACTTTCAATTTTTTAATTCTAGCTTGACGTTAGTTTCTCCATTAAGTTTGCTGACATGACTTGCCATGTGTCCAAAAACCCTTATTATTAACATACATCAGCATTAATTAACAGAACAAATGTTGATTAATGAAATGTCATCGTTTAATCACATAAGTAAACGTCGTCGTTTTTAAAAAATCACTTAAATCTATTTTTTGATACTTGATTGTGAAGTCTCACCCCCTTTATTTTTCAGTTTGCTCTCCTGACTTTGACCCTCTTCATTTTTCAGTTTACGCAATCTCATCCCTTCGTTATCTGCTTGTTTGGCCCCAAACTACTCTCGAATCGCAACAAACAACACTAACAAGTTTTCAAATCGCAACCTCAACACCCTCAGCCCTTCTCGCATTGTAAAAAGCTCATTTTGCTCTTCTCGACACCCTCAGCCCTTCACAGTTAGCCACATAAAGGTTAGGTTTTTATTACACTTGGAGATTTGTTGCTTTAACTACCTTGATTTGCTTCTCTTCCGAAGTTCTTATTTAACATTTCAGAAGAAGAGGGTGATAATCAAGGTAGACAGTGTTTCCATTGTTTCGTAATATCAAAATGGGTTTTTCAAACTAGATTGTGAAATCTTTTCCTTCTTTATGAATGGAGGCTTTACTTATGGATGTAGATTTTGTTACGTATGTAGTGTCTTAAGAATTAACTTAGGGAGCATAAGGATTTAGAAATTTGTTTTGATGAAGAATCCCCCTATTTTGCATTGTAAAATACAAAAAAGGTGTCCTAGTATGATTATTAGTCTTTAAATCTGGTGTTGCTAGTAGGAATAATCTTTGGTAATTATAGAATCTGGTTGTGCTCTTCCAAGCAAAATAGGTCTCTGGTCCCTCCAACAATTATACCTTTTTTTAATGACCTTTAAATATGGTAAACAATGTCACCCTATTTATCTTTTCACAAATTTGTTCTTAATGATCTATTGTTAGATCCAATCAAAGGTGTTGTTACTAGAATGATATGTAAATGCCTAGAAACCTGTAATGATTACAAGCACATTTAAGGTAGAAATTAAATATTTGTATCATGATGTTGTAATAAGATATATAAATATAGGTATAAATAAAATATACGTAGCTTTCGTTGCTTATTCATTTGGTATATATTTGATATGGGAAGAGTATCAAGGTGTTGGTAATGGATTCAAGGGTGTTATTTATTGTTTTTTTGATAGTGTAGCAAAAGTTGGAAGGATATATTATCAATTTTGTTGAGAGAAAGTATTATGTTCAACAGTAAAATAATTTTAATATATATTATTTGTTATATGAAATCATTTAATTGGATTCAATTGTAATTAATATTGTAATTTCTATATATAATTTAGATTTTTAATATTGATTGCCCCAATTGTAATAAGAAAATGAAGTTACGACAAATGTTAAGCCTAACATTGGTCAACATTTTTATGAATGCATTAATACAAAAGTAAGTATTTCAATTATTATTTTTAGCAATGTCATTCGTATAAATTCATATTAATCAATATTCAAATTGAAGGTACCTTGTAGGTACTTGGTATTTGTAAAAGAGATTAAAGTTTGTTATTGTCAGAAAAAAAATGTCAAACATGTTCTATGTGTTAGGGTAAGAGTCTTGCTCGAATGGTGTATTGTTGTTCACAAGAAGTACGTATGTGTAATAATATATCTACATAATGCAAATTTGTCATAAGTCCTAATATTTGTGTTTATATCTTTATTTTTATGTGATTTCATAGCTTGGGCATCGGATGTAAGTATGGCAACAAATGAAGACACTGTAATAGTTAGAAGAGAAAATGTAACTATTATGTTTATTGGGACTTTTTTGTATTTTTTCAATCACCTGCCACGATAATATTCAGTTGTAAGCTTTTTCATGTTTCCCATATAATTTAATGGTTTCCAATTTACTTGGAAAGAACATGTTTCTTTTATAACATTTTTCTTTTTAGAATGCTAGAATGAGAATGTATTTTGAGAAACCTTGTTTATAGACTAAAACTGAATTTGCTTACAATCTTGAGATCTCATCAACCATATGTCATCGAATGTATCTCAATTGCTGATTTTTTTTTTTAAATTCTCAATATGCATTCAAATTGTTGAGTACTATTAAGGAAAAGTAAGCGGATACAGTGTCATAAAGATGCAATTAACTATTAGGCTTATATACTAGAGCATTAATATTATGTTATTTATTTTTTGAGATGCTTGAATAGGCGTTGGTGGGTTAGTAAAAGAATCTTGCATTTCTCTTGTAGTAAGAGATTATGTTGTTATACTCTTTCCCCCTTTCACTAATTCATAATCTTAATGTGGACTTCCTACTTCTCCATGGTTCATTTTTTTATACATTTTTAAATCGAACCATTTTTAATTATAGTAAGAAGAACTTATATTGTAGTTGTATCAAAGCCCCCAAAATCGTGCAAATTCTTTGCCTTCTTTAAACAACGGATGGACTATTATGGTGTGTATGGGTTTTAATCTAGCCAATTTTGCTGAATATAAATGAGCAGAAGTAAATATAAGATAACAGATAATCTTCTATTATAGACACTTTCTTTCAATTTCGTCATAGACAACTAGCAAATATATCAATCGTTGTATAATTAAATTTTCATACAAAGAGTAATGTTCTTATTCAACAACTAGCAAGAGTTGAATCCCATTCTGCCCCCTATTAACTTCCATTAACCTAAATATGTCAAAGTTATTGTGAAGAACAAGCAACAACTCAAATAATAGTCGGTGTCAAGTACTAGAACAATACTAACAATATCTGTATTCTGGTGGCAATACAAATAATAAAATCTAATACATAACCAAATAAGAGTAAAGTAAGAAGTTCGGTAGAAAATCTAATGCATACATGAGTTATAAGATAAAACTGTCACTAGATCTACCAGCAGCAAAAACAATTAAAGTCAGGTTGTATAATTCTAACATAGTAAAAATTTTAACTCTTTAACAACAGAAAACAACTCTTTATCGCTAGTAAATATAATGGAAAATCATAGCCATAGGCATTACACTATTCATTTCTGCAATTTCCAGTCAAAGTTCCAATGAAATGCAAACGTAAATTAAATAACCGCAACACAAGAACTAAATAATAGTTGTTCAAATTTATAAACCACAGCAATTGTCGAACATAACAGTTATATAACAAAGTGAATAATTGGTATCCAGATTCTCAATCATCTACAACTTGAGATTTTCTAGTAGCAGATCTTTTGCTGTCAGTTTGATCCTCCTCCTAGTTTGAGTTGTATTGGCAGTTGTATTTTGGGAAGCTTGAGTAGTTGTTGTGTTAATATTTGGAGGTTCTAGTACTTGACATTAACTTCCAACCATCTATGAAGAATAAACAGTGAATTATCTAAAATTTACCATATCCCTTATAATTACATATAAGTAGGATAATTATGTATTTAAATGACTTACTATAAAGTAGATATTCCCACTAACTTCCCCAAATGTTATTCCATATCCTCGACTTGCCTATAAAAACATAAGGAATTATAATGTTATATATGTTAAAAAACTTAAATATTATAATTAATATTCATTAACTATTGTCTTCTCTCTCCTTAATATAGAAGATGCAGTATTTAAGCCTGTAGCTACTGATTGTGTCAGTTTTTGAAGTGGACGGCTACGACTTTTGGATAAAGGGGCTTTAGTTTTTGGTGTCCTTTCTTTTTCTTTTTCTTTTTCTTTTTTGCTGCATTATACATATTGAACATAAACAAAAAGTTAGTAATTTTTCATTAATAAGAAGACATTTTTTATACAACTAAAATAACTACCTTAGCAATTTCAAGTTGCCTTGAAGGATGACTCTTATTTTTGCATTCTCTTATATTGTGACCAATTTCATAACAATGATGACATCTCATTGCTACTCTAACCTTGTTCAATTTGTTGGGATTTCATAGTTCTTTAATGTGATCTCTTTTTTTTTTGGCCTTTTTCAACCTTCCAGACATCTTCTTGATTAGTGGAGGTAATACTAGCTAAAGATTTTCAGTCTTTGTCCAAAATTTAAGACCATTATTAGGTTCCATAGCGTACTGGTAACTCTTCAAATAACAATCACGCTTATAACATCGATTGATATAAGCATCAATATCCTCCCTTTAATAAGATATATAAGCCACAACATGTTTACATATAAGCCACAACAAGTTTGTGCTTGCAAGTCAACAATATACTTATCTGCAAAAATAGTGACTTCAAATTTAAAATTCCCATTTGTCATGATTATATAATGCCTTCCATCCCATTTTTCTACCTCTATTTTCTTCCTCACTCTTAGGCATATATCTTCAGTGGACATTAGTATCATATCCCTTTTTTCATGTATTTGAGTCATTAAAGAAACTCAAATGTCTTCTAATATACTGATCAAGATTTTTGTACGAGCTTCTCAAATGAATCCATTAAATGTCTCTAAAATATTGTTGTATTATTTCACATTTCAGTATGGTGCTCACAAAGGCTTCAAAAATGTCTCCAGGTTCCCAATTTTCAAATCCTTATAAGCCTTCACTGAAATACTCTTCAACTCTTCCATTACCTCATCAAAATTAACTTCCTTTGTGCAATTCACTGCTTCCAAAATAAACTCCTATATGTATGGCCTTTATGAACAATAGACCAATTTGCTTACACATGATGGGCATATTTTCTATGTTTAGCTTCTGGAAACAAATTATTTAATGCTTCCATTAAATCCTATAAAAAAAGGTAACATAAATTGAAGAAGAGAAATCACATAAACAAATGAACATCATATTTATGAATACTTAAAGTTTACCTTCTGTTGATCGTTAATAGAAGTCCTTGCATTTTCGCATAAGTTGAGATCTTCTACAAGAATTGTAGCACCCCACTCCTGCGCGACCCGAACCCGACATCGACGGTGATATCCGAGTTCATGCCCCGCGAGGGTGGCGTGCTAAAACACTCATTCAGTAATCGATACACTTTGTTTTCATTAACATAACAATATATGCAGAATTCAATACCCAATTTGGATCCTCATTTAATCAAAAACAATTTTATTATACACAATTTCCAATAGCCACTCGGGCCCATTTCCCAAATACAAATATACAATTCAATACAAATTTAAAAACATGCAATGCAAACGCGAACTGATCCCGACCTCTATCCTTTACTTGAATCCTGCAAATATACTCCCGTTGGCCTAACGAGGTATTCTTCTGATCCTGAAAAATAATTGCAAATTTTGGGTGAGTTTTG
>JAOTAX010000005.1:32572591-32582991 GCA_025629825.1 Erythroxylum guanchezii | reverse complement strand
ACAACGTTACTCTCTCGCCCACACCAAAGCACATAGCATGCTCACATCAATTTATCAAATGCTCATTCTTTCGAATATACACAATGCCATGAAGTCTTTCAAGGCATAACACAATGTATTTTGCAATTCCTCAAAAGTTCATATATCGAACATAAAACAGTTTTTCAAATCATTCACACGATGAATGCAGCACTTAGGATGCAATTGAAATCAGAAAACTCATTGATTTAAAGAAAGTGGCTCATTAATTCTATTATAAACAGGAACCCACCTCAATTCCATGCTAGAACTTTGTCCGAATCGTCAATTTGCCCAAAGCTTCTTTCTTTCTTCGAGTTGAAAATTCCCTAAAGCAATTGCACCAAAATTCAATCTCATAAATAACTTATGAACAACCCGATAATGTTTGAGGCATATCTTCCAATTTACTGAACCAAATTGAGTGATTGTGGTGTCAATGAAAAGATGAGATATAGAGGAACACCTTTCTAGAAGAGAGTTTGACCAAATTACTTCATTTTCACCTTTTGATTGTATGTGAACAATAGACGTGAAAGGGGTGTCTGGGACAGATCTGTAGTGATTTCATAAGAGATGAATTGTGATTTCAATAATTCTAGTGAGGCATAAACCTAAGTACAAGTTATACTTAGATGAGTTTTGATATGAGATCGATTTTATGATGGAAATTTCCTGGGATTATCATGAACATACATTGTACATAACTCATTTCATACATGTGCATTATTGAATACTTATGATTGTGCAAATGGTGATATTGCGTACATTATTTGTTATAGAGAGCAACTGGAACGTCAACCTCCAGACGTTGCCAGAACTTCTAGGCATGAACTTCGGGAGCAACTTGTGAGTAACCTAGACGGTTTCTCTCAACTATTATTTGCTTATAATTATGTATTGAATATTGAATGAATGCGATATGAATGTGATTTGATTGTGGATTCTGGACAGAAGGTCTGATGATTGTGTAAGGTGGGTTGAGATATTGAAGTGCTACTTGAATGTGAATGTGAAGACCTAAGTGCTTTATAACGTGATTGATTGTGATACATGCATTTCATTCATGAATGCATAATTAGATAATGGCAGTTGTGACCAAAGTAACTACCGATTAGAGCTTAAAGCTCAACGAGTGAAACTGAGCCTCGAGCTCAAAAGTGATTCAGAGCCTTAGGCTCAACGTTTAATGAGCCCTATATGGGACAGTTTAGGCACTCGGTCACAACAATGTAATAATTGGAAAAGTGTCTCATGAGTACTTCATATGCATTTATGTTTGATCAGTTGAAATGAGAAATTTGCTTATGCTAAGTGAAAATGTGACACTTATGTAAAATTGTGAACTAGTTGTGATATGAATTGATGTATTGCATGAATTGAGTGAACCATCGATGATGGTTACCTCATTGAGTTCTCAAAACTCACCAAAATTGCAACGTTATCGTTTCAGGACCGAGTGACGACTCTAGCTACTGAGAGGCTCTACTGCCGTGTAGATTGTGAATTGGGCAAGAGAAGTCATGGCTTAAAGGTCGGTCATCTGGGATTCTTGGATGGCTTAGATAGTTTTGATATATTTTCTTCTTTTATGTAGTACTTATGTACTAGGTTTTGTTGATGTACATGTAGTAAAGGTTGAAAGACATAATGTAGACTTTCGATTTTGAGAAATGAAATGAGGAAAAGTTGGTTTTAAAAATATTGTGGTTTTCTTATGATGCTTTATAAGTGAAAAATGATACCACGCCATATCAGTGAATGTAGTGATCGATCGTAGCTTGCCCTATCAAAGGATATGTATTGGAATGACCTTCGGGTGTCCCGGTGTGTACCCTACAGTAAGGGGGTGCTACATAAAATCTTATGAACATTAGTTTTTCGGAATGTTCATCAAGTTTAGTTTTAATAATATACTTCCCATCTTTGTCTGCTTATCTTAACTCATGTCTAAAAGACCATAACTTTGCATAATGACCTTTCATAAATCCTCGAAGCATAGTAATAGCTTCCCACATAGCCCTATAAAATTGAGATTTAGTGACCTGTAGTGCATATTTTGATTTGAGATCATCCATCATTTCAATAATAGGTCAATTTGGGTTCCTCCTAAACTTGTGTAAGAATTCATTTACTACCCATTTCTTGCTAGCTTGCTTGTTCCTTTGCACTTTACTACAATTATGAGTGTTTTCTACTCTCTTCACAGCAAATGTTGTCTTATTTCCAATCCATCCAGCATATGCCCGAAAAGGACATTGTGCCTCACAAATTACTTATATTCTTACACCAGATCTCACCATTGAAATATTATACCCATTTGTAATTGCATACTTTCTTATTGCTTCCTTCAACTACATCTCGTCCTTAAACTTCATTCCAATTTTGAACTTAAAATCTGTTATATCAATTTTTGGATTAAAACCAATGTATTTCTTCTTTAGGATAGATGCTTCATCATTACTATAAACTAGTGATTCAATTTCAGAATCACTATCCTCATATTCACTATTTGCATAATGTGAACTTCCTTTTTCTCCTCGAGTATCTTTGAAATTATCACCTTCTTCATTGAAATTCTTTCAACTACCTCTAACCCCATCGACAATATTGCCTCATTCAAACCCACCATGTAAAGTCTTCGTACATCTCTTCTTATTTGTTCTCGCAAAAATATATTCTTCATCATTAGTTACAAATAACTCCTCATCAACTAAATCATCTTCAGAATCACTATCCTGCATAACAATGAAGTCCTCATCCTCCTCCAATTAAACTTGGAACAAACTGTCATCATTACCATCAAATTCATTATGAATATTAGAGCTTAATTCTTCACCATCTATTGCAGAATGCTCGTAACATGATCGTAGTAGATTTTTACATTATGATAATTCAGATCTTCCCTTTATTAGAGCATAACCAATATGTCCTTGTCATGGTTTAAATTTAACTCTATCAAGCTTTTAGTCGATTGATGTGTAAATTTGTAAAATGTAGATATTACTTTATGTCCTTTATCTTCAGAAATCCCTTTTAGAACTAGCATGCTAAGTTCATCAATACTCATATCTTCTTCCTTTTAATCTTGCCTTTCCAACACTCCACCATAATCAATTTCAAAATTTACCAACATCTGCAATGGGAAAGTGTGACTAAATACAAAATAATATATATTCCAAGAAGAAAAAAAGAAGCAACAACTAACAGATCTCAAATTGGGATAATTAGAAATCCTAAAGAGAAGTAAATCATACTTAATATCACCATTATCAACCCATCTTCTAATCTCAAAGTACTTCAATTCTATATACTTTGCATTGTCTATGTTCTTTGTGTTCTTACATATGAGTCATCTTCGTTTAGCTTCAGCTCTAACTTAAAAATAAGTTAAATTTTCCGCTATTAATGTAGGAGTTACAATATACCACCTATATCTTTTTCAAGAAAAGACACATCCTACAAACATGAAAATATATCCTACAAGTGAATTTCTATCATTTGAGCTTGCATTAGTAATTAGCCAAACCTACATATTGTGAAAATGTAAATAAGAATAGCTTTATTTGACACCTTATGAGTAATATAGCAACAAAAATGACTTTTTTCCCTATAAATGCACAATGTATTATGCAAAAGATGGGGTTTGGCTTACGTGAAAAAAAAAGGTTGTCCCAATGCTCAAAGTGTAAATATGACATATGATTCAAGAAACATAAGTATAGTTAACAATCTACAGGTGACTTTCTATCATCTAAGCTCACATTAGTAATTAGCCAAACCTATGTATTGTCAAAATGTAAAGAAGAACAACTTCATTGCAAATAAATTTATGTAAAGAAAAACAACTTCATTACGAATAAAAAGTATGTAAATAAAAATAGCTTCATTGCTTGTAAACAATATGAAAAGAAGAATTGCTTCATCGCAAATTAAATGTAAAAACACACTTCAACTTTACGCCTGCTAGTCTAAATAACCCATCATTTCTTACATCTAATTTTATGTGTAATCATCAAGATCTGCAAAATTAAACAAACCTACAACAAAGTGTAATAAAAACCTAACCTTCATATGGATAACTATAAAGGGATGAGAGCATCGAGTAGGGAGTTCCTGTGATGCGAGAAGGGTTAAGGGCGTCGAGGTTTCAATATGAAAATAAAGAGTTTATCGGTGTTGCGCGTTGCCATTCAAGAGTAGCTTGGGCCATCCAGAGGTTGAGGGCATCGGTTGAACAAACAAATAATGAAGGATAAGGCTATGTAAATTGAAAACTAAGTAGGTGAATGTCGGGAGAGCAAATTAAACAAAAGGGGTGAGACTTCCCAGTCAAGTGGCACAAAATAAATTTAGGTCATTTTAAAAAAACAACGCCATTTACTTATCTGATTAAACAACGTCGTTTCATTAATCATCATTTTTTCTGTTAATTATTATTGACGTATATTAATAATAAGAGTTTCTGGACATGTGGCAAGCCACATTAGCAAATTTAATGGAGAAAATAATGTCAAGATAGAATTGGAAAAAATTAAAAGCTTAAGCATTTTATTGTCACTTTTTAAAGTTCTGTCTATAGTTGTAAAAATTGACCAAAGTTTGAGATTTTTTTTGTAATAAACCCTTTTATTATTATTTAAATAGTGTAGTATAGAACTGACAATAGGTTGGCCTGGATTTAGATCAGGTCCAAATTTTAATAATCAAGTTTGAATTCAATCTACGGCCTAATAGAGGTTTTAATCAAACTTTGGGTGGTCAAAGCAAATGGTCTGGGCACGATCTTGAGGCCTCAAGATTCTTTTGTAAGAAAAACATATAAAACAGAAATAATTAAAGTAGAAAATCAATAAAGAAAACTACAAAATAATTGAAGAAAAAATGTGAGACAAATGGAAAAGAAATTAGTTATAGAAAGTATAATTAATATAATTGTACAATATTACTAACTTTTGTACTCAAAGTAAAGTTTTAATACAAAAACTAAATTATAACTAATAAAAATGAACTATCAATGGAAGCTTTAGGATTAAAGAGAGAGAAGAAAGTTTTAGGAGCTAGGAGTTGTTTTGTTTGTTTTGGATGAGAGAGAGCTTTCCCCTCGGTCCCATTCCAAAGCTTTAAAATTTCACCAAAGAGTGTTCAAAGAGGATAGTGAAGACTGAATCTAAGAACCACATCTACAATAACACCTAAAAAATTTTGCTTAAAACCAAGATCCGAACTATGGGTCTACATTACTTTTCTATCACTCATCTCACCAAAATAAATGCGATGAATTACCTGATGCAGAGGTGTGTAGAGCTAGGTGTTGCGAAATTATGACAGAGGAGCAGAGGGTCGAGGGTGAGAAGTAGTGTCGACTAATAAGGATGAGAAGTAAGGAGCCTAGAAGAGTTATGGTAGAAGTTAATTTCAATTAGAACTAAGCTACAATGTGTGTGAAGCTGGGTAGGGAAGAAGAAAGAAGCTATTGAAATAATGTCATGTTACTTGTCATTTCACTTATAATAAAATGACGTTGTTTCACATTAAGTAACAAGATGACTTGGGTTTTGATTTAGGTTAGGATCAAGAGCTTGAATTGTAGCCCATCTCGGGCTCAAAATTTTGGAAAAAGAAAAGCTCAAACCCAACTTGAAGTTAGATCAAATCTGTCTGAATTGAGTCGAGTCGAGTCGAGTCGAGCTGAGTTTAGGCAAAAATGTCAATCTTACGCAACATATAATTATTTTGGTTTTGAAATTGGAGTTGTCTAAGGCATGATACTCTCCATGTAGACTAGAGAGACCTGGATGTATAATCATTCCCATTTGGTAAGCTAAAATTGATTCTATGTTGAATTGATTATGTAGATTCATTATGAATTACAATCACATTTACATAGATAAGGAATTGAGTAAGGAGTGAATTGACTTCTGAAGGCCAACTGAGTTCTAAGAACTTGGAGTTGAAGGCAAAAATTAGTTATTATCTGTTAATAAGGCTTACAAGAGAGAAATTCGAGCTGATGGAGGATAAACTATACAGTGTTTGGTGGTTATGATAGGATGGTAGATGAGTTTGAACTCAATTTAGCTTACCTCAAAATTAATATGTTAAATTTTAAATTTAACAAGATTGATTCAAAATCTTGTTCAAAAGAATTAAATAATTCAACCTCTAAAATAATTTTATTTTAAATTGTTTACACTCAATCAAACTTTGAATTGAACTCAAATTATAGTTTAAAAGAATCAAATCAGGGTCCAACTTTAACTCATTGTCATACCTTCTTAATGTCAAAATTCATTAGTCCTTGGAAAGATAATGAGTTCAACTCTGACTCCTTGTAGCATTCCCTTTTCTTTCTCCAAAGAATGTCGTTAAAGGGATGGAGACTCATTTGTGTTTCCTTAAATTCATAAAGGGAATGTTGTTCTACCTAATTTTATGTAAACCAAAGATAAAATGGGTATTTGAATGTAAAATATTTTCATAAAAATTTAATGTAAATCTAAATGATAGTAGTTTCAAAATAATTTCAATATTATAGAAACATTTTATTTAAAGAAATTTAAACAACTTAATGTTTTTTATTATTAATTTGAATTATATTATATTAATTAGACATTCTAGTTGATAAAAAATCCAACTAATATTATCTCTCTTATTGCCCCGATAGATTGAAATTTAGGGCTAAATTTTTTTAATTGCTATGTCATATAATCCAAATGAAAATCAAATACTCACTTTTGTGTGAATTGTATTGATATGCCAAAGACAACGAGAGAAGGAAGGAAAAAATAGCTAGTAATATTAAGTAAAAGTCATATGATACTATCAAACACACTCATTTTAATTAAATTTAAATTATTATTAATAATGTTAATTAATATTATAATTAACTATAATTAATCCTAATAAATTATAATAAACTCTAACTAATATTAGTTAATATTAGAGGTTATCTTCCTTTGTTCCCTTAAACTCCAAGACCATCCTCATCTCTGCAACTTCCTTCACATCCACCATCCCCTTTTCCTCCATTTTATACCATTCTCTCACCATCGTCACCACTCTCATGGCACGTCAATCATCATGAGTGCCATAGGAGTAAAACAAGTTGAGGTAGTTGAGGGTTCATGGCTTTGATGTTCTTCCATGCTTACTTGCTTTGATATATCCACTCGTTACTTTATTGTGTTGGAAGTTGCTGTAAGGCAATTTTCTCAAGTGAACTAAAAATTAGGATTGAGACTAGTAACTTCCTATTCAGATACAACTACTCAAATATGATATCATTAAGGAAATTATTAATATAGAAAATTATTATCCTTTAATTAATTACATATTGATATTTGATGGACGTATCATATTAAAAGAAAGGCATATATAAAATTGGTTCTCTTTATGCCCTAATTTATACGTTTAGGAAAAACTTACCATCCATCATAACAGTGTGTATAAACAAAAGAAAGGGAGAAGGGGAGAGAAACCAATTTTTCTACACCGAGAAGGTAATTGTTATCAAGACCAAAAATCATGTCTTCTTCATCAAATCCAAGCATGTGAAAATTATTGGTTTCAAGATCCTTTATAATGTAGAGAAAATCAACTTCTCCTTACATGTGGTATCAGAGCATGGTTTAGAAACCTATAATTTTTCCATCGTAAATAGTGAATAATTATTGTTGTAGAACCTGACTAAAATGAATATTGTCTTCCTCCTAATGATTCGCTAATGAAATTTGCCTTTATATCATCTTTTCAAGTTACATGGCTGAAATCTAAATCCATTATCCATAAATGCAATAGGAGAGGGATATAAATTTGGCACTTGCAACAGTACGATGAAACATGACCGTATTATTAAGAGTTTTATATTATGTGTTTCTATCACACTATGTGATTCCCCAGATGCACCCATATCTACATTTAATATGTGTTATCTTTTAGTCTTATATACACTTAATATGTGCTGATTATTGTCTTATATGCATTTAATTTATGTTATCCTTTGGTCTTATATGCATTTAACATGCTGTCTTTTGTCTTATATGCATTTAATATGTGATGTCTTTTTGACTTATATGCATATAAATAAAAAGCTATGATTTATATACATTGATCTGATGTCAGAATATATAGTTTGTGAGCACTAAAGTGACTGTTCTGACTAATTTTTATGGACTTTGCAAGCCTTTATATTTTAATTTTGGTTACAAATTCTTGTGGTTTAATCCAAATTTGAGTGAATTAAGGATCTTGGAGTAAGTTAGAATGAATTGTGTATGAAACAGAGGTGACTAGGGAGTCACACATAGTCACACCCATGACCAACATTGCCGCACTCCTGACAAAGTCTCTCACAGTGGTGACAATGTTGTCATGCCCATGAACATTCACTTTGCATTGAAATTAATGTCACGTGAGTAGCATGCACAATGATGGTGATGATGAAGGTACCTTAAACCTAGAGTGTCTCTATAAATAGAGAGAAAAAAGAAAAGGCAAGGGACTGGAAAAGTCGGCTAGACAAGGCATCACATAAGGTGGAGGCAGAGAAAAGAAATAGAGAGAAAAGGTGGATAAAAAAAGAGAGATAGTCGAGTGAGGAAAAACAGTAGTAAGGTGAGCTTGGAGTAAAGGCAGACTGGAGAGCCAACGCTAGAGAGGTGGAGCTTGGCAAAAGATCCAATGCCAGCTTCCATCCGAGAATCTTTATTTGTTTGTTCATCCTTATTTCATTTTATGCTATTGTTACCTAATTGATTTATCTTTTATCTTTTCATTTTATCTTTTGCTGCATTATTTGAACTTGTTGGTTGAACTATTCTCCTCTGTTAGTGGCTTTGTCAGTCCCATTTCGGTTTAGTACTATGTTTATTACTTTAAGAGTTCTTTGTTACTATTAACTAAGAGGTTGAAGCATTTGAAGATGATTAACAATGTTTATTCCATGATGGGCTAATTACTTGTTCTTAAGAATTAATGTAGCTATTCAGTTGATTATGTATGATGAAGGGATTGTTTTATTGTCTTATTATTTGCTATAGTTTTTGAGCTTACTGGATGTAATGGTATGACCAAACTTTGCAACATTTTGGTATTAAATGAAGGATCGAGAGAAGAAGTTTAATATAGAACAAGAAACTATAGACGCTTAAGTTATGAATTAGAAATATATTAACTTAAGTGCGTAATTATTAGTTGGGTTTAATGATTAATTTGGATGATAAACTTGTCGAATACGAAAGTTAGATTTAGTTTATTATTTGAACTAATTTAAAATCCAACTATTACTTTTAGTAAGACAATTATCCAATTACTTCACTTTAGTCATGCATAAGAGATTAAATTAGTGAAATTAATTCTTAAGTGTTTCCACACTGATTGATCAAATCATTTTTGCTTCCAGTTAAATTAGTTTACTTTTTAGTCTAATTAAGTAATTTTCTTTAAAGCCTTTACTCAACAAATCAAGGTATAATGTTTAGGATTGCATTTGTTTTTATTTTTATTTAAGATTAATTTGAGTGAACTAATTTCACCTCTTTGAGAGATGACCCTGGGTAATCAACTACAACTACTTTATATACTTGCGAGTAGGATAGCCTAGGTACTTTTTTAGAACTTATTTTGGCACAACAAGTTTTTGACGTTATTGTCGAGGAGGTGTTCAGCATTTTAAACTTAAATTAATTTTGATTGTTTGTGTTTGTTCATGTATACATGTTTTATCATGTTATTTCGTTAATTTGCTTTATTAATGTTTGTTGTTAATTCAATACTTTCCTTAGTTAGTTTATACTAGGTAGGGGGACTCTAGGAAGTAAACTCAGTTAGTCTATGCTAGTAAGAAGATATGTCGATAATAAACCCGTTCCTTTTATTAATAACAAGCATCAAATACGAAGACCTCAAAGGGACTTTGTAGGCAATCTCGAGAAAACCAAGCTTACAGATCTAATTAACGACCACGAGATGGGAGAAAGGTAGTTAGTGATGAAGGAGTATGCCAGACCAGTTGTTGGACCCCGATCTTTTATTGGACTTTAGCATTGGTAAATGACTATTAAACGAGGAATTGGGTAGAAGAAGCATGAGAATTCAAGGATTTCTTCTAGTGTGCATGATTGTGTTATTTTGTAAGTGTGTATGAAATTTTGGAAGATGTGAGAAAATTTGATTTTGGGTTTTTGATGACTTTGAGGATGCTATGAAATTGATAGTAAATGAATTGCCTTACATGGAATGGAAAAGCAAGAAATGAATAATGAAAGTGTTAGATTTTGGAGAATTGAAAATCTTGAAATCTTAAGGATGAATAGTAGCAGAAAGTTGACCATTTTGATGTGAAATCTTTGTGAATTTTTCTGGGTTGATTTAGGCAGAAT
>JAOTAX010000005.1:32559829-32572491 GCA_025629825.1 Erythroxylum guanchezii | reverse complement strand
CTTTTTGATCCGATTTGATTTTCTTCAGTTTTTGCTCACTTTGACTTTCACTTTCACCCCTTTTTGTTTCACGCTTTCTGAGTTCCGCAAGAGTTGGGTTCCGGGAACGGGATGCAACACCAGTGATTGGTACTACCAGTTCATGCATACGTTTGGGAGAAGTAGCTATAAACTAAGAATTGAAGAGCATCCACTACAACATGCTACCATCATTCTATAGGATTCTCAGTGAAGATCCTTTAAACTTAATTCGGGAATTATGTACTACTCTCCAAACATTTCCTTTAGATGACTTATATGAAGATCAACTCAGAATGCGATGCTTCCCATACACATTGGAAGATTGGTCCAAGGCATGGTTAATGACCCTTGCACCCAATCCATAGACTATATGGGAAGTGGTGCACAACAAATTCATGGGAAAATTATATTCCCATTAAAAGATCTTTGAGTTACATACCAAGATAGCTACTTTCACTCAGATGGAGAGAGAGCCATTCCATGAGGCATTGGAATTCTTTAAACTCTTACTAATACAGTGTCCACACCATCATTTTCTTCTTTATATGCTAAACCAATTCTTTTATGATGGATTAACGCAACAACACCAATACACGATAGACAATACAGTAGGAGGAGTTTCAGGAGAGAAGACTGCCAAAGAGACATATGAAATCTTTGAAATGTTGGGGGCCAATTCTTAACAAAAAAACACGAGAGGGAGAAGAGCTAGAGTTCATGAAGTGAACTCAAACCAAGAAATGGCTATGCAATTGGCTGAGCTAATAAAGCATATGAAAATGCTAACCATGAGACTACGCCAAAATGTTCCAAATCAAGAGGTATATGGTATATGTGAAACTTATGGTGATGGAGCTAATGTTTGTTCGTATTCTTTTGAATCTTTTGTAGGTGAAGAAGAACAAGCAAACTCACTTAATGGTTTTCAACCGAGGGTGTAAAATGATCCATATTCGAACACCTACAATACTAGTTCGAGAAACCACCCCAATTTTGTGTGGAAGACCAACAATCCACCAATGTAGCCCTAACCACAATATTAGAATTGTAGAGGCAAAATCAATTCTAAAGGCAATCCTCAAATCAGAACCTACAAGAAAGCCTTTTTTAGAGGAGAGTCTGAATGCATTTATTCAAGTAACCACTCAGAATCAAGAAATGAATAATAAGAGATTCAACTTTTTGTAAGTTTCTATAAAGAGGATTGAGACTCAAATAGGGCAACTCGCTGCTCAAATGCAAAACAATCCAAAGGATAGGTTACCAAGTCAACCCGAATAAGCCTAAGTAGTTACTATTATGAGAAGTGGTAAGGTGATTGATAATCATGTTGAGATTCTTTTTAATCTATCTGATGCAGGTAATCAAGAGGAGAAGAGCCTCCTTAAGGAAAAAGACGAGTAGCATGAGGTAAGCAATGGGCATAACTCTTCAGGTCACATTCAGAAAGGTGAAAAACTTAGGCATGCAACCAAAGGCAATAGAGGACTAAGATTGCATAAGGCGACTGATCTTTATAGACCACTAATTCCATATCCAAGCTGCCTTAAGGATTCAAAACAAGATGAGAAATTTTCTTATTTATATAACGTGTTTTCTAAGGTTAATATTAATCTGACTTTGTTGGATGTGATAAGGAACATTCCAGCTTATATGAAGTTCTTCAAAGAATTGAGCACCTAGGAAGTTCGAACCTAACAAAAAGGTGATAGTTTTGGAAGTAGCAAGTGCAATTCTTCAGCAGCATTTACCCCCCAAATTAAAAGATCCAGGGGGTTTTATTAAAAAGTATCAATGGGTAATGGTGATGAGGTTAAGGGTATGCTTGATCTTGGGCAAGTATAAACCTTATGCCCTACTCTATTTATGAGAAATTGGAATTAGGATAGTTAAGCCCTACAAATCTGTGTTTACAATTAGCTAATAAGTCAATCCGTTATTTGAAAGAAATAATGAAAGATGTGTTAGTAAAAGTTGGAGGATTAATTGTTATCATAGACTTTGTTTTCCTAGACATGGGGGAAGTAAAAGAGCGGTAAAAGGAGCACATGATACTTCTAGGGACGCCTTTTATGGCCACTACCAATACATTAATTGATGTGAAGAACAGAAAACTGACCATGACTGTTCTGGGAGAAACAACAATCTTTATTGTTGAACCTATTTTTACTACTACTGTTTATAAACAATGTTCTCTTGTTGATCAATATAATGCTGCAGATTTTGTCTTTGCCTTTGACTTGTAGGGAGAAGAAAGGGAATTAGACTTGATTAAAGAGATTGATGAATACTGGCAAGTGCTAGACGATGCAACTAAGGGAGAGTTTGGCAATTTCTTATAAACAAATCCCCATTAAATTAGTGATATTAATTCTTAAGAGTTTTCCACACCAATTAATCTAATCGTTTTTGCTTCTAGTTAAATTAGTCATTTACTTTTTAGTCTAATTATGTAATTTTCTTTAAAGCCCTTACTCCATAAATCCAGATAGAATGTTTAGGATTGCATCTGTTTTTATTTTTATTCAAGATTAATTTGAGTGAACCAGTTTCACCTCTTTGAGAGACTATTCTGGATAATCAACTAAAACAACCTCGTATACTTGCAAGTAGGATAGCCTAGGTAATTTTTTAGAACTTATTTTGACATAATAGTGACCAAGCCAGAATGATTAAAATATCATGCATAAAATAGTCATTTATTCGTGACACTCATAAAATGACAATTAGAAAATTTGATGAATAAATGACGTTCATTGATTATTAGAAGTTTAGGATTGGCCCAAAGGAAAATCATTTATTCTATTATTAGTGAGCATGATTGAAGAACTTAAAGTTCTTAAGTCAAATATATTTTGTTTATCCAAAGATGACATATGTGTTTGGTTAAGAATTTTAATTTCCTGATAATAATGAAAATTGGCATTTATTTATGATTGTGTGTCGTAGTATATACCCAAAGGTGTTTTATAATATACTCTTATGTTTGATCTGAATCTATCATAGAATTAATTATGAGTATCTATGTTTTATTTGCAGCAATTTGGCTTCATTCGCAAGCTTCTTCTTTTACCATATTTAATAGTTTGAACTTCTCTGAATGGAATGAACAAGTCAATTTCCATTTAGGTGTGTTGGATCTTAACTTGGCACTTTTGGAAGAACAATCCGCTGTTATTATTGATTTAAGCAATGAGGAAGAGAAGTCCAACTATAAAGCTTGGTTACGATCTAATAGATTAAGCCTTATGTTTATGCAAATGACTTTAGTGAATAACATCAAGACTATTATTCCACAAACAAAAAATGCAAAGGAATACCTAAAGTTTGTAGAAGAACGATTTCGTTCTACAGACAAGTCACTTGTATGTACACTAATGGCATAACTTACGACTATGAAGTTTGATGGGTCATGGAGTATGTAAGAACTTACCATTGAGATTATTAATATTGCAACAAGATTGTAGACATTAGGTATGGTTGTAGATGACTCTTTTTTGGTTTTGGTTTATTCTGATCTCATTGCCTCCTAAATATGGTGCTTTTTAAATTAACTATAACACTATTAAGGACAAGTGAGATGTTAATAAATTGATTGGGAAGCTTATTCAAGGGAAAATAGACTAAAGAACATGGGAATTCATTCAATCAACCTCACATTTCAAGGAGCTAGTAAAGCACCAAAGGTAAAAAGCCAAAAGTTTTAAGGAAAAAAAAGGCCTACTAAAGCACCTTAGGTTGAAAAGAAGGAACAAAATATTGATAGGTGTCAGTTCTGTAGAAAATAAGAACACTATCAAAAAGATTGCATTAAACGTAAGGCATGGTTCGAAAAGAAAGGTCTATCTAAGACTTTTGTACATTTTGAATCTAATTTAAGTAATGTTCCTCACAATATTTGGTGGCTTGATTTTGGAGCTACTACTCATGTATCTAATGCAATGCAGGATACCTTACAATCCAAACTAAACGCCAAACTGAGAATTTTCTGTATATGGGAAATCATAACAAGGCTCGAATTGAAGGCATAAGGACTTATTGTTTGGTTTTAACTACTGATTATTATTTAGACCTATTAAAGACTCTTTATGTACCTTCAATATCTAGGAACCTTACTTATGTTTCAAAGTTAGATGATTGTGGTATTAATTTTACTATTGGACATAATTGTTTCAATTTATATAAGAATTCTAGACTTATTGGTTTTGGTAGTCTTGTTGATGGTTTATATAAATTGAAACTTGATAATCAATTTTCTGAATCCTTACTATGCTTCAAAATATTGGAATTAAGTGTAGTATGCTTAATGAAAGTTCATCTTTTTTATGGCATAAACGTCTGAGTCATATATCCGAAAAAAGATTAGTAAAAAATAAGATTTTATAGAATCTAGATTTTACTAATCTTGGCTTGTATATGGATTGCATTAAAGGAAAGCAAAACAAACATAACAAGAAAGGAGCCACAAGAAGCACTTAGCTTCTTGAAATTTTACACACTGATGTATGTAGACCTTTTGATACTTCATCTTTTAGTGGATAAAAGTATTTTATCACCTTTATTGATGATTTTTCACGTTATGGATATGTCTATTTGCTTAAAGAAAAATCTCAACCAGTGAATGCTTTTAAGATATAAAATAATGAAGTTGAAAAGAAATTAAACAAAAAAGTGAAAATTGTAAAGTCCGATAGCAGTGGTGAATATTATGGAAAATATGATGGAATAGGACAATGTCCAACTCCATTTGTTAAATTTCTTAAAAGGCATGTCATATGTGTACAATACACTATGCCATACACACCTCAACACAATGGTGTGATAGAAAGCTATAATAGAACATTCATGGATATGGTTAGGAGCATGATGATTAATTCATCACTACCCAAATCCTTGTGGATGTATGCGTTAAAAAAAAGCCATTTACTTATAGGGTTCCTAGGAAGGTAGTTTCCAAAACTTCTTTTAAGTTATGGACAAATAGGAAACCTAGTTTAAGGCACCTTAGGTGTTTGGGGTTGCCCAATAGAAGCAAAAGTTTATAATCCACATGAAAGAAAGTTAGATTGTCGAACTGTTAGTGGTTACTTTATTGATTATCCAAAGAAATATAAAGGATATATATTTTATTGTCCAAACTATAGTCCAAGAATAGTAGAAACTGGTAATGCAAAATTTATTGAAAATGGGGAAGTTAGTGGGAGTGAGGAACAACGAACTGTGGACATAAAGGAAGTAAAGATATACGTTCCTTTATCTGTAGGTGTTCCTTCGTCCACTGTTGTTCCAATTGCTGAAGAACGTATTGACAACAATGAACAACATTTGAATGACGAAATATCCCTTCAAGAAACTAACTCACACAGATTTGAAGCAAATGAGTCACAAGAAATACCTTTGAGAAGATCTCAAAGAATAAGGAAATTAGCTATTTCAAGTGACTATGAAGTTTATTTACAAGAATTAAATCTTGATAGTGGAATTAATAAAGATTTGATTTCATTTTTACAAGCCATATAATATGCTGAGTTAGAAAAAGTGAGTTGATCCTATGAAGGAAAAGTTAAAATCTATGAATGATAACAAAGTTTGGGATATAGTTAAATTGCAAGAAGGTTCCAAATGAATTAGACCAAACTTAAGTCGAATGGCAATATCGAATGATATAAGGCTAGACTTGTTGTTAAAAGATATACTCAAAAGGATGGCATTAATTATGAAGAGACATTTTTACCTGTCTCAAAGAAAGACTCGTTGCGTATTATTATGATACTAGTAGCTCATTTTAATTTAGAATTACACTAAAAGAATGTGAAAACATTCTTTTTGAATAGAAATCTTGAAAAGGAAGTTTATATGGACCAACCTAAAGATTTTTCAATTGAAGGAAAAATGTCATATAATGTGTAAACTTAAGAAATCAACATATGAACTCAAATAGGATTCTAGGCAATGGTATATGTTAAGTTTAATGATACCATCACATCTTTTGATTTCGAAGAAAATCTTGTCGATCGTTATATGTACCGAAAGATTAGTGGGAGTATAATTTTACTTTTAATTTTATATGTTGATGATATCTTGCTATTAATAATTTGGATATATTGTGTGAGACAAAAGATTATCTCTTAAAGAATTTTGAAATGAAAGATACGAGAGACAAAAGATTGCCATTTCAAAATTCTCATATTATCGGTTGTTTAGTTTTTAGCAACATTGGATTGGTTATAAGGTTGGTTGCTTGTAACGGGGAGACTGGTCTATTTGTGGAGCCATATGCACAAACATTAAATCTGTTAGTAATGAGCAATACAATATTTTTCTTAAGTTCAATCACTAAATGAAATCCATTAATTCATACTTAAAGAGTAGGATCAGTCCACCGAAAATGAAAATGACGAGCATAATAAGCCCGGAGACTATTGAACCAGAAGTGACAGTCGCGATCTCTAGAGGATTGGTGGCATAGTGGAAGACCACTTGAACAAGAGGCGACATGATTACTGCTTCATGGAGATAACGACAAAGGTGACTTGAAGCCCACGATTAGAGTTCAATTGTCAGATTTGGAGATTTTAGATTAGGAAAAACTTTAGTTATTTAGAAATTAAGGTTATTTATGCTAAACTAGAATTATTCAAGTTTAGCTAAGTTTGTTTAGGAATGATATTAAATTAAATTAGTTTATTAATATTAATTATAGATTTATTAAAATTTAGTAAAAATTAAAAATATTTATTTTCATTTAATAAAATGGTTTTAACATTATCACGTGAAGCTAATTAAAAATATAAAATTTACATAAATAATAGAAATATAAATTATATATCACATCAATGTAACATCTAATAAATATAAATATAATTTTTCAAATTTTTTATTTATCTAAAATTAGAATTAAATAAACTAAAATATTAAAATTTATTTCAAATAATTTAAAGTGTTATAATTTAACTTATACTATAGGGTAAAATTTAAAAATACACTTGTTAACTTACTTTTTACCTCTCACCCGTTACAAAATAAAAACAATGGAAGAATACCGAAACATGTCAAAATTGGCACTACTGAATTTGGAAACTGAAGACGACATCGTTTTGCAGGACCAAAATTTGATTGATGGATGTCGTACCAAGAAAGTAGTATAGGCCAGCCGTATAGAGAAAGAATCCCGGCGGACAAGAACACCAGGGAGAGACGGTCGGCCTACACAATGGCCAAGGACACAGTTCCAAATCAGCAAGAGAAACGATATCGTTCCATCTTCGACGTACCCGCTAACTTCTTCGATGCATGTCGCGTTGTCTCCGATACCTTCGAAGACTCTGAGAATTGGGTAGATGTTGAAACCCTAGAGATAGTGGAGACCAACGTCAAAGAAGAGAAGAGTAGCGGTTCGGCGCCACCTCGATGGACATGCAATACCTGCAAGTCTGAATTCGAGACTCTTCTTGACCAGCGCTCCCACTTCAAATCCGATATTCATCGCATTAATGTAATTTTTCTATGCTCCACTACGACTTCCTTTAAATTCATAACTGTATGAAAGTCTTTTCACAAATTTAAACATTGCAGGTGAAGTTAAGCATTGCGGGGAAAGATGCTGTAAAGAAGGAGGATTTTGATGAATTAACTTGTGATTCTTTCAAGGATTTTGACATATCCAGTATATCAGGTTCCGAAGATGAGGCTGAAAAGGCAGGGCATCGTATTAAATGTTCAGTTGACAATGTTAAGCAGAAGTTATTTATTCGCCTGAAGACGGGAGAGAGGATTTCGGTTTGGAAGTGTTTGTTTCTGAATGAATATGAGAGTGTATCTTCTCAAGCAATCCCAGCTGATTATGGTGGATTGACGCAGTGTCTGAGTGAGAGTGAAGTGGTTGAGAGGCTCAAATTTTTTATCAATGAACCCAGGGGTAGCAGCCATTTGAGAGTTATGTTGCTTGTGAGTGGCGGGCACTTTGCTGGTTGTGTCTTTGATGGTAATTCTATCGTGGCTCATAAAACATTCCACAGGTCACTCATTTTACTTCTCTTTGTTGCAATCTTTTTCCGTTCAATCAAACACTGAGTTGCTGCTTGACAAGCCATTCAACCTATATACTTTTGTGTTTTGAAAAGATTGGGGTTTGTTCTTTTGGAATAGATATGTTGTACGGGCCAAAGCTGGCAAGAAACAGTCATCAAAGGATTCGAGTGGCAGAGCTGCACATTCCGCTGGAGCTTCTCTTAGACGATACAATGAGCTTGCCTTGAAGAAGGTATGCTGTCATCAGCTGCCATTTAGGAACTCATTTGATATCCTTGTTTCTACTTCTTACAGCACTTTCCATTCGATGATCATGTACTAAAATATAATTGGGCTCTATGGGAATGAACTATTATGCTATGTCGAATCGGCAAAATTTACATAGCAATCAAAGTTCTTGTGTAAGTGGCTCTATTTATTGTTTTTAACAAAATGATTGACCTGATCCCAATTTTTTTTTTTCTCCTAGTTCTTTCAATGTGAACAGTTGGATTATTAAAATTCTTAACTTGTTTAACCGTGCTTTAGCTCACAAGGTTGAATGATATTCCATTATCAATGTTTTAGGACATTCAAGAACTACTTTCCACATGGAAGGACTATTTTCGTGCTTCCTCTTGTGTTTTTGTTTATGCACCTTCAAACAATTATCAAATGCTCTTTGATGGAGGCAAAGAACATTTTAGCCAACAATGTGTTGTTCGCAATATACCGTTGAATGTTCGGAGGCCTACGTACAAAGAAGCCCGGCGGATTTATAGCCAATTGACCCAAGTAACATATGAAGTGGATCAGAAGGAAACCGTATCAGACATTAAAGAGGATACAGTGGCAAGTGTAAGCTCAATAATTGATGGAAGCCCATATTCCAGCAAAGAGGAACCAGTGGACAACTTTAATTGCAGGGAAACTACTGGAGCTTCTCAAGGTCACCAACACTCCATTGAAGCATGTGTATCCAGTGAAAGTGATAGTGAAGTTGTTGGGGTAACAACTCCTTTACATGAGGCAGCACAGTCTACTGATGCTGATAAAGTGCTGGAACACCTAGAACAGGGATTGGACCCTTGTGTCAAAGATGAAAGAGGACGGACCCCTTATATGTTGGCTAACGATAAGGAAGTGAGAAATACTTTTCGACGCTTTATGGCTGCAAATCTTAATAGATGGGATTGGCATGCTGCCAAAGTTCCTAGTGCATTGACAAAAGAAATGGAGGAATCCCAAGCTGCCAAGCAGGTACTTCCATTTGTTTATTTATTACCTATTTTTGTTTCTCTGTTCTTGTGATTACATTCTTGTGCATCCCTTCTTTATTTCTTAAGGTTATCTTTTATTTGTGGAAGTTTACTTGTCTTTTTTTTGGTTTGTGTATTTATTTACTTATTTTATCTTTTATTGTTAATCTTTACTATGTTCTATATGTACTATAATATGTATTATGTTACATATTTTTATATTTTTATTCATATGTAGTTTTTTATATTTTGTATTATCATTATTTTGCATTACATGTGAGTCTATCACAAACAACCTCTTTACTAGGTAGAGCAACTGTGTATCTGGACCTTTCTAGACCTCGCGTTTCAATAGGACTCTCACTGAGTGTTGTTACTGTTGTTGTTGTTGTTGTTGTTGTTGTCTTTTATATTTGGAAGTTTGAATGATTTAGTTTATGCTTAATTTATCGTTGTAGCAATGTGGTTTTCTTTCTGTTCCAAATAAACATTGAGTTTTTCAGTTTGAGTCCATTATGCTTGTACAGCAAAGTAGGCAAGGTTTTTTAGTGAATTCACTGTGATCCTTTAAAGTAGAGAAAATAGGCGAACTATGAATTGTAAGTTTTCAAGAAAAAATTATGTACATTTAATCTTCTACTTCAATGTAAATCTCTTGAAGTGTCAAGTATTTTGAACAAGTAAAAATTGAATTCTTAAAGAGCAATGCACCCTGCCAATCTGAGATTGACTTTTCATCTTATTAGCACCGTTCTCTCGTGCTATCTCTTCTCAGTTGCATAGTCAATGCATGTTCTGTATATCCATTTAGTGTCCTTCATGCCTTTTGTTTTCACACTTAAAAGATTAGTAGGTGATGATTGGTTTGATACGGCATTGAATTATTTAAGTGATTATTGATCTTATTTGTCTTCCAGGCAGAAAAAGATGCCAAAAAGAAAGCAAGAGCAAAAGAATTAAAAAAATTACGAAAAGCCAGAGAAAAGAAGACCCAGGTATGCCTGTGTGATGCCTTGATGTATCGCACTATTGATACTTTTTGGTATTGTCTGCAGTGAATATTGCTTAATAGTCACATTGAATATGGTATTTTCTGAGGGAATGAATGTAATGGTGCTTTGATCCATACTTGTTTTTTCTTAGTTTAATTCCGTTGTGTGTTCTACAGTCTATCTGGGGGGTTTTATTCTTTAGCTGTTTTCTTGAATTAATTGTGGCAGCAGGGGACTAGTCAACCTGATATCTTATCCAATATCCAAAGAGAAAACGTTAGTTTTTTGAGATTTTGATCATTAACCTCGCACCTGGATCTAGGATTTTTGGAACATTTTGATCCATGCTGGGACCCACCATCTGCAATCATGTTCTTTTTGGCCTGGTCTGGCCTTGCATGTAACAAAAAACTTGAGATTTAAAATTGTAATCACAATTAATTTTAAATTTCACAAAGATCTGAGCTTGATCAACACTTTGTTCGCTCCATTTTTGTTATTTTGATGCAGGATGAGGCTGCCACATCTCTAGCTGCTACAGCAATTGTGAAGAATCAAGCCACTTCATCTTCAATGTTCCAGGGACAGTCTAAGCCAAGAGGCTCGGAAGAGTCTATAGAGGTCAGATTGTTTTCAATTCTGATAATAAGCAAACTTTAAGCTGATATGACTCACAGTTTGTTAGTAGGACCACCACCCCCCATGGTTGGTGAGAATCTAGATTTGTCAGCAACATATATTTTGGATGTAACATAAGCCTATTATATCTGTTCAGCATAACATTCTCACGGATGCCAAAAGATTATAATGCCTTGTGCTCTCTGATTGACTCTTTGACGCTTACCTTCCGGGTTGTAAATAGACACCGGGTTGCTTATGAGCAGGGGAAGATTAATCCTGATTGTGGCCTGGCATTTGTTTTTAATATAGGTTGAGAGGCAAAAGAGAGCAGCAGCTGCGGAGAGGAGAATGGCCGCAAGTGCAATGGCGGTTCTCAATACACAAAGCACTGGGACAGCCGCCACATTTGGCTTACAACCTCTAAGCGGTTCAGCTACTGATTTGCTCTGCACCTGTTGTGGTACGTCATTGGCTGGTAAAGTTCCATTTCACAGATACAACTATAAATACTGCAGCACAACGTGCATGCATGTACACAGAGAGTTTCTCGAGGATAGAGGATAAGTCAATTTGATTCAGCCTGTAATTTAGTATTTCAATTGTTGTAGATTTTTTTTTTCACTTTTTAAGGCTACGCAATTCCTTACCTTCAACTTATCATTTGTTGTTTGATAATTAATTAAATGGGTTATGGTAAAATTTTTTAAAATTATTGCTCTAACAGAATTGAAATTAAGTTATTATTTCATTTGATTTAACGTGGAAGTAGAGAACCGAGACACGGGGAAAATGTTAATGCTGCATGTTGAACACCGTCTATTGTCAATTTGATGGTCACTGAAAATGGAATGTAGCGTGTTCGTTCCCATCATCGTCGCAGTTATACAACAACTCTCGTTGATATGTGGTAACTGCGAAAGTTAAGCAGCTTCTCTCTTAATTGGTAGAGGCCGTTTTTGATACGTTTACATGAAAATATATATATGTATGCAAAATATACATATACATGTTAAAATAATAAAGGAAGAATAAGTAAAAATAAAATAAAAGTAAAATAAGACAAATAATTCTTGAACTTATCATTTTTAATAAAATAAATTCATTTCCGTTACCGTCGGTACTTTGCCTCGTGTCAAAATCACGCAGAATAATTTTTATAAAACTTGAAGTGAATACAAAATAGGCTTTGCTAAATTAGGCCCAACGAAGCAACGTAGCACGGCTAATCTTCTCAAAGGGTAAGCTAATTTTGGGTAGAAGTTTATTAATAAGATTAAGGGGGCGTTTGGTTTGAGCACGAGGTTGGGTATAGATATGGGTATAATAATAGAAGGGAATGAGAATGGGTATGAAAAATTAAAAAATGATGTTTGATTTGTAGCTTGGGTTTCTGTATTAATACCAATAATATTGTTTGGTTTATTGCATTAATGGGAATGAAAGATAATATAATACCATTTTTTCATATAATATTTTTTGTTGTTGTTGTTGTTATTGTTATTATTATTATTATTATTATTATTAAGATAATTAATTTCGTATAATAATAATAATAATAATAATAATAATAATAATAAAAGATAATTAATTTCATATAATAATAATAATAATAATAATAATAATAATAATAAGATAATTAATTTCATATAACAATAAAAATAAAAATAAATAAAAATAATAAAAATAATAATAAGTTTAAAATTTATAATAATAAATAATAATAAGAAGAACAATAATTAATAATAATAATAATAATAAC
>JAOTAX010000005.1:32526918-32537683 GCA_025629825.1 Erythroxylum guanchezii | reverse complement strand
TTATCCATTCAACTACATCTCATCATTCATAATTCCTATTTTATTTTCCATAACATCTCACTTATGTATATATATATATATATATATATATATATATATATATATAACATCAATTCATGTTCAAAAATCATCAACTCAAGTTGGTAACTTCTTCAAGTATATCTAACTTCAACTCAGATCATCCATACACAATTCATATTTCATTAACACAAAGGATAAGAGTTGACAAAGCTTTAATAGCATTCCAAGCCATATTACATCATCGGTATCAAAATTCAAAATACAAAAGATACAAATCCTAATAATTCTTGAAATGCGTCTAAAGCCTTGTTTTTACAAAATCTAACTTAAATTACAAAAACATTGCAAAAGTGGAATGATGCCTTAAATCTGGGTTACTCCATCTCATTCTCTTCACCTGAAGATGGGACAAAAAGGGGGTCAGCTTAAAAGCTCGTGGGTAATAGTTTATAACGGAAAAATAAGCAAAAACTTTGAAATGTTCATTTGTCAATGCAAAGTTCTAATTGAATTCATAAAACGTATTGTTCTCAAATTCTTAACCAAAATTCACAAATTACAAATCATGTATGCATCAAACTTGTTAACATATCATAAACACATCAGAATAGTTTGGATAGGTCCATAAACATAACCCTAACACAATCCCATAAAATGGTCTTGTGTAGCCGTGAACAGAACATACTATCGTAATCTCACATAATGGTTTTGCGTAGCCGTGAACTTAGGAGAGTCTATGAAGAAGCTCCATGCCACTAGCGGGTAGGCAGGAGAAGCCTTTTGTCAAAGTTCACTTAACTTAAGGGACCACCACAAACCCACATAATCATGCATTGACACATCTTGTAAACTTGTTGCTCAAATGGCACATTTTGGAAACTTGTTTTTCATGAACATGAGATATTTCAAAAACCATTTCCGAAAACATGATTTCATAAACATGTTATCTTTTTTTAAAAAATTATTTTCAAATTCTTTTCATAAAACATCAACATAATTTATATATCAAACATATAGCAATTTCTCCATTCATTCAGGAAGCAAATAAATGCAACATTTATTATGCAATTGAAATCGTTAAACTTCCTTGATTCAAAGAAAACATTAGTGGCTTATTTACTCTATTATAAACATGTACCCACCTTGATTTCTTTGCTTAAAAGACTTGCTTTAAAATGCCTCTCCTTTTGCCTCTCTTGATTCCCTTAACATTGAAAAAAATTCCAATTCAATAGGAATATCAATTGGGGAACTCAAAGAAACATATTCACTAAATTGATGCTAGAAATCGTATACCCATGCATTTCCTAAGCTCCTTGAACTAAAATCCTTCCAAAAATCCAAAAGATCAAGTAAGACCTTACTTTGAATCTTCCCCAAATGAAGAGTTTCTTTGCTCTACTGAAAGCTCTTCTCTTCGTCTACCTTTTTCTCTTCTTGAACAACCTCAAAATCTCTCTCAAAAGCTAAGAAATGATGAAAACCTAGCTCAACTCTCTTCTTTTCTCTCAAACCACCGAACTCTCTTCTCCTCTCTTTTATTTTCGTTTTTCTCTTCCTCAATTCATGTTTTTCTTCTTCATTTAAGAGCAAGACAACACTTCTTCTTCCAATTATGCCTTTAATGATTGAGAAATGTCTAATTTGCCCTTCCTTCCATGCCTTATGTCTTTTAAACTAATGCGTTCTTCCAAAAATACCCTTGAACATTTTTATAACCTTAACACTTTAATTCCATTAACCTTTGGAATAAATCCTACTAACTTTGACATAGTTAAATAACTTCAAAATAATTAATCTATCAAAGCCTAAAAAATTATTTAAATCATGCTTAATAATAATAATAAAAATTTCGAGGGCCAACAAAAACTGTAGAAATAATAATTGGAAGAGTCTAATTGTCTCCCAAATATACATACTTCATATGGGCGAGCAGTGGTTTCAACTCCACATCAGGTGCCTGCACATCAAAAGGTAATAGTCTCTAATAAGATTCACGTAACTATATGAAAGCAAGTTTAGACCTTGTGGGAGAGGTTTCTAAGGAATGTAAGATAGGTGCCATCTCAATTAGCTCCTCTTCTAACTCAACATCATTAGTGGCTTCTAACTCTAAATGCTCAGTCAAAACTACTTTTCATTGATGCAATTTAACTTAAACATCTCTTACACTAAGGGATCAATCACGTCAATAGAGAAAACAGAATGATCATCTTAAAGATGTTTCATTGCATAAAAAAATTGAAATGAATTACTTCCCCATCAAATTCCATTATAAGGGTACGCTCAGAAACATCTATCTTAGTTTGGGTTGTGTTAAGAAATGGTATCCCTGGTAAGATAGGTACGATATTATATAAGGTTTCATTATTCATAGCCACCATATAAAAATTTGCAAGAGCACTAAATTATTCACCTGCACCAAAACATCCTCAACTACTCCATCAGGGTAAGTATTAGTAAAGCCAGCTATTTATATGATAGCACTAGTCTCTTTTAAAGGGCCTAAATTTAAGGAAGTATAAATAGAGTGAGGCATAACAATGATCGATGCTCCTAAATCTGGCATAACTCTTTTAATTATGTTGTTAACAATCTTACAAGGAATGGTAAACATATCTAGGTCCTTGCATTTCAGAGGTATTTTCTTTCTAAAAACTATATAAACATTATTACTAATCGTGACCCTTTCGTTACCTCTTAACTTTCTTATATTAGTACACAATTCCTTAAGGATTTTTCATACTTGGGCACTTGTTTAATTGCATCTAGTAAAGGTATATTTACTTCTATCCTTCAAAAGGTCTCCAATATCTCCTTATCCTTTTCCTTATTGTTCAATTTTGCAAACCTGCTAGGAAAAGCTAGAGGGTTAGTTGTAACCATATTGGGACATTCGAAATTTACCTTTGAGCTAAATGAGGAATTTCCTTCTTTTCTTAACTCCTTCTTAATCATATGATCATTGGCCATTCTTGGTGGGTCCTATTAGGATCCTTAAGCTCCTTACCACTCTTTAAGGTCAATACACTAACAATCTCTATATTTACCTCAAGTTGAGATGTAACTTCCCTCTACCTTGTGATTCTAGGAGATTGAAAACCACTACCATCTAACTCATCTGACTCCCTATTCTGGATGCTAGACCTGGTATCTTGAAATTGAGATATTGCCTCTTGTTAGAATTATTTTACATCACGCTGTAAATTGCAGAGAATTAGTGGCAAGAGACTTAATTGTATCTTCCAAAGATGTACCTGAGTTAGAAAAAGAGGCTTGTGGTCTAGGTTGGAACTATTACACTCCCTATAGCCTATCTGTGAAGTAATTATGTTGCTTATTCCCTCCATAACTCAGGTTTGGGTGATCTCTCCGGCCTGGGTTATAAGTTTGGGAATATAGGTTGTGCTGATTGGAAAAATTCCCCCTATAATATTGACATACTCTATGCTTCCCTCTTGTAAAGTTAGACACCCATTTGTTAGGTGGATCACATTTTCATATATATTGTAAGCTTTTAGTTGTTCCTACCTAGCAACAATTTATCTAATAAAAGAAGTTAGTTAATTTAAATGATGTTTAATGGATCAACTATTTACCTCATTTACCTGATAAACATCATTAAGGATGCCAAATTATTGAGTGTTTGTAGCTATGCGGTATTAAAATTCTAGCTTCCATTGATTTCTTTTGACACAATACTCCACCATTTACTAAGTCAACCAAGCTCCTATCCATAGGCAATAATCCTTCATAGAAGTACTAGGTAAGGAGTTATTCTGTGACATTTTGGTAAAGGTAGCTGGCATGTAGCTTCTTAAAGCACTCCTAATACTTGTAAAGGGATTTTCCATGATGTTACTTTATCCCATAAATTTCTTCTCCTATGTTGGTTGTCTTTAATGTTGAAAATCATTTCATCATAAATAGCATCTTCATTCTAATCCACATGCTCACACTCCTTACAGACAGATCAAAAAGGCAGTATTTTGCTCCATCCTTCAATGAAAATGGGAAGGATCTTAACCTAATCTACTAGTCTATCAACCCTAAAGGTTTCATACCAAGAAAGACCACTTAAATCTTCTTGAGATGCTTTTACACATCTTCACTTGTAAGTCCATGAAATTTAGGCAAAAGATGGATTAAGCTATACTTAAGCAAAAAAGTGATATGTTCAACAAAATTAGTAAAAGTGATGTATAAAGGTCTTTGAATCAAGTCTAGTGCAGTCAACTCTCTTAAAGTTCTCTAATTGGCCATGGCTTCATCAAATTCAAGGTCTTGTTGTATTCTTGGAGCTATCTTAGTTTCCCTTTGCAATCTTCGCAGTGTCATTTTGATCTTTGGATCAAATTATACAAGTTCTTAATGAGGAGATGTAGTTACTACCATACATAAACACTAACAAACATGAAAAGATTAAGAAATAATTGTAAAAACTAATTATATATATATATATATATATATATATAGACCAATTAAAATCAAAAGAAAAAATAAACCACTTCACTCATCGGCAAAGGTATCAAATTCTTGATACGTGTCAATCACACTGAAAAATCAAACCTAACTATGTATAACTAAATTTATAAGAGTGGTGAGTAGAGATTATATCAACAAAGAGTGTATGCTTAGCTTTTCTAATGAATGAATCATTGTTTAAGATTTGGGGGGTTTGGTTGAGTTCGATTAATAAAATAAAGTAAAATTGAACTAATGAAAGTAAATCAAATCAAACTATACAAAAGTGATAAATTTGATAAATGAGTTTCAAATCTAGTTCTTGGTTTAATCTTATCCTTCAAATGAGTGAGCACAATTTTCTCTCGTACCTCTCTTTACAATTATTAACCTTAGGTTAACAATAAGATTTTTTTAACCTTAATTTTCTCTTAGGTCATATCTAATCAAAATAAGCTTTTTAATTAGGTCTAGTTATTAGATAACCTAGAATAAGCTCTCTAGATTTACTGCATTATGTACTAGGAAAATAGGTTAATCTAAGAAACAACCACACAAGCTCAAAGTTATTTAACCTATGTTATGTTATCCCTAATGATAGTAACCATTAGTTTACCATAAGTGAATCAGAGTTACAATGATTACGTATGGCAATATAAATTTTGGCAATGGGTTCATACATAAGTAATCTATTGGAAGTGTTAAATCATTCATGCATGAATCCCAAAACATTAAACAAAGAATAACACAATCAACTCCAAAAGAGAGTGAGAATTGTTTGAGCAAGTTTTACCTCTAACAAAACTCTCAACACCGGTAAGTCTACAGATCGTAACTTGTAGTATTGAAAGGTATCGATCCATTAAGGAACTAGCTAAACTGAATTAAACCTAACTTTGTCTAAGGTAATAAAATATGATTTGAGTGAAATGGTAATAGAAAACTAAAATAATTAAATAAAAGGAATCAAATGACAAATATCAAGTGAGCTGACAAAATTAGCTAAGGTTGATAAAGGATGAATGCATAAGATTTATTCTTTCATTATTTTACTCCTCTAATGATTATTGATTCAGTTATATGATGATCCTAGATTTTCTAAGGGTTTGATACTCTCTCTCTAGACCTAACCAATTAAACCTAATTTATTAACCCTAATTGAATTTGAAAATTCCAAAATTGCAATATCTCAATTCATAAGTCTTTCCCTAACATTTTCAATTAGTTACGAACTTATCTATTTAATAATTAAGTTCTCACATAAGATCTCTCTTCGAATGATAGTTGATTTGTTAATCATGTGATATATTAATTCACCAACTCTTGTTGAACAAATTAATCAAATTACTTTTGACTTACTCTTTTGATTTATTGTCAAAGTATGAACCTTCACCATTAAAACATCACAAAATATGTATTGAATCAATAAATATTAAAGTCACAAAACAACTATAGAATAAACCCTGATCTGAAATTTATAACATCATAAACATAATAGACATCTAGAAGTTCAGTTTACACATCAAGTAATATGAAAATATCAAAGGAGAAAGAAAGAAAAACTCTACTCGGAGCTTTATCTCGAAAACTAGAAATCTAGACTTATCTCTCAATCTTCCTTGTTTGATCCACTTTTGTAAGATGGCGGCTACATTTTTCAAGTATTTTATATTCTTAAATAGTCTTTGAGGGTCTTGGGGGTGTAACTAGGGTTTTCACCCTTCGATCGATTCCAAAATTACCTTCAAACCTCAAAATAGATGAAAAATCTTGTGCTTGGCAAGTGTCTGTCATGATCGTGATGTTGGAAAAAGAACTTCTATCACAATCGTAACATGGCGTCGACGATCGTGACCTTTCCATACATCCCATACACATTCTAGCTTTTTTCCTTTTTCACTTATCTTCCATCACTAACAAACACATCAAATACCTCAAGAAACACAAGATTAAGATCCAAAATCATGCTCTAACCTCTATAATACTTAAAACATAAAAAAATCACACTAGCATAATTCTATCCCTATACATATGATAATCTTCTAATTCACACATTAAAACACCTATAAAAACATACTATAAACTACACCTATCAGGAACAACATTACTAGATTAGGAAATTCCTGAACATGTTTGATCATGTCGTTCGAGCTTCAAAATTTATAAACCCTCGAATATTGCAAGCATATCGGTCGTGATTGTAGTATAAGAGGTGTCGATCCCATGAGGAGCCGGATTAATCTAATTCTATGTTATCTAAGGCTAAGGAAATTGAAATAACAGAATTGAAATTCACAAGAAAAGTGTAATCGAGAAATTAATTGGCAAGGGTTGTAATTCAGAAAATAACATAAAAGAAATAAAATTTTAGCAATGTAGAAACACAATAGAAATCAAACAAGAGAAATTAACCAATTTATGAGAAAAGGGATTTTACTTATCATTAATGCTAACCTAGCCAATTATGTGTCAATGGAGTGTCGGTTCTAGACTGTCCTAGGGCTGATTACTCTCTCTCAAGTTATAACCATTAAATCCTAAATTATAAACTCTAATCAGATTATAGAATTTGCAATATCTCAATTCACAAATTATACAAAACCTAATTAGATTTGAATCACTCTAATAAACTATCGGAACATCACACAGGATCTCCCTCTACACATTTACCAATATGATTTATTACAATTTCTATTAAATCACCTAACTGTATAATTACCAATATGATTCATTACAGTTTCTATTAAATCGTCTAACTCTCATTAATCCGATTTAATCATTTTTCATTCAGTTCACCCTCTCCGTTTATTACTGAATTATGCAATAATGTAATAAAATCACGACATTCTTCCAAATAACATAATCAACTAAATTATCATTAAACCAAAATAAAATCCCGAAGAAGAGTTTAAAACATCATCAATATTCCAAATCCTATCATCATACTATCCATCTCAATTCTATTGATCGGCTCTTTCGTTTGATCTTAAGATCAGTCCCTTGGAAACCAAATCAAAAAATTAGTTCCAAAGATTGCAATACAAGATGCAACCTCGGGTCGTCTCACTTAATTGGAACCTAGCGAAAAAGGTTTAAGCTAGCCTAATTTTCAAAAATGCAAACGAAGTTGATAAAAGGGGGTTTGGATCATTGGTAGGAATTAAGAAAAATTAACTAAATTAAAGAAGAATGTATAAAAGGTATTTTTGGATTCTTGGGAAAATGAAAAGTGAAAATTCAAACAATAATCGAATATGATAAAGTCCTCTTGAAAACAAGCTTTGGCTATCATGGTTCAAAACAAATCTTTCGGGAGTGAAATTCACTAAGTTTTCGAATAATAAACCTTAAAGAACTCTTTAAGTCCAAGATTTTAATCAATGAACTCCATTTCTTAAAACCTTGTTAAATGCATCTTAGTGCGTGAAATGGACAAGTTAATGCAAGCGGTCAAATTGGATCAAGTATAATCTCAATATCAAACACAACTAGCCAGATAAAAGAGGATTAACACAATCACCAAAAAGACATATATGAAACTTCATATATTACGCATCAAAGTTCTACATATAAGCAAATCCATAACACAAGACATAGTTCAACACTTGATTAAACTCTAACTAGGCTAATTTAACTACACGGTCGTAAACCCTAACTCAGAAATTTACAACTATGCAGTTAAACTTGACAATGTAAAATAAATCCCCTTTGAAGCCCGGTAAACTCAAGCCATTACTACATTTTCAAGAGGAAATGGTGATCTAGCCGTGCATGACTCCGGAAACTTTCACAACCACAGGAGCTCCAATGTCAGCCATGGTAGTAGTAGCGAAAGTCGGTGAGTTGAAAAAAAAACTAATCGAAGGTGGTGGATGATAGTCGTGGATGAGAGGAAAAGTGATCGTCAGGTGTCGGCTGAGAGATATCTCTTCACTTCCTGCCGAATGATTTCTTTTTTTTATAACCTAATTTGGCATGGTTTTTAAAGGATGGGTCGCGGGTCGGGTCGGAACAGTGAGAGAATTTTCTACTTTTAGTCCGAATACCCGACTGTCTGCCACGGCGATGAGAGAGTTGCGCTACGGCATGCACTTTCTGGATTACTCGCCGCGGCGAAATAATTAATTTACACCGCGGTGAGATTTTCCTTCATGGTTTGCCACGGCGGGATAGTTAGCTTACGCTGCGGCGAGCTTCCTTCATAGTGTGCCGCGGCAGACATTACTCATATCGACTCCTTTGACTCCTTTTGACTCCTTAGGCTCCTACAATCAAAAATATCAATTTGCAGTATCAATTGTCCTTAAAAAAATTATAATGCAATTAATGTCAATTTGTAACAATTTTTACTATCAAATTGCATAAAATATAAGCACACACTTAAGGACTAATTTAAGCACAAAAATCAAGAATTAAGAGTCAAAAAGTACATTAAAAGCTATGAAAGTGTCGCCAATTTATATGATAAACTTGGGCTCAATCATTTATACATCAACAAAATCAAAATGAAAAGGAAATATAACTTGGAATAGACGATGGAAGATAGCAATGTCAGAAACCTCTTGATTCGAAAAGTATGTCAAGTCAGCTTCGTCTTCCTCTTCTTCCTCTTCCTTCTTATCTTTCTCTCTCTCGGTATTCTCACTTTAGGATTTCAACAGCGGCTGCTTGGAAGCTCTCTTCTCTAGCTCTTTAGGTTCTTTTTATACTTCTTTATGTTTTAGGTAACCCTAGGGTTCGGGGTTCGAAAGGTCCATAAAATCCCTCGAAATATGAGGTTCATGGGCTTCTGTGCCTCTATATGACGCAGGTCACGATCATGGCATGCAGACTATGGGCCCTTCCTTAAGCTATTGTCACGATCATGGCATGCAAGCCATGATCATGGGCCAAACCTGGAGCTTCTGTCATGATCATGGCTTACCTGCCACGATCTTAGGCCTATATTCTGGCCCAAATTCCCTTTGAAGTTCTTCTGCTCTTCGGTATTGACCCTGAAACACTAACAATCACATTAAGATACCTCAAAAACATAATATTTAAGCTCAAAGACTTGTACTAACCCATAAAACACTTAAAACATAAACAAGTCACAAACTAGCTCAATTTTAACCTGAATATATACCAAGTGATCGAATTAATAACAAAACACATATCAAACTATGCCCTAAAAGACAATGCAATTTACACTTATCAATGTTCTTCAAAGTTGATTTCCCTTCGAACTGAAAGGAAGAAGGTTAGCTCCTCATAGCTCTCAATAAGGTAAGAAATATACGCCCTTTCATGTCTATAAAACTCTTCTCCCTTTTCTTTGGTCAGTTAAATGTCCTTTTATAGTAAAATTAGGGTTTTGTAAGATACATGATCAGCTACATTTTTTCCCCAATTTACAAACATAACGGTCCTAATGAGCTACGCGATCACTTACAAGGTCGTGTAGCTTATTTATATGGTTATGTAAGTCCACACATTCCGTGTAGGTTACTAGAGAGGCTAAAACTGTATCATTGCAGTCCTACACGTATTTAGAGAGTTACATGGTCGTGTAGATTGTAGGAACTTTAGTTCTTTCATTTTTTTAATCCCATCTTCACCTAATTCATCTCCTTCTTGTTCCACAAAGATAAATAAGATTGATCATTAATATGACAATGCCAAGGATATGTTTTAATTCATTTTAGTTCTTGTTATTCCTAATTGTATGTAAAATAAAATATGAATCAAAATAAGTATCTTAAGCACATCATAAAATTAATCAATAAGAATTATGAAGTAAATAAACAGCCAATCAAGCACTCATCATATCCTATTCTTGCTTGAAACTGATGGACATAGCTGAATTATACACCACTTGTATAGTTGGGATGGGAAAATGACACATTTATGGTATGATAATTGGATGGGATTTAGTCTTCTCATTCATCACTAAAATGTGGTGATGAGCATAGGAAGCTATCCTATTTATGCTAGAGTACTATGCTCTTTGATGGTTGGGGGATGACGGATTGAGTTTCCTATTAAAATTCTGCACTTTGCCCTTCCTTATTCTTTTATCCAATTCTTCAAGATGGTTATTAACAAAATAATAAAATAACACAATATTAAAATTGAAACGGCTTATCTGAAAATGTAAGGCATCGTGAAAAATCACTGCCCTAAGTTGGAAATTCCCCCTCTACGATGCAACAGGACAACAGGATCTTGTTAAGTCAAAATGACTTTACGTGATTAATAATTTTGATGACAAACAAAAAGAGGATAAATGAAAAGCAGACGG
>JAOTAX010000005.1:32489534-32516875 GCA_025629825.1 Erythroxylum guanchezii | reverse complement strand
GCAAGAGAAAAGGAAGCAAATGATAGGACTGGTTCATTTATCTAAAGGACAATTTCTCTTTTTACATTTTGTTGGGATACTATCCCATTTTGTGAGATCCTATAGTAAAATTATTCCACATATGGTAATCGAGTTCAGCATATTTTCTTCGACTATTACAGGGGAAGATGAGCTGTTTAATGATCAATGACATTGATGCTGACATCGGAAGATTTGGTGAGTTGCAGCCTAATTTCTAATTAGAGACAAGACCAATCACATGAAGAACACACTGTATAATGATGTAATAAAATTGATGCTTTGAAGACTATTTTGAATCTACGAAAGATGACGCATCATTTGGAAGGCCTTTTTTTTTGGGTTACAAATCATTTGGAAGGCTTAAATGTATAGAAATTGAAAGACCAATGAAGGTTGACAAAGATTGGATAGTAGTCCGTTTAACAGAGGATTGGGTAGTAGTCCGTTGACAGTAAGGACTAGCCTCTATGTTTGGCATGTAATTTTGCTAAGGCTGGAAGGCTTTAATGTACGCCGTCGATTCATTTAAGTAAATATTTTCCTATTTTCTCAAAAAAAAGCGTAAATATTATACTTTTTATTTTTTAAATTTATTTATTTATTTTTGGCTCTTTTCTTTTGTTCTATTCAAAGAAAAATAACAATAACACTAAAATATTAAAAATTTGTATTTTAAAAAATAATTATTAAAATTAAAAATAATTATTTTAAAAAATAATTATTAAAATCTGAAAATAATTATAAAAAACAAAAATAATTATTAAAAAATAAAAAATAATTATTAAATTAAAAAACGTCGCGGATGACATTCTATGATGTTTCCAAAAACGTCGCAGAAGACGTTCTGACGTCGTAGATTTCTTCACATTTTGCGACGATTTAAAAACGTCGCGGAAACTCTAACAATTCGTGATGTTTTTTTAAAACGTCGCAAATTGCCTAACTTTTTTGTGATGTTTTACAAAACGTCACGGAATATTGACGTTTTTTATAAAACGTCGTGGAAAACTTTTGCCTACTCCACATTCCGCGACGTTTTTTGTGACGTTTTTTAAAACGTCGCAAATGCTCTTTTGCGACGTTTCGAGGACTTTAAAAAGTCACAAAAGGGCTTGATTTCTTGTAGTGACATATCAAGTCAAATGACTTAGTAATATGGAAGATTATAACTTTATTAAAAAGAATAAAAAATGAAATTTCAACTCTAATCCTATTATGAGGCTAATGTCAAAAAAAAAAATCCTATTATGAGGCTAAAATATTCTTTCTAAGTTATATTGTTTAATAAGACAAGAGGTTTAAGAATTATGTGGAATATAATGAGTCTACATAAGAAAGGTTACCATTCAAAAGCTCTCCAAGACTTTTAACTCTCATATATTACCTGTATATGTATATGTATATGTATATATATATAGATATATTTGGAAAGTTGAAGAATTTGTTCATTTTCAGAAAGATAAAACAAGAGACCTTCTAAGCCAATAAAAGATACATCGCAAACTTAATTTAATAGAGCACAAAGACATGAAAGACATGATCACGTCAGCCTAACATCAAAAACTTACTTCAGCTAGTTTTTTATGTCAGTCTCCATATTTGAGATATAAATTGACTAATGTTTGCTAGCATCATCAATTTTGTATCCAGGGCATAATGATGTTGCAAAACCTTGTTCCTTCTATTTCATTATTATAAATATTTTGCGATTTCTTTCAGTCTATATGGAATAAATCAGACAGTTAAAAATCCATTATAAATAAGAGAAGATCCTCCTTTAATCAGTTTTGTGACTAGATTATCCATTCCATAATTTTATTCCATTGATTTTTGTTGAATTGCACATTGAAAAGGGTAAGCAACTTGTGGCAGACTGTTGCAGTGATTGGGCAGTTCAAATGCTCAATTGTTTTATCTTCTATGATATCAGGCTATGGCAATTCAATTTTGGCTTAGGTGGAACAAATATTTTCATATATGATAGGTTTTTGAATAATTTGGATTCATGTCTAGGTCAAATCCAGCTATCAGCTCTATCCTAGTTGGGGGCTAGAGTTGGTAACCTTTCTCTTATTGTCGTGAATCTCCTGCTGTTATAAATAGGGAATGAACGTTGTAGTTTTGCAAAAGGAAAAAAGGACTAAATTTATGATAATTATTAAAGTAGAATCATGCATCCCTTCCATTCCCAATAACACACTTAAAGTCTATAATGAAAACCCTAATATCTTCTTAAGAGTCCAAGAGGTGTTCTTAAGAGTTCAAGGCTACAATTTTAACCATATGTATCTATCACGGGATTGTCTTCAAGTTTTAATTATAATGAAGGAAATTGAGCTCTAAAGAAGCATTTTACTTAGGGGAAGGCTTCGATTTATGAGGGACATTTAGTTATTTGTTTGACTATGCTAAAGGCTATGACCTAATAATTGTTCAAAGAGATGATTACTTATAACAAATTATACCATGTGAAACAATTAGTTCAATACAACTTAACTATTTCCCAAATAAGGATTTCTGTATGTTCTTAGAATTCTAAAATTCCAAAGAAATTAATATTTTTCTAGTTCTATTCGGATTCTGAACTATAAGTCCCAATCCAAATCTATGATGTCTAATACATCCTCCAACTTTGTCTTCTAGACTCTCAATTATATAAATTACTGCTTTAGTGTACAAGACTTTCCGCTTTGCGATGGCCAAAGGAAGTTCATCAATCATTCTCAACACTCATGATCTTCTGGTCACAAAAGAATAACCTTACCAATTGTTTCAAACCTTATCCTCTAGACTCTCAATTATATAGTAATCTAAAAGGGCCAAAGAAATAAGAGACATTGCTCTCTCTCTTAATGGCCTTTTCTTTCATTTAGACGCTTAGGACATCTCCCCATCTATATGATTAGAGCGGCACAGGACAAGAAGCATGTGCGGTATCAACTCTTCAAACTTTAGCACAAGGCTCGATGCAACCAGCTTAGCAGGTGAAATTCTTCATAGCTTATTCTGTAGATATTGCATTTGTAGAAATGTGCATGTGTTTATAGCTGAAAAGAAACTTGGTATGTGTGTGTGTGTCTGAAGTTACAGGTGGAGTAGAAAACAAGCAAAGGAGAAGAAGATGAAAGCCGTAGAGACAGATACGAAAATGAAGAACTTCAACTGTACATTGAGAATAAAAGCATCGTAGAAGAGAACGATAAAAGTTGAATAGGCTTTGTTATCGCAGCTGCAGACCAATTTCTTTGCCTACAAGTATCCAATTGCCACAACCACTCCTAGATCTCCTTAATTTATTTATGCATATCTCTTCATAACTCCCAAATTCATCACACCTGTTCCTATTTTGTATGTGATATCAATTACACAAGGTAGCTAGTAAGCTTGCTTCATAGACATTTTTACTGAAATAGAAAAAGTTTCAAGGGTACGCACTTCATACATCCAAAAATCTTTCAGATGGGAATACAACCAAAAAAATTATATTGAATACTTTTCACTGGTTCTAAGTTCATACCTCTGCTTCATACTTTTTTTTTAAAATTCAATTGCTTAACTAAAGATTTCACTGGAGGGAGGACGTGCAAATCAATATATATAAACATTTGATTTGTATATAATCTCACTATAGAATGCATTTACCCCTTAATTGTGCACCTCTTAACATATCTCACTATAGCATGCATTTACCCCTTAACTGTGCACCTCTTAGCATACTTCGTCAACATAATTGATCATGTTCATTTATTCGGTAATTAGTCTATCGACTTCTTTTCAATGATTTCTTTTCGAAAATCTTTTTCCTAGTTTTCATGGTAAGGATAAGGATAAGTATTCACATGTTGGAGGACAAAGCTCCTCGATTCTTGGAAACTAGTCGGACTCCAGATTCCGATTAACCTGTTTGGGTTTTCAAAATCAATGTTTTTCCATAAATGCTTTGTAATTTAATATCAATTTCATAATAATCTCGTAAAAAGTAAAAGCAACTAGTCTTTATTGTTCATAAAAAATAACTTCCACAGATATGTTTAACTCGGAAGAAAGGAAAAAGTCAAACTAAAATCACAAGCATAGGGTCTAGAGTCATTCGTACATACAAGTTGGCATCAGTCACTGCGTACATGCAAACAACAAAACACATTAAAGCTTACCCGAGCCAGTCACTAACATACCCATTTATCCTTGATTCTAAATGGAAATACAATAGCTAATAGTCCAAACCACTAATTAAAAGTGAAAGATTTGCTGAACAAGACCGCCTCACTAATACCTGCTTACTAATATGAAGTCGTCGTCATCCAGAACTTGAACATCTTTTTCTCCAATGAAGTTTTCCCGTCCAACTTGCTTCACCAAATTCACAAACTCAACCCTCTTGGCCTTGGGAAGAGGCACATATGGGAGCCTAAACACTGGTCTAACCACTCCAAGTTGAGCAAGAGCTGTGTTCAACCCAATTGGATTTGGCTCCACAAAGAGCCACTCAATAAGAGGCATAAGCTTTGAATTCAATGCAGGATTCTTTCCATCAAACATGAGTTCTCGCATTAAGCCTGGAACCAGATTGCTGGCAACAGAAACCACCCCCGTAGCCCCATGGTTCCATCTTGATTCGTGGCACTGATCATCATTTCCGCTCCACACTACTATTCCTTTATCCGTATACTGCTCAACTCGGTCACTGCCAACACATTCCTTTACACCTGCTAGATTAGGACTCCGTGCTATAGCATGAATGACAGACGGTGGTATATCTTGGCCAGTTCGTGATGGTACGTTGTATATAATTGAAGGGCCCATTGGTAATACACTATCAAAGTGTGCAATCAAACCTTCCAGGGAGGTTTTTCCGTAATAGGGATTAATGTGAAGAGCAGCATGCATTCCAACTGCAAAACCTTGCTCCGTAGCATGAATTGCTTCCCTTGTAGAGTTGCTTCCAGTGTTTCCTATCACCTTAATTGAACTGCCAAAACAATTAACAGTATGACCTATGAGCATTATGTGTTCATCCCAAGACATTAATTGCCCTTCACCAGTTGTGCCACCAACAATCACACCCTCAGCACCATTAACAATTTGCATATTCATCAAAGCGTCATAAGCTTCAAGATCAAATCTACCATCAGGCAAATATGGGGTTTTGATGGCTGTTATCAATCTAAGAGATTTTATATCCTCTGATGATGTCCTGCACAAAACAGAATCTCATTTCATAAGTAGCACAAAGATAATGAGATCATTTACATCTTCACGTACTATGTTGAAATGGGCATAACACATACAGCACCCATTTTACCTCGTATTAGAGATGTGAATTGCAGTGTCAACTTAACGTACCATCTAGAAAAGGAATAAATAAATGTTGGACCTTACCTATTTTTAACTTCAAAACTACGCATTGGGAGATGAAAATTAGGTATTACGGCAGCTTGCGGGCATCTCCATTTTGCACTCCTCCTGTTTCACAAAAACAGAAAAAACCAAATAGCAAAAACACGGTAGTCATTAACTACAGCAAATCATTTTTCGATTTTCCATATGGGAAGGGAGGGAAGAAAATAGGGTAGAGAGTAAAAATGGATAACTTGAAAAGTTCATTCCTTTAAAATGATAGAAAGTATCAATTTCACATTTTTTTTTAAAAAACTGAACAAAAATATAAAAAGACAAAATTCTTAAGCAGCATAATATAAACTAAACTAATTCTATAACGAGGTGATGACAAAGAATACCTATTGGAGGAAAAGTGGAGAGCAGAGTCACCCAAGCGCGCACTATGACTCGTCAACGTAGCCATCTAGCAGACCAAGCCTGACCCAACACCTCTTTTACTCTGATCTCACAGTTACTAGAGTGAATGAGGATTTCAGAGACTAAATGACAATAATGGTGGTAATGATAAGTGTGATGACAATAGTGCGGAGGAGGTCTGAGTAGGAGGCGGACATGAACATTAGTTAAGAAGATGGAAAATGGTTGTGTAGTCGTTAAATTGTGTGTCTGTGTGTGAGAGATCTAAAACGGTGGGAGGCGAGGATTATGCTGTGGGCATATTGAAAGAAAAGAGCCTTAGGGTTGCATTCATCCAAGGGGGAAAGGCACTTGTGTTCTGTTCTGTCGTTCTCTGCTCTTATTGGGTCACAACTGGGCTCTTCTTTACATTTCAATATGTTCATTTTATTTAATAAAATAAAACCCTTATTAAACAATTAAATAGGCCTTTACAAATCAAAACTAAAGACAATGAAAGATAATAACGTCAGAGGCTAGTCAATTTTGGCTAAGCATCTTTTGTGGAAAACAAACTTTCTCATAGATTATCATAAATTTCAGACTCCAATCCCTTTCTTTTAACTTGACTGACGACTCTACTCTATGGTAATGGTCTTTTGGAAAATAAGAGAAACAAAGATTCATAGTCACCTAAACACAGGTCATTGGATTTTTTTCCCCCTCAAAACAAGGCACGCTTGTTCTCTGCACTTTATATCTCTTAGTCAATTTTAGTCTTGGGAACCAAACAAAGTAAGGATTTTGGATGAACATGAAATTTTTTAAAAAAATTTGACACTCACTCCCATATGCTTAATGCCTGTTATCAAGGTTAAATCTTATTGCACCTATCATTTGAAGGAAATGATTAGAATCAAATTGAACTTATAATACATCCTTCACATGCATTCTGATATTATAAGGTTGAGAGTACGAATTTTGTTATCAATTACAGATTTGATTACTCTTATTGCGGATCAAAGCAAGTAACTTTTCTTCTCTCTGTTACATATCTTTTTTTTTTCGTTGCAAATAATACATAATTTCTTATGTTAGTTTTTCATCAAAGGATCCAGTTCTTTCCTATCCATTATTTCAATTCATGCAACACGCTATCGTTGCCGGAGTCATCCTCCCCCTGTTATAAGAGCAAATACAACTTGGCTGACCTTAGAACTACATCAGAAGATAATATTTAATAATAACAACAACAAAAAAACACTTGCCAATGTACTTTTATAAGTCCTTGCAACCAATGTAATAAATTTTGATAAACCAAGAGACACCAAATGGGAGGAAAAAAGAGCCACATGATTGAGAACCTAAGTAAATAAATATTACAGGGGACTTACTCCTTTCGAAAAATATTACACCGAGATTAGTGTAGCTGTGTAGCCAATGCAATATGCGTACCGGTGTTAAGAAATAAATGTGTATCAACGACTTGATTCTCTCAACTGCCTCTAAACATCACTAGTAATAATGCCCACTGATACGGAAAATGCACCAAAAGTTCACTACTTTTGTCATTCGACATTAATCACCTTGCAGGCAGTAAAGCTGACGGATATTTCCTGAAGCTGCATTTGCAATCATTACAATGAGCTAATTAACAATTAGCAAATTCATAGGTATACTTGGTCACGTAAGTTCGGCATAGACTTTTCTCATTCTATAAGTATGAAATCACAAACATGTCGGGAATAAACCCTCTACTCACCTGATTCCTATTTAAGCAACCCCCACAGCCACCATCCCACCCCCCCATGAAAAAGAATATCACCAGATAGCAGAAAGTTCAATTTCACTATGCCCATAAAGTACACAACACTGAACATTAAGATATAATGTTTCTAAGCTTGGTACAAGAAGGCATATCAAAATTCAACACATTAAATAGGAGTTATAGGACAAATATTTCAGCACTTTTCTTTTTTAAGGCAACCTATGACAAATGAAATCATACTTTCAACCAAAATATACCAAAAGGACTATTTTGATTACAAGGACTATGCTCCAACAATTTAATAAGTCTTGCTGGGCTTAATTAGAAAGTTAAATGCAGGTTGAAAAACTGCACCACAAAGACAGTATTAACATGGAGCAGGTCATCAAGAATGGCGGTATCATCTCATGCAAAACACGTGCCTTTTTTTCATTTGTTGCTTTTTGACATAGAAAAGGTCAACCACGATTTGGTAGATGGACAACTTTTGTCTCTAAATGGTCAAGCTGACTGAATATAAGCAACATCTCCCAAAAGTATTTTATTTCTCGTATATTATGCAAATAATTAAATAGTCAGGGCTTGACGAGAAAATTACCATATAACCAATCCTTGAATAAAAGATGAAGTGCACATGACAACTCCCGCTTCTTATTTTCCTCAAGAGGCGCTTCCCTTAATAATTGCTTTATCTCGCCCAAAGTCTTTTGCTGGAAAAATCAAAAACATTTCACCAATTCAAACATCAGCTGCATGTAAACTTGAGTGCTACACAGAGCAACTATTAGAAACAAATGTATAGCTTTCATTATAATCAACAACATTTACATTTCTCTGCTGTGATGCCATGTAGATGCCTGGCAAAATAAATGGGTTATCTTTTGTAGATCCACACGATTCACCTCCAAGCCAGTTAGGAATCTATGAAAATAAATAACTAAATGTCAATTGTTTTCAAAACCATTAGAAGTAGCAAGAGTCCAAGACATCATCGAGTGAAATGAACAAGTGGCACTAATCCAAAAAAAAAAAAATCAGTGTTAATTGCAAGATGCAGTGAAGTGTTCCTATAAATAAAAAGTTATCTGTATGAACATACCAAAAAGTTAGTGAATTGGTCAGGGTCCAGGCGTGATGCTGTCTCTGCTTGAACTTCAGATACGCCTGCAGGATGAGACAATGAATCATGTGGATCGACCACCCCCAATGTCACAGGTTCATCCCACCTGTTGATAGTTGCCCCAATGCCAACTTCAGCCATGTGTTCCTCCAGCTCTGAGTAATAAGTATTGTATGGTGCAACCTGATTTTAAAAGCCAAATATTTACCAAAACTTTATCCATCAAGGTGGTAGCTTGGGCCTTATCTTCAAGTAAGTAAAACTGCTGAACTTAAACTTGGAGATGTATATACCCATGAACTTTTGAAGGCCAGTTACTGATCTGTCAAGTGTATACTCCTTTCGGAAACTAAAACAGAGCACACCATCCCAACCAACCACTTTCTAAATTTTCGCTTTTCCAACAAAAATCAAGTAAATAAAAATACTTAAGCAGAAATTTTTGTAGCATTAGGATGTCCCAGTAATAAAACAAAATTTTCCATGGAAAAAGAAGTCAATCAGCAGAATGTTAATCCCAACTCAACTGTCAACTAAAATAGATCTTATTTCTCAGAAAAAAGACTAAATCTTATAAAATTCAACCATGACCACCATCATTCCCCATATGCTCTAGTGTTCAGATTTAAGAATCTCAATCAGATGTTTTGGGAATGACACAAAGAAGGTATATCATCTGTCAGCTAAGTACTAGATAACAGTTTAAGTACATAGTCACAGATCAAATAGTCAGAAAAGAATCAATTCAATATTTTGAAATAGCAAACTTTTTATCAAAAGAAAACTAAATCTTCTGGAATTAAATTTGACAATAACATGAAGCATAATATGTCACCCACTGTAAAAAAATTGATAACCCATGAATTCCCACCCAAAATATGCAGAGTCTATCCTGTTAAAGTGGCTAAGAATGTCCAGAAAGAAGTCCAATATGAAAGATCATTATGTTAGAAGTCAGATGTGTAGTACAAAAAAAACATTTCACAACAACTTCCCTCAAACATTAATTTATTTTTCTCCGATCCGGTCAATGGAAATGGAAACCGATATAGTATTACATAAGATATATCACATGAAAAGGCACAAACTAACCTGCAACTTATGGTTGTCACCAACAATGAGTGGCTGCTGATTTACCCCAAGAAAGAACACACATTCTCGACAATTGGCAATGCAGACTCGTTTTGCTGCTGTAATCACATGAATTCGCTCACAATGTTCAATTCTTACAGCCTGTAAAGACATCAACAGCATCTAAGAAAAATAAATTTGGGTCATATTTAATCAGGGCATACTACATTTCCAAAATCTAAGATAAATAAAATCATCTATAAAAGGCAAGGACTTCTGTTACAAACAAATGAACAGAGATTTGCATTTCGCAGCAAAATATACAACGCAGATGTTCCTTCTTAAAGTAGTTCCGTGATTGGATTATCAGCCAATATATGAAACCAAAAATGAATTTTAGCAGTCAGTATGACAGAAATATGTATGTAATAACATACAAAGAAAAAATCACAAAATGCAAGAATGAAGAGTGGTCATCAGAGCTATCCATTGTTGCAAGACACTATTTTGGCCAGTAATCCAAACATCAGAAAGAATCCAGCAATCATATTCACTCTTAGCGACAAGCATTACTAGATAACTAAACTGACTTTCATTTGATGTTGAAACACAATAGACAATCAATTGATCTAGCCATAACAGAAAAATCACTAATCAGATATAGGCAACCATACACACTTAACATACACTATTAAGTGGGAGTCTCCTTGCAGGAACACATATACAACATACTTCTTTAATGTGTTTCAAGGAGCAAACTAATCTTTTAGATCAGGTGCAAGCAAGTTTTTAACATGTATACCAAGATTTCTCTGATCTCATGTCTATTCATGAAATCAAATCTCCTTTTATAGACATGTTCAATGGTTTTTTGTTTATTACTGTTCTTGGATCAGCTACAGCTCTTGTAATCTACTTTTAGAATTCAAGAGAAACATTTTCAAAAAATATGTACACTAAATATCTATTTACATAGATAATAGGGAATAAAATGAATGAAATCATCTAAAATACATGAACATAAATACTAACAATCAAAATAGTAATTACCTTGCCGACAGCTCCGAGGACTATAGTAGCTTCAGAGCATCCATATACAGTAGCATATCTCAAAGGTGCTAAGACATAAATTACTGAATCATGACAATTGAGAACCTGGATTTGCACAGAAATGTATTACCTTAAAAAGCAAACAAAAAAATTCATAAAAATTTGCCTTAAATGTTTAATTGTATGAAAAACAACCAAAACTTGAATTAACTGAAACACAATAGGTAATGAGTCTCCTTTTATACTTAATGGTGAAGACATAACATTGAGAATTTAAAAGTCAGACTCATAGAAATCAACTCAAGTTTATAAAAGGAACAAGTAGGGTAAATATCTCAGTCCAAAGCCTTGATTTAGTGGCTAGGATTATGTCAGGGTTTATTGTACAAGTGCTACTGCTATTCTTTCACTATGGTAGTACTCCAAAAACAAAAAAGGGCAATCCCTAGTGCACAAGGCTCCCTCCTTTGCAAATGTCGAGAGACGGTTATCAATTGTACACAGCTTTCCTTTGCAATTTACAACGAGACTGTTTCTGTTACTTGAACCCGTGACCTTCTGGTCACAAAGGAGTAACCTTATCAGTTACTCCAAGGATCGCCCTTAATACTCTAGAAACAATACTCACAAATCTCCACAAGCCTCGCTTATTTTGCTTTTTATGATCCAATTAGTAGTTAAGTAACTCCTTCTAATTATGCCTGATTTGTTAGGAGATTTTCGTTGTTCAATAAATTTTTAAAGATGAAGCTCAAGGTCCATTCTAGAATCATAAGAATATGTATTACTGTCTAAATTATGCATCCAACCATTACAAAATAACGATTTTTTTTTTTTACACACGTCTTAATCAACAAAATTGAGGGCAAGCCGTGGAGCAACTGGTAAGGTTACTCCTTTGTGACCAGAAGGTCACAGGTTCGAGTCACAAAAACAGCTTCTTTGTAAAAATAGAAAAGGAAGGCTGCGTACAATTGACACCTCTCTCTCATACACTGGCAAAGCGGGGTGCCTTGTGTATTGGGGTTCATTGACTTTCTTTTCTTAATCAACAAAACTGAAGTTGGAAATTACTACTTTATGGAAAATCAATCACAAGAAAACGTGAATATTTGCATTACAACAAACCTTCACAGAAGAACCTCTAAGCTCTGATGCTTGCTTCAAAAAAGATGCTTTAGAGATCCCCTCAATAAAACTGGAACCTCTAGCAGTTGGTGATGCCTTGATTGAACTTCCACAAGCATCAGTCATGGCAACATCCTGATCAGATGCACTTGGTGGTCCATTTTCTTTTGCAGAAATTCTTTCAGTAACATGTTCCAATGCAGAGGTTATCTTCTGTGAAATCCAATCATGGACTTGTGTTGCAGTAACAGGAACAGCAGGCATATCAGGATCAGAATTGGCAAAAAAGGGCGCAGACTGGCTTAAGGGGATTCCTTCAGATCCCTTCTCGCCAACTTGAATTAGAAACCCAAGATGCTCAAAGCCTTCTACAGTCAAGACCTAAAACAGTATTGTATAAGCTAGCAATTTAAACAAAGCTTAGGAAAATACAAATGAGCATAATGAATATTGGTGATGCAGTAGGAAATTAAAAAGTGATTAATTTGTTAACAAAGTCAAAGAGGGGAAAACTATATATAAATTCCTCTAAACAATGACCCCTTTTAAGAAAAAAACATTGTTCAAATAGATTAGATACATATAATAGTTGGAGAACTCTAAAGAAATTGAGAAATAATAAACTAGTAACTATTCACAAATAACAAGAAGATAGTGCAGGAAATGGCATATCAAGGCTCAATGGTTGAATTCCTTTTTAAACTAAGCAGAAAAGGGATAAATTAATTAACTAAGACACAAATGACCTACAATGTTGGGTCCTAGATTTTTCAATTTGCCACAAGTTTTGTACAAAAATATATCACTACAAAATCATCATCATCATCATTATCATCACCCAGTCCGAAGTCCCGCAATGAAGCATGGTTTGGAGTGGTCTAATAGTACACAGCCTTACCCCTACATAGTAGAAAGGTTGTTTCCGGTAGGCAAATAAGACAATATAAGAGTGATGCAGGTTAAAGAGAGAAAAGGCAAAACTAGCATGAAATAAATACGTAAAAAGACACCTTAAAAATAATAAGAAGAAGAAGAAAAAGAAGAAAAAAATAATAATAATAACATAAGGGACTAATAATTATTAGAAAAGTAATAAATAATAAAATAGCAATAAAATAAAACTACGATAAATAATATATAATTTGCCAACTAAAGGAGCCTCAGTCATGCACAAAAAATACCAGTATGAAAACAAATGACACGACTAAATTGGGCAGAAAAAACGGTTTCAACCCCACACACTAAACACACCCGTTCTCGTCAAAGTTGAAGCTCTCGCTAAGAGGTTTTGAAGGTGGCAATCTAGATAGTATGTGTCTGGTGACAAAAGATTCTAAATATCACTAAAAAATCAGAATGATAACTGTTGCCCACATTTGAAAGCAAACAGTAAAGATACTTATTTGCCAAAAATAAAATAAAAAGAACATTTACCATCTACTATCATCCTATATCGGTAAAGTTTTTCTAGTTTAAAAGATGCTAAAGAAAACTTAAATGTTTTCATATCTTTACCTAACTAAAAGAAAATTATTTAACAATCAACCAGAAAGGAAGCTAAGCTTTTTCATACCTTTACCCAACTAAACAAAACCACCACTAACGCTCAACCTTAATATGAGCCCCAGCTAGAATTCTATCACCAGAAAATTAGGCAACAATAATAACAATAATTGAAATAGAGCCCACAAACACATTAAAAAATCTAAAAGACCAATCTCTTTCATTTTATGATTCACTATTTGAGCAAGATACTCATACAATGACACCAAGCCAGAGTTGCATTTTAGCATTTTAGATAGTACATGAAATAGCTTCCCTATCATTTAGAAGACCAAGTAAATTACCAACCTTTAAAAAGTTAGCAAGTTCTCATCAGATCAGTGTTACAAACTACTTTCTAAAATCCAAAAACATATTAGAAATACTAAGTACTTTCCAAACTAAACAATTCATCGCTAGAACTCCTCAGACAGTGCTTTGTCACATTATAATTGCCAAAATGATGGAGAAGAAAAAACACAAACAAATACTATGACAAGACCTGTTATCCTCTTGCTCCACTTCTCATACTGTCATACATTAGTTAAGGACCTATAATGAATGAGAGCCAAAGGGCAATAACAAGCTAGTTTACAAACCAGGGACTCTTCTCCTTCTCCTTCCACTGACTCCGCCAAAAGCGACAAAATATTAGCAATGTGCTTCTGTAGGTAAGACAATTGATGAGCCTCTTCATCAGCCTGTGATGGCATAAACCGACGGCTATTGCTCCGCACAAGCTGCAACACAATTAGTAAACTTAAGCAAGACTAGAAACAGCATTTCAAGAAATAACTAAGAAACAAGTCAGAAGATATATGCCAAATCATCCAATACATAATGCAACATATGTCTAAGCTGGGGGGGGAAAAAAAAGTAAAGCAAGTACTGAGTAAAAATATGTAATGCCAGCACAGAGTAACAAAAATTTTTGCACCCCTCAATGCAGATTCACATATTCTAAGTAAGTTCGCAACCCCTCTTACAATCAACATTCAGTACAAGAAGCTCAACAAGTAATGATAGGGAATATCTCAAAATTCACACTGCGCCCCTTATAGTAGCAAAGAACTATATACAAAATTAACAGCAATTCAGAACAAATGAAAAATACAGAAGCAATCCAAGTAAAACTTCCCACTAGAGAGCACACCCAGATTATTCCACTACATTACACACACAAACATAATTAACAGGGATAAAAATCCAAACATCCAAAGAGAAACTAATCCCATATATCACGTAATAAACAAACTACACCAACATTTCCACAATAAACTATAAAGGGCGCTCCAACAAAACCGAGAAAAGATCAAAAGGCCACCTGAAGCGGGGATAATGCAGACAAGTAACCGTCAAAAGCTGACGTGGACGGCCAAACATCGGCCACGGCAGCAGAGTCCTTGTGAGACCTTGGCAACAGCTTCTTATACGACTGTATGTACAGAAACAGTATCAGATCACGCAAATCTGCTCCGACCGAGTCAATATCTCCCGGCAAAGCTTTCACGAGAGGATCGGTCTCGGAGTGGAGAACCGAAGCGAGAGTGTCGAGGACGAGCCTGGCGTGGTCGACGGAGATCTGGAGCGCCTCGGAGAGAGCGGTGGAGTCCACTCGGGTTCGGTCCGCGAGCTTTTGCTTGAGTTGGATGAGAGTCTGGGTGGGGTCGGGGAAGATGAGTCTTGGTATTGGGAGGAGGCCGTACTCGAAAGGTTCGCGCCGCGGGTGGATTAGAGAGCTAGGAATGGGGTCGCTGGCCGACGTCGACGGAGGCTCGACGGAGTCCGTCATGGATTTATAGAGAGAAAATTAATTAGAGAGAGAAATGGAGATTTGTTGGGCTTTTCTTTTTCTTCTGCAGATCTTTGAGAAGAGCAACGAATGGCGCTTTTGTGCGAGAAAGCGAGAGAAGCGGGGAGGGAGAGGAGGGAGGAGAGTGGGAGCTAAGGTTGGGTGCGGGCAGCTGCATAGACTTTGATTTGTGATGAATTTTATGAAGGAAGGCTGTGGGAACACGTGGATCATGATTCATGGTTTATCATTGTGATAATGGTGAGGCGACGAATCTCAAATTAAATTAGAAATAGAATCGCTTCGTATGTAAGAAAAAGTGAGCAAGGTAACGGAATTAGAGCAAATTACGATTTGTGCGAACGCGTTAAACAAATCAAATCTTTGAAATTTTTATTTTTCTAATAATTCAATTTCCTCTAGAGTTTTATTATTTTCTATCAATAAAAAACCATTAATCAATGACAATTTTTACGTCTTATTATTGCTCCAAACTTGTATTTATTTATTTAACAATCAACCATCATTTAATTATATTTTTTAATTCCTACCATTTTGTCATCATCTAGTTTTGGTTTTAATTTCTAATGATTCATCATTATTATTCTTACGGTCAATCAATTATCATATAATTTTAGTCCTCGTTCTTATTGTTTGTTCGATTATCTATTGTCCCACACACTTTCTGTTTAGTAGCTACTGAGTCACTGATCAATTTAAATTTTACCATTCCTGTCGTCATTTTTCCAAGTCTATTGACTTTTATAAATCATTACTAGCTAAAACCGTTATTATTCATCCTTTACTTACCCTTTATTATTAGAATCTTTGAATTTTTATTTTACCGATTTAACCTCAAATTTTCTGAAATATTCTCTTAAAACCTTCATTTTACCATCATAATTTGTTGTTAGATTGAGTACAAGTAAGAAAACTAACGGTAATTTCATATTTTTGCTATTGGAAAAGCCCAAATTGGTTTGAGGTTTAAGTGCGTATAGGTTCTTGAATTTTCATTTTTGCCAATTTAACCTCTACTTTTTAAAATATTCTTTTAAGAGATTTATTTTATTTACATTTTAAAAATCAAAAGAAAGAATGATTAGCACCAAATGTGAAGTCAGTGAGCCATCAATAACAAGGATAAGGCTGATACCAATCAAAATGCGGTACGAAATTAAGTATATAAATACTGGTCATCAATACCAATTATTTTAAGTAGTTCTGACCGATATTTAAAAGGTGCCTTAAATAAATTCTTGGTTAAGAAATGAAGGAAAATCTTCACTCTCGGATTAAGAAAAGAAAATAGTAGAGCTTTGATGTAGAAGAAAAAGGGCAAGCTAGTTATAATACTTAAAAAATTTAAACGCAGAAAATATGAAAATGTGAAAAAGAAGGACCTATAAAGGTTGGTTGATATTTGATTTCTTAATTAATATTTTAATTTAACAATTTATGATAAATTTAATATGTAGTTTACTTTATATGGCATTAAAAATACGTAAACCATGTAATTAGTAATTTTCTAGTGTTTAAACGGTTTAAATATAAAAGAAAATAAGTCCAAAAGTTGTTTTATATTTAATTTCTAAACCAATATTTTAATTTAGTAATTTAATAGAAATTTATATGGTATTAAAATAATTTACGAAATATTAAGCTTGAATAATCTTGTACAAACAATATAATTAATAAATTTGTAGAGTTGTCACACCTATATATATAATATAGATAAATGAACGTAGTATACTTTTGATGACAATGAATAAAAATATATTTTATTTCTAATTTATTATCTTTTTCGGTATTTAATATCAATGTATTTATGGTTTATAATCTATTTGATATCTTCTCATGGATATTTTTTAAATTATTTATTTAAAATATTTATTTATAAGTAAATAATTATAAAGTTATAAATATAACGAAAATATTTATAAACATGATACTAAACTTTAAAATTACTATAAAGTTTTATTTACTTAAATAAACATATAATGAAAATATTATAATATTGTTTAAATAACAAAATAAAGAATGAAAGAGTTAAAAAAGAATGAATGAATGAAAAAACAAAGGTTAAGTACAAAGTAAAAAAAAGCTGAAATTTTGAAAAAAAAAAGAAAAATATTGGAGAGATGCTACAGTGTCATGCTAAATTTGGTATGTTACTATAGCATCTCTCTAAAATGGAGGAAAATTTGCCAATTTATCGGCAATTTTTCCTCTGTTACGGTGTTTTTCCTTCATTTTAGAGATGCGTCAGAGTTGGTCTTAGTTGACTGTAGGTTTATTTCCCAGCCAAATTTCTCAGGTACACCACTAGATAATGTCCTATTCAAGCAACCTAGGAGATGAACTTTCGCTTAAGATGCTATCGCAGTCGTCGTCATGCTTTTGACTAATATAAGTTAGTTTAAGGGAAATAAACATCGTTTTCAAGGGATTTTTAACCAGCAAAGTAGAGAGGGAGAGGCAGAGGAAAATGGGTTTCTTCCATCTTTTTGCTGTCGCTTTTATCATCTTCTTGTGTACGTAGATGGGGTCTGGAACTGGGAAGCAGCCTCCAAGACTAAGTTAAATAATAAAAGCTGAGGAACCTCTTCTGGCTCCACACTTCCCTCTGAATCGTAGTCTTTCTCATCTATTGTTTTCTCTCCAGATTACTGCTTTCTTTCACCATCTTGGACTGTGTTTCTGGATTACAAAGTTTGCAAGCATGTACTATGATGCGGCAAGATCCATAAAAAATGCCATTTGCTACTCATTTAGCTACTATCTGGAATGGAAATTTGATTAGCTTTCGGTTGTTGCTAATTTCAGTTTCTATGCCCTTTTTCACTTCATTTTTCCACAACTGAGTTGGTGAACTCCTCATCTAATGATCATACACCAACAGCTTCATCAGCAACTTGGTGTCCGATACCACAATAGGCTTCAAAATCTTGAACCTGTAATACTCTGTGACTAGTCACTTGAATAGATATGTAGAATACTTCTCATTTTGTCTAACAAACAGCCAAAATTGGAGAAAAGTGAAGATTAAAAGCTCCAATAACACCTGTATCAATATCTTACAGATCGAATAATTTGCAGTTCCAAACGGCCGGCAAACTGATAAAGCACATACTTCAGATTTTTTAACAAAAATGTTAAGAAGCATCCTTATTTGAACTTATCCATTCCGCCTTAAAAGAACAAGGAAAAGCATCAAGAGAGTACGAGCATATAGACAACTTAACAAACGACCATAACTTTTCTGCCATGTGAGAACATCTTCCTTTCCAACTGATGATTCAGAGATTTTAACCTTCAAATGTGGATCTTTTCTTGGTTGTGTAGGGATAATACTCCTTGCCTGTGTCTACCCTCGTGGTCTGACCACCACCATCAATGACGGCAGAAGTGATAGCTAATGCTGTTCCAGCAGATATTGCCGTTGACATGCTCCTTCCTGCACAATGAGCAGTGCATTATTAACTGCTTGAATCGGCAATAGTAACAGATACATACAACAAGTAGACTGAGTTAACATGATTAAGAAGCACTAGCGAATGCCACTTCAGATCACATGTAAATCACATAGAAACTCTCCATAAGCAATATCTAAGCTACTTATCAATATCCGAAAACAAAATTAAATAATGTGAGTTGAGCCTAAAGCCTCTTCACAAAGAGTTTAAACAATGTAATAGGCACTTGACACATATTAAAACGGCTTAATTGCCATCCACATGGTCTAGATGCAAGCATGAATAATATATCTACCCGTTAGATTATGTAGTTAGGCCCACTGTGGGTGGCATAAGAAAAAGGTTTTTCAAACTAATCATTGTGCTCTGTTAAGTCTCAAGGTTGGTTGGTTAGTACTCTGCTACTTCACCAAACAAAAGAAATTAATCTTCATTCTACCTCAGAATGAAAATCAAAGTAAAAATAGATAATGCCAACGAAAAATATACATATAATAGCACTTCATAGTACCACAATAGTTTGTGCTACTGAAGTAAAGGCCATTTTCAACGTCCCAATTGAAAATGAAACTTGTAAATTCAGTTCACTCAAATCCTATATATAAATGTTTCTTTTTCTTCTTCTTCTTCTTTTCTTTTTTTTTTTTTTTTGACACTAACACTTCATCCATGTTGTATGAGCATGTGATGTGTACATTCAAGGGTATGAAAAGCAATGATAAAATGCAAGAAGATAACGTTTCGGCATGATAATGCTGGTCATTTTAGTTTCAAGAAGATTCCAAGAGGAGCACCCATATTTTAAATTCTCCATATACTTCAGAAATTGTCCAAAACTTTGGAGCTTTTTGATCTGTATATATGGTGATGTAACAATTATTCACCAAGTTTCTCCGGATCACAGTTTCTTTCTATCAAGATATACAAGTTTGACTGTTTCTGTTTCTGGAGAATCCTTGGTTCGACTTGACAGCATTAGATTTTTCCCATGGTACAATCATCATGAAAAGAAAGCAGACCAAAAGATTGACCAGTAATACTTTTCTCTGGCAGATGAGATTCCTTGTTTGCCAACATGTAAAACCAAACCACAAGGGAGAACAAGGCACAACAACCTATGTTTTTTGGGCATCTGATAATAGCATGTCATATGTGTTTTCTGATAAATCCAATAACTTGTATGATTTTGGTTTGAGCCGAAATGGAAATACATGATGGCAATAACAACAATACAAGAATTGTTATGCTCTGGATAAACCTAGGTCAAAGCATTTAAAATTTTGTAACTAACAAGGTTGAAGTACTTTATCTGGAAACATTTAAAGACCAGCATTTTTTAATCTACTCAATGAACTTTTATGTAGAGTTCAGAAAATAATTTCTACGTTTATCAGTTAAATCGATAAATCAGCTTTTAAACAAGATAGCATGTTCACAATTTGATATTTAGTTCTGCTATAGGAAGCTCCAGTGTGACTATTAATTTCTCCGAGTCTTATCACCTGCAAAGCTCAATATATGCATGATAAATCTAGCAAAGAATAAAAGCTCAAAGAGGAGGTAAAACTAGGAGGGTCTACAGGAATTCTTTACCTTTGAAGCCTAGAACGGAAGCCCCAGCCACAAAACCACCAACAGCTCCATTAATAAAGTCTCTTTTCATCCTTTGATGCTGTACCAGCTGTTCAATCCCAATGTAAATTCCTCCAATTGCGGCAAAAGTCAGACCATAATTACCCATCATTTTCAGGGTCCTGATTAGCCCAGGAAGTGCAACATGTTTCTCTACACGAGGCACATCATACCAAGTGGCAACAACAGTCCCCCAAATAGTTCCAGCAGCTAAACCCATAGTTGCTCCCTTTACTGTTTTCATAGTTGGGGAGTCATCATCCTCGAAGTACCTAAGTTCCGATGGATCCATTGCTGTCTCCTTACTGGCAATTAAGCAAACAAATCACACATGTTAGCCTTTCCAGAAATCTATCATAAACTAAAAAGATATCTTAGAAAAAAAAATACAATAAGCCCAGGATTTCCTAGTTTATCTGGTAATATGCACATTTATTTTGGCAAGAAAATTGACTGCACAGTTGAAGATCACAGGGTTTAAAGCATAGAACAGTTTCTAAGCATATTTGAGGTTGTTTAAAATAGATAGAGACATTAATCCGCAGTTTGATTATCCCTTACGTCATGAGTAAAAATCAAGCTTTTAACAGCAAACCCCGTCTCCAATTTAGCAAAATACCAACCACAGTTCCTAGCTCTCCCTAGATTCAACACTTTTAAAAGGATAAGTAATTGGGACTTCAAATGAACGGACTCGGAACATATTTTTATAGACCCAAGAAAGGCTTGAGGGAAGCAGGAGGTCCAATGAAGGTCTCCAAATGCCGAATATAAGCCTAACACGAACAACATTGAAATATCAAATGCGCGTCTAAGGCAAAAGTATCACTTGACAATGAAATAACACTTGGGTGACAACTGAAGACCACAAGACTCCATCCAAAACCAAACTAAAACACTTAACAGTTCCTGATAAAAGGAAAAGCAGAAAACTCAAAAGCAGAAGCCGCAAATGAATTAAGGGAAGCTACAAGCTTCTCGCCTTTCTTCCCTACAAACTAACCAAATTTCACTCTGATTGTCGCAAACACATCGCGGATATTAGACTCGACGAGACTGGATTCAATCATTTCAAAGAAGAATATATTAAAAAGAAAAAGAATAGAAGATTGATATACAAATGAAATGCCTAATCAAAACAAAGGGAAAAACTTTTACCTGTTGGTTGATTTGAGGTGGGAGAAGGGAGATCAGAAAACAATGCCCACTTAGAATTGTGAAATTGTATTTCTCACTCTTCCACTTTCTCCAAATTTCTCTCATTGACTATACAGCCCCTGCCTCGAACCTTTTCAAGTTTCTCTTCTTTTATTTTCCTTTTTCCTTTTAAAACCTTTTCAATAATTTAATTTTTTTTGTATTTAATTTTTAATAATATAACATATTATTCCTGACCAAGTTTAACATTTTTGAAAAAGTTTTATTGGAAACAATATATATTTAAAATCTATTCTTATTATTGAATTTGTAAAATAATAATACTTATGATAAATCTTAAATTATGTATTACAAAATTAGAAGATAGGCTATGTTCTTTTTATTTTATTATGATCATATATAAAATTTTGAAACATATATATATATATATATATATTATAGTTTGGTTGACAAATTTGATTTGTCTTTAACTTTTAATAAAAAACATCAATAAATATTTTAGCAATTTTATCTTTTTGTGCCTTTTCTTTATTTAATGATTATCATGCTTCTAATTTTTTGTTTCTCCTTTTCAAATTTTTCTATCCTCATTTATTATTGTTATTTCTTGCAGTTGTTAATCAATCACAAATTTTAAAGGCTTGATTTCTACTTTTAAACTTTTAACATTATCTTTTGTTAAGGCTTTGTTTATTAATCTTTGGCCCTTTTATCACCCTTCTTTCTACTGAACTTTCTTCCTCTTCTTCGCTTTCTCTTCTTAACCCCTCTATTAATTTTTTTTTATCTTATATAATTAGTGATTGTTCAAAGAGCTTCGTCCTTCGAATACATTTAGTCACTCGTTACCAATGGTTACTGAATTAGTTATCCCTTCAACAAAAATTCTAAAAGATGATGCTCACAATTGAGAAACTTCTTTTATTTGCTTTTTTATAAGGAAAAAAATGGCATTTCCTATCATGAGCAAATAGATTAACTCCGATTGAAAGAAGTTTGGTCTTTGGAACTTAATAAGGTAGGCAATGTATTTTCAAATTGTCCTCCAACCAAAGTATGACACAAATCTTAGGATTGAGACCTTGGCATGTCCATGATAAGCTAACCTTCATAAAAAAGAGAAACCAAATTTATTATTTAACAAAGAAGATCTTAGCTTAACACTTATAAAGGTAAACTTTTATCTCATACCTTTGAATACTAAAATAATGATGAATTTTTTGAGTTGTTGAAAAGCACTGAGGTTAGGCACATTTAACCAAAATTACATGAATCTTACAAACTGGTTACCTATAACTCTATATACAATAAGGTTTCGATTTATACCTTTTATTTATAAAAACTTCAAAGCATTATAAATCGACTCTTGAATTTATTAACGTTAACAAGTAAGACTCTAACCTTTGAAAGACATCTCGATGTTTGATTCAAACCACCTAATTTCTAACTAATCTGGGCGAAGTGCTCATAACCTCTTGCCTCTCGATTAGTCGAAAGCTATGAGTCTACAGAACAAACCAATCTAGTTCATGTAACTTAAGAACTAATTAGCTTTAAGCTAGCCTGTGAAAAAAATATAAGGAAATTATTATTAACCCTTCATCCTCTACTAAAATCACCAATCTTCCTTCCAAAGATTCCCACTTAAACCAAGTCACTTCTATCAAAGACCCCAAGATGTAAGTAGACTTTTAATAAGTTGTTTCAATTAGTGGAAGGACTGAAAAACATTATATGAAAACAAATAGCAAAATTAGTCAGTAAAACCCTTATTATCCCTCCATGACATATTGTTTAGAATATGAAAGAGATCAGTGATCCCTTAAAATAAAAAAGGGTTAAGAATCTCCATAACCCCTTAATTAAAATATGATTGTCTTCTTATAGACAAAAGATAAAGCTCAAGCTTTGTTTCATGTGTTCAAGTCACTCTTTCGTAATTGGACAACCCTAAATAAATTAAACCTTACTTATAATTGCAAGATCCCCACTAAACTAACCATCTCTTACCAAGTTTCCTCTCTTAGCCTTACTAATATTCTCTCATAAATAACAATTATTTATGTTTCCAACAATTTTACCATTGGTAAACAATTTTGGAGTTCTTTTTTTTTTTGCCTTGCCTTACTCACTAATAATTTCACTTGAATTAAAATTAGGGATTTCAAGACCCATTTACATGCTTCAAAATCCTAAGGAGGAACCTAAAGATGGGATAACAATAGAAAACATTTCTCTAACTACATTAAATCTTGTAATTTATTGATCTTAGGTTCATATGAGCTCTCCATACTTGTTCTAATAAGTAACAAAGCATTGCTTTCATTAGGAGGAAATTCGGCATGCATTAGTAAATGGAAGCTAGATTGCTACTCATTAAGTTCATTAGCGAATTTCAAAATGACCAACATCACTAACCACTCTCCAAGCATATTCATAACAAGAGCAAAACCACTTTAAAGGATAACCCCTTTTAAATTTAACAACTACATAGTAGATAAACCTTGCTTTCTAAATAAGGTAAGGCAAAGCATGAACATCAAAATTAATGGCTTTCCTTTGTGTTAAATCATTGAGAAATCAAATTTTATGAAAGAAAATTTCAAAGCTCTTACTAAACTCCCTCACCAATATAGCTAAACCAGAGTTTAAACATATCCAATAACTCCAACTCCTCTAGCAATGACTATATCCTTATAACTTTAAAAAAATTATGAATTTTTACTTATTTATACTGTAAAAAAATCCCTCATGAGCCAAAATCTATAATTAAATGCTTACTTAAGGGGATAATAATATTGCATTCTTGTATAGATCTCAAAAAATTAGAAGAAACTATAATAGTATTACCTTCCTTAAAGATTAGGGGGTAATGAAATATCAATTATTGTCAAGATCATAAATTTTGTTAGGATTTACTTTCAAAGCTCTAAATGGAAAGCTAGACATAATTTTGTTTTAGACTTTGACATTCAAGCATTTCATCCTAAAACCCTCTCTGTTTAAGCTCAATCTAGCCTTGTTAACCTTTGACTACTAATAAGATATTTTTATCTTATGTAGGGATTATCTTTGAATTTTTTTACATCTTAAATAGGAGTAGTAGCAAATATTAAAAATACATTATATTGAACCAAGAGAGGTTCCAATCGATATGTTGATAATGAAAAAACATATGTACTACTAATAAGTTTATTGTTTTGATGAGAATTAATATAAGAACAGTATGTAACCATAAACTTAAGAAGATAGTTTATTGAAGTTAAAAGTTTGCAACCATTAAAGAGAAAATTTAGTCAAGAATAAAACAAGATCAAGGCATATTAAAATTATTATATTTTATTGAAGTTAAAGTTTGCAACCATTAAAGAGAATATTTAGTCCATAACAAAACAAGATCAAGACACATTAAGATCATTCTACATTTGGTAATCTCATTTAGTCACTTTAACGATCTTAAAGACTCATCAAGCAAAAACATTTTATACCACTTTATTACATAAGTCTTTTCATTCATTAAGAGGCATGACACTTTTGGTTTTGAAAGAAAAGCCTGTTGGTCTTTTAAACGCTTTTTGGGGGACATTTTGGAAGTTCTTTCAATTTTATTAAACAAATCAAATTTAAGAATTTAAAGTTGTTAAAATCGTGTTTTTAGGAGAATTAGTTAACCAATATAGGTTAGTAGTAGACCCATATCAGTTAAATGTGTAATAGGTGAGTTTGTTGACACATGAGTTAACCAATATAGTGATGCAGTCAACCAATGTCCTTTTAAGCTACACATTGGTCGATTAATATGGTTGAGTGGTTGAAAATATGCAATGGCTAGTAGATTTTCTACATTGAATGCATATTGGTTGTCCAATATAACTCAGTGGTCTATCAAAGTAGGTTAAAATTGTAACAAAATAACTTGTTGATACATTGTTCGATCAATATAGCAGAGTGGTTGACCAATGTCACTTTAAGGGACATATTGGTTAACCAATATGTCCTAGTAGTTGACTAATATCTTAGCGTGTAACATCCCGTTACTTGCAGGAAGTTTAGAATAGTAAATATGAGTAATCAATGAGAGTTTAAAAAGGCATTTCCATGCTCATGCATAATATGTCATACACATACACATGAATAGTGAAATTGTTGCACATGAAAATAATTGTACATGCATTCGTCTTAAGTTGACCATATGTATTGTCTTAGGTTGACTTCTGCTTCGTCTTAAGTTGACCGTCTGTATCATCTTAAGTTGACTTCTGCTTCATCTTAAGTTGACCGTCTGTATCGTCTTAGGTTGACTTCTGCTTCGTCTTAAGTTGACTGTCTGTATCGTCTGTAAAGTTGTATCATCTGTAGAGACGTATCATCTGTGATGACGTCACATCATTTGTGATGATGTCATATCGTCTGCAGAGGCGTATCGTCTGTGATGACGTCATATCGTCTTAAGAGTTGCATCGTCTTAAATTGACTTTGCTTTCATCTTAAGTTGACTCTGATCGTCTGCTTTTTGCTTCATTTGCTTTCTGCTTCATCTATTCTTTATTTTGTTTGTTCTTTGCTATCGTCTGCTTTTTGCTTCGTCTGCTTCTACTTCGTCTGTTTTTTGTTTCGTCTGTTCTTTGCTATCGTCTGCTTTTTGATTCGTCTGCTTTCTACTTCGTCTGTTCTTTATTTCGTCTGCTTCTTTGCTTCGTCTGCTTTCCGATTCGTTTGCTATCTTCTTCGTCTTATGTGAACAGAACCTTGTTTGATTCTTTCAGCCATAACTTTATTGTCCGACCTCCAAATGACTTAATTTTTGAAGCATTGGATTTATAACACATTTCTCTATCTCTCTATAGAAATTATAGCTTTTGGTTTTGACTCGAAAAAGATTAATCTAATCAAAGTAAGGGTATTGATTGGAAGAGCATAAACTGGATATTTTTCTAAACATGTTCCTGTATTTTGATGATATCTTGATCTGTAAGATTCTAAATGAGATGATTTTAATTTGGAATAAACTAGAGATATAGGCCTACAAATTGTCTCAAGAAGTCGAATGCTGATTCTTCCTATAAGATATTGAATTTCTGGATGGAAATTGCACATAGTACACTGTTGTTGAATGTGAACAACCCGATAATGTTTTAGGCATATCTTCCAAATTACTGAACCAAATTGAGTGATTTTGGTGTCAATGGAATCATAAAACATAGAGGAACACTTTTCTAGAAGAGAGTATGGCCAAATTACCTCATTTTCACCTTCTGATTGAATGTGAATAATAGACTCGAATAGGGTGTCTTGGAAAGATCTGAAGTGATTCAATGAGAAAAGCATAGAGATTTTAATGAGTTTAGTGAGGCATAAACCTAAGTATAATACTTAGACAAGTTTTGGATATGAGAATGATTTTTGTGATGGGAATTGATGGTAAGATACCCGGGATTGTCATGAACATACATTGTATATATTTCATTTCATTCATGTGCATTATTAAACACTTATGATGGTACAAATTGTGATATTTGTGTATGTTGTTTGATATAGAGGAGCAACTGGAACGTCAACCTCCAGACATTATTAGTCCATCCAGGCAATAGCATATTGGAGAGTACTATGAGTCAACCTAGATTTATTTCCTAGGATTGATTTGATTTGAATTGATTTGATTTGTTAAACTTCCATATTACTGAATTGTTTGTGAATTGTTTCTGAATTCTGGACTTAAAAGTCCAAGGAGCCTGATAGTTATGTTGGGCCCCGTTTCCGAAACCCAACATCGGAATCATAAATCAAAAAACAAAGTGGGCGAAAACGAAAGAAATCAAAAGGGGAATCAAATAAAGCGCGTGAGGA
>JAOTAX010000005.1:32431898-32446081 GCA_025629825.1 Erythroxylum guanchezii | reverse complement strand
TAACTAAGAAAAGAAAATAAATAAACAATTAATTAATGATGGTGCATTGTATCTAAGTTTATTAATCTTGTCAAAAAAAAGTTTATTAATCTTAGATTAGTGTGATTCAAAATAGAGTGCATGTAGGTACATTAGAATATGAAGTGTTGTGAATTGTTTCAAGTGTACAGTACTGTATAGAGTTTATAAATAGATACTTGTACTTTAACTTCATATACCAAAATATAAAAATTCATATACTATATCTTCTCTTTCGTGACTACTCATTTGAAAGGTGTAAAAAAGTCTACGCTAGCTGATGAGATGAGAAAAGCATTATGTGAGTACAAAAATTAGCATCTCTCTTCAAGTCAAAAAGATTTGCAACAGTGGATTCAACAAAAGTTTTATCTCTCTATTAGTCAATCAACAATATCAAATACTCTTAAAAGGTCAACAGAGTATTTGTCAAATATAGTTTATGCCCTGCAAAAAGTTAAAGATGAAATTGAATTCAGTTCGCATGAAAAGAAGAATCAATTGATTATAAATACATATTTTAGGAAAGCATAAAATTTGATATAAAAATTGTTTAGGAAGTGCTTTATTTTATGAATTATATATGTAATTTTTATACTTATTTAATGAATTATTATTTTATATTTTTAGTGAGCCTCAAGGATTTTTTTTTAAAACTATTATCTTATGCATTTAACGAGGTTATTATTTTATCCCATTAGTCCAAGTCGGGACCGGAGAAAATTATTATTTAATCGAGATTATTAATTTATCAAATATTCATTTATCGAGATTTTACTGTATAATACTTTAGCAAATAGGTGGTACCATGCCGATGTGTGCATCACTATTAATTTTAGGACCTATAAACAGTTTCTTCATCAGAAAGAACTCGCGATTATGCTGTATGTGATGTGTGCTGGGTGAACATTCTAACTGTCCATGTTGCATTTCTTCAAAGCCGTAATTTTGTAGGTATATTCTGGAGAGAAATGAACATCATGATGAAACACTCCTGGTTAAGTGATCCTGTAAAAGTGGTTATTCATGCTGTTGATAAGTGGCTTGTTTCAGGAAATAGCATTTATTTGTGCTAGTCGTGCTGTAACTTACAGTTGTTGTACGGATACGTTATGGAGCTCTTGCAATATTTGACATGTTCAATATGATTAATGACTTGTTATTTATTTTCAATTTGGAGAAGCAAGTTTGGTGGTTGCGAGAAAATTAAAGATAATCTGTTGGAATATATTAATGTTCATGTTGTCAATCAACAAGAGACCAATGAGCAAATATACTTTCAATTTCAGGATGCAGCACTTTTGAAAACCAGAGAGCTGAAGAAGCTTTGTGAAAGTACGCTATCATCCATGTATGATGGAAGGCCTGTTAATATAATTGGGGAGATCAACACCTTATTGAGTAGTGGAGTTACTGCTTAGACTCTTGACATATTTTAGAATATGTTATTTGGTTATCAGTATGAAATGGTGAAAGGTGGATAGATTGGAAAAGCTGTAGTTTGTCACAACAAAAAATGTTCTTTTTATGACTGATACTATAGAAACAAGCTCGACAATCTGGAAGTCATTCTTTCCTCACATTTTCGTTATGACAATCAACTTGAGATTCAATACAGGTATGTAGGCGTGCGCCTTTTCGTTCTCTCATCATCTTATAAGTGTAATTTGAATATTAGTGTGGAGACACTGTTGTCAAACTCTTTTAAGTTTCTTTTGCGAGTCTTAAAAGAAGCACGTCTTTCATTTTGAATTACTAAAAAAATATTTAAAATGAGACTTTGTTTTATCTATAAATACTGTTAAGTGTACAACAATTAGACGTTTGTATTAAAAAAATTAACAGAAATATAATAAAAAAGTTACTTTCATAATTTTTGATGCTACAAGACTTTTTAAATAATTTAAGTGTTAAAAGATTAGTTTTTGAAATACTTCTAATCACGTAGGTAAGCAGAATTCTTTCTTCAGTACTTAAGGCTTTCCCCCAAAATCAAGATGCACGAGTAGGCTAAGCTATATCCAGAGACCCTTTAAATATAATTTTTGTCATTTTGATTAAATTAGTCTCCAATATGTTTGGACACTTCATTTACCCTAAGAAAGGAGGCGCGGGGTTCAGTTAATTCCAATGGATGATGCCAGAACTCAACGGAGAACTCTTGATCTTGTGTAGATGCTTAGTTGATGAGAATGGATGAGATGAGATGTTCAGAATTAGGGTTAAGTTAAACAAAAAGTTAGTACCACTGATATTTGGAATCACAAGTTGTGCAAAGTGTTCCATCACTATTTACCAGTACCAAGGGAAGTTTCCTCAAGTACTATTGTTTAGGATTTGTATCTTACAATCCAAAAGTTGCCAAAAGAAGGCTAGGCAAGGCAAAGGATCACATACCAAGTGTCTTTGCACTTATTAATCCATTCCCAGCGACTCACCCATTAAAAGGTTCTTCACAGTGACCAGTGCATGTGCAGAGTCGAAGAGTCATAAGCCCTTGAGTGCTCAAGCTCCATGTATTGCCTCCTATTCTGTTGAGACAACTCTAGTTCACTGGAGAACTGGCTGCTTACAGGCTGTGAAATATGACCCAATCCTAAGTCGGGGCACATCTCGTGTGAATTGCTACTAGCCTCAACCTTGAAACCCCAAGAGGAGTTTGGATACTGATTGACTGCAGAAACATGTGGGGCTGTTGATTGAGCAGCAGGCGCCACTTTGGTATTAACCAAGTTGTTCATCTCAAGTCCTGAAGCTCGGTTACAAGAGCCCCATGGCTGATTTGACAGAAGAGAGAGAGCACAGGTCGAGTCAGTAACACCAACTCCTGTGAAGCGTTCTCCTGAAGGAATGCCAGAAGCAGAGAACCCAATCCCACCTGCCAAACCTTGCAGGTAAATATTAGTTGGAGGATTGTGAGGGCTACTCTGCCATGGTTGGATGGTGGACCTTCCTCTACCAATTGCTTGACCCTCATGTATCCGTCCAGAAGATCCTCCAGTTGACCATCCATCCCTCGAGCTAGGCCTTGGATATGCACTGAAGTCCAGAAGAATGCTTCCAACCCTGTTATCTGTTATTGACAAAAACAGAGCATAACACAAGGACGAAATCAGAAAACGAAGATTGCTTCAGAAGATGGTTTTTCATTTTTAACATCTTTACCAAAAGTTGTAGAAGAGATTCGACCAAAGCGGGGTGACAACACTGATCCAGGTGGGGGCTTCCTTCGTCGTTCGTTATGCCCAGCAAGGCGCCTGCGGCAACTTCTTTTACCTTGGTCAAATTCTGGAAGTTGATGAAATCTGTGTATAAAATGAACAAGTTAACTTCAAAACCTTCTAGAAAAGAATAGCATCATTGATCTCTATAAGCATAAAAATAGAAATAGTTGAGAAGGAAAAAAAAAAAAAGAGAAAACAAAGTTCTAACTGCACTCAGTATGTTTCTGCCAATGCATTTAAAGTGTGATTAGAAAGCCAGGACTTTGGAGTCCTTACTGTGACCATCCTGCTATATTGTCGCATGGCTCAGTTTACAAGCAATACCAAGTAAACCTCTTATTTTTCACAGTACCAAAGCATTATGGAAGCTACCTTCTAAATTCAATTTCCCAAAGAGTAGAAAAGTTTGACTAATAACTATTGTTCAATCAACAACCACTGAAACGTCAAGAGAAATCACAAGGGTTGAGAATTCCATTATTTAGTACACCCAACTTGCTCATAATCTATCATTAAATTTATTTTAAGGCATCAGGTCATCCATATACCACATCATAGATGCGCTTGGGTAACCTGAAAGAAATCTTCCATTATTTGTTTAAACAAGTTGTGATCATTATAGTCTAGAATGAATTCAAAAAGGAAAATTATTTATGCACTATAAAAGACTTCCAGAGTACCTTAAACTGAGGATGAGAGGTTAGCCTGAATAGGCACAATCTCTCTATGATCAACAGATCATGAGTTCAATACTCGCATGGAATAGGGTGGATTGATAGCTTACCAGATATTTATCCCCTATTGTATAATTCAATAGGCCCAATGGAAATGGTGGACCTCCTTCAAAAAAAAAAATGAAAATGTAAAAAAAAAAAAGTAACTATTTAAGTGATTTTGGCTTGTCTCTATTTGATCATGGTAACCGAGTTTATAAGGTGCACCATGAGAAGCAAAACCATCAAACTACCACTAATCAATTACTTGAAACTAGACTTTTGTTTATAGCCACTAATTTTTCCTTGGAATGAATACATAATTATCGAACAGTCATTTTTGAAGTAGTTCTTTTTCTTATATAGACAACTAAATAGAAAGACTTTCCTGTCAGGTGGTCCAAGAGCATTCAGTGGTCAAATGTAGTGAAAAGAATCTGAACATTGAGATCAGTAGGTAGGTTCGGAACAAAAGCGAAAGTATAGCAAGCAAATGACTTTCAGAAAAAGTGCTTTGTTTCCAGTTAAGGACATGAGTCTTGCATAACCCATAAATTGACAGTAGTCCTTCACGATTTATCAATGCTACAGGGAGTCCGTTCAAGTTTGCCGCTGGCTTATAACCATGAATTTTTGAAGTACTTGTTCTTTTTTGGAAAATGAAAGTATATTAAAACTCAACTCTAAGTGAAGTACAACAGAGGGTTCAGACCTGAACTAGGATCAACTCAAGCCAAGTTCACGAGTGAATGATTAAAAACCAAAAACTTTTAAGAGACAAAACCAAAGAAATAAAACATTTCAACCCAACCAAAAAAAAAAAAGCGCACAAGCGACATACAAAGAATAGACTGATGTAACTATAAACAAACAAAACAAAACTTAATGTATGCTGAACCTGAAAGCTACCTAATAACCCACACACTCACACACACAAACATATATTGCTTCAACATTAATCCACGACGCTCAAGAAGCTGAAAGTGAAAACAGCACCTACAAGGTACTTAAAATCAAACAATTGAAAAATATTTACTTCACCCGCATACTTCTTTCCATTCTCTGGCAAAAAGACTTGAACTTGCAAATGATTGCTAACAAACGAACAGTCATCAATTTCCAATAGAAGAGGATAAAATAAAAGCAATCTACGCACAGCAGCGTCAAAGCCTAAAACGCAATACTCATAAATGAAGTAAAGATATAATATAAAGAACTCACCGGCTACACTGCTGACAAAATCTTTGTTCCAAGCCAGCAACGATGACCTTAGGAGACTTGGAATGCATACCACAAACTTTGTGTCTTGAATAGTAAGCCTTAGCATCAGTTAGATCCACCTTGCACCCTTCAACCTGACACCTGGGTGGTTGCTGCTGGCCACCCTGAGCTTTCCTGGTCGGTGCTCCGGATGACGACGACGAGGAGCCGTTTGCAGACTCTGCCGGAGACCCGGCACCCAGATGATCCTCAAAATAAATTTTTTTACCAAATTTGAGGCCATTCACAGACTCATTAGTTGGTGGAGAGGAAGCGTTGGAGCTGCCAGAATCAGTCAAAGAGCCAGAACCCATTTCCATAAATGGTGCCTACAGTTCATTCATGGTTGTATTTGTGGGACACTGAAAGGACTGTGCAAAGGCTTGGATTTTGTGAATGTGGAGGAGAAGAAAAGCACAGATTTTGGTGAGGAGATGGTGGGTTGAGAGAGAGAGAGAGAGAGAGAGGTTAGTTTAAAGAGAATAATTCAATTAAAAGTAATTGAAAAAAAGAAAAAAGCAGACACCTGACACTGGCCCATGCCAGCGAGAGGGGGTCTACAACACAGACTGACGGATTCACCAGTAACGATACCCTCTCTCTCAAAAGGTTAAAAGTTACAACTTACAACAGAGAGAGAGAGAGAGAGGAGGGGTGATATCGGCATTTCATGCCTCTAGAGGGACTTTACGATATTGGCAAATAGCTAAGAATAAGAAGAAAACTCCATTGATGGATGTTATGGTGTACTGTATAATATGATTGAATGCCTCCCTCATATTTCTTAATGACATAGAATGGTATGGTATGGTCTGAGTAGATAATCTCAAAATAGTAAGAGGGGGAATGGTGTGCCTGTCAGAGTCTTAGCTTGGTCCTTTAGGTCTCGGGAACCCAAATTCTTGTCTCGACTCATGAGGGTACCACTGCCATTGTGCCAGATATCCTGATTTGAGAGCTAAACAGTTGGTCAGTTAAAGCTCACTGACTTACTCATTACCACAGCTTGGGTTGGACTTGGGTGTGCACAAGGAAAGTTCTGTTCCCCTCACTGTGCCACTGCCACCTCTCCTTACTCTTTAAGTCTAAGCTCAAGCTTTAACTTTTTTCTTTACCACCACATCGTAAAGGATTTAATTATTAGCTGAAGATGCAGTGATAAATAAATAATAAACAGTATCACTTATAAATTGTAGATTTGAGTTTCAAAGTTTCTACATGCAACTTGAAAAAATCTTTGTGTAACTGAAAATTCCTTCAGAAATGTAGTTGATAATAATACAACTACCGTTATACGTTTTGTATGCTATTCCATTGTATTATCACGTCAAGTTGAATTTACTTAATTAACTAGAGAAACATTGTTCACACTTAACGAAATTAACAGAAATTAAATCTACCAGTCAATTCCACAAACTGAATCTGCTGAGATGAATGGAATATGTTATTTAATGAATCATTTCTTGTAAAGAATCTGAAAGGAAACAAAACTGCGGTTAAATAAAACCTCTAATATTTTTATTTACAATAATTTTACTTCTATTTATTTAGAAAGTCAAATTAAGATATAATGTCATATAAATAGAAAAATTTTAGAAAATGAATAAATATATAAATTAATCATATTTAAATGGGTAGTCTAATGGAATCAATTTGAAGATAATATAGTCTATGTAGGATTATAATTTATAATTTGGAGAACAATATCACAACTATACATGAGTATATAGGTTCAGATAAAATTATATAATTTTTAATTACCCAAATGAATTTGAACATTTTTATACATTATGCCATTTATAAATATTTTCTACACATAAATTAACAATATTAATTATTTTGGTTTAAATTTTTAATTAGATTAAAAAAGGTTAAAATTTTGTTTCGAGCTTTCTTGAAAACATCATCAAAGTGCTGTGCTTGTGCCTTGTGCACACTCGGATTGTTGGTTGATTAGTTTGGAAAAGACAAGCTTGTTCATCAATCCTGAATTGGGTGCCCCGAATTCTGGCCTTCCCTAACCTCACCTAATCTATTGATGGAGAAAGGCCGTACAGTGACTGACTCCTGTGATAAGTGGTTGTGATGTTGGCAAAACACATTATTTTGTGTTTATTTTATTTTATGATAATTAATTTATTTAATAAATAAGATATACAAAAATTATATAAATAAATACTCATAAAATAAGATAATTACAGGTTAGTTTGTTTCGGATACAAACGTGTATCGGTTTTCTTTCCAAACTCCGAGGAATTAAGCTATTAAAGTCAGCATCATTCACTTTTCGGTTTATAAAAGGTAGCAACCTAAGACAGTAACCATAAAAATACTCCACTGACCAGAATCCAGGTTAGGCTTCAGTTATGGTAGGCAGATTTGGTAAACTTCAGTTGCCACCTTGGTTAGTTTCTAATGTTAAGAAACTGCTTTCTTACATACCCCACCTCAAATTTATACTTTGTTTGTTTACTTTTGTCTCTGCTTGGGCCTAATAAAAAAAAAATACGAGAATTTGTTAAAATAAGAACATAATCAACTAAAAATAGAATAAAGGGAGCTAATGAATAATAGATTTATCTGTTTGTTATATAAAAGTAAGAGTTCTTATTTAAGGAAAAGTTTTATACTAAATTAATAATTTTATATACAAAAAATAAATCAAAATTAAGATAAATGACAACATATGCGAAATTATTATTTAATACATTCTTAGGATATATATTGCCTCAAGATGAGCAAGTGTACAAACATCCTCTCAAGATGATCAGGTGTACAGATTGATTTATAGTGTAACAACGTGGTAAACAGATTTAATTTGAACGTCTTTTGATTAGATAATAAGTAATTTCAACTTATATAATTATTGACATGACAATTTTAAAATAATGTGATTGTTATGCATTTAGTTAAAACAGATTATATTATGAACACACAAACGTATCATTGATAACATGTTAAAATATGAATCAAATAATATGTTGAAAATAAAGTTAATAGATTTGACTTTAAGGGTCTACTTTATGAATACAATATAAAATTCAAATGATATTTTATTTTATTGAAACAATATAAAACTCACATCTTCTTTTATTTGATTTGTTTTTTCTTATATAAGAACGAGTTCTCTTATTTTTAAACTACTTATTACATTAAATTAAGAATTATATATGCATAAATCAAACCAAAATGATGTATAGATTAGAAGTTAAAAAATTACAGTAAATTAAAGGATTTGATAAGTGTATTGTTATAAGAAGATATTCTTAGCAAAACCATCACTGTTCGTGTATTTCTATTGTATACAAGAATGAATGAACTTATTTCACGACGTCAAACTATTAGTCTAATTATCATTGAATAAAAAATCTTTAATGGACTTAATGACTTATTTTAATGCCCTTCCTGTCTTTACAATTTTTAAAATTTGGAATGTCTATACCGTAACCTACATATTTCTTGTTATGTAAAAATTAAATCTTTTCTTTTTGATATGCATGACAAATGCATACATTTTTCTTAACATTTTCCTATGTTTTCTTTCAAAATACTTTTGTTTAGTTAATTTTATGTCTTATTTTAGGTAATAATAGAAAAAGTTGCTTGAGGAAATGTATAGGTATGAATGAAGGAGATTGTAAGGAAAAAAATGAAAAGAATACCACTTGTTAGCTAAATACGGTCTTGTGCTAGCTCATGCCTCTCTTGGACAAGAAACAAAAATATACATGCTCTGATACACAGGCCGAAAGAAGGTAGAGTAGTAAAGAGAAGAAAAATAGAAAGTTACATGATTTGAGACATCTCATGTCCAATTCTAGAAAAGTTATGAAAGTATAAACGATTTAAAAAATGAGCATGTCTAAACCCGTATCCCACTCTAACATTTAGATAAAAAGGTGCACAACTTGGGATGTGTCCCAGGATTGTGTATATAGCAGTGTAATAGATTTCGTATCGTTCCGATCGGTATCGGTCAGAACGTTTCGTACCGGCCAAAAAACGGTACCAAAATGGGCATATAAGTACCGGGAATAAATTCCAGTCGGTACCGGTCGATTCCGATTGGTACTGGCCGGTACCGCCAATACTGAAATATTTCGGGGCCATTCCGTAAAATGAAAAATTGGAGGGGGCATTTTGCAAATAAAAAAAATTAAAACTTAATTTCATCCCTACCCTCTCTCCCCTGCCGACTGCCAACTCTCCCTCTCTCTTCGTCTTCTTCTGTCTTCTCTTCCTTCCGCCGTCATCGCGCCTCCGGCCTGCCTCGCCTCCGGCCTTCAACGGTCGTCCACGCCTGAAGACGTCCACCGCACACCGCACGCCCGAAGACGTCGTCCTCCTCGCGTTCCACTGCCGACCGTCCGACCTTCTCCGCCATCCTCCTCCCATGTGCGTTTGAAAGGTTCAAAACTCAGTTAAGATTAAACGCAAGTCCGACCAAATTTGTTCAAACCGAGTGAGAATATGACGTCTAGAAGAGGGCATTTGTCATATTCGTACAAAACAAAAGACAAATATCTATGAATAAAAGACAAAGTCTTGTAAATTAATTAAGTTAATAATTAAAAATATAATTAATTCGATAGATTTAATTATAAAATTTTGATTATATTGAGTTTTTTATTTTTAGTATAATTTATTTTAATAACTTGACTGTTAAATTCTGATCAGTTAATTAATTAATTAGTTAGTTTTATAAAATAATTAATTATTTAAATTAATTAATTTTTAGTTGATAGTCTATTTTTAATTATATTTTAAAAATTTTAAAATTATTTAATTTTTAGTTAGTTCTATAATAAATCTTTTATCTTATCAACTTAATTTCCGATCTTGTTTTTAAAATATTAGATTAAATATTATTTATATGTTATTTATTAGATTAAATATTATTTATATATGATTGTTGTATAATTGTTAGGATTGGAAATTGTGGTTATTATTTATATATAAAATATTTAAAAATTATTGTTATTTCAAATTAATTATCATTATTATTTATTATTAAGATTTTTGAAAGCATGGTTGATGTAAACAGTAATTAGTAAAGTATACAGTACAATTATATAATATATCAATATGGACTATTTTGTAATTTTTAAAAATTTTAGGGACTATTTTATAAATTTAAAAAATTTCCCGAAGCGGTACTCGGTACCGACCGGTATCGATACAGTTCCGTTTCAAAGCTCAATTCGGTATCATGTCCGGTACGATATTCATAATATTGGTATATAGCAGATAAAATGTATAAAAGCGTCAAAAAATAGGGATTGAAATTCATTATCACTTTTACTTTATTACAGACCTAAGTTTTAACTAGAATTAGTAGCCGCCTACCAAAGGAGAGCCCAAGAGCATACTTGAAGGTCACTTTCAATAGGGAGGTATGAAGTCATTTTGAAGAAGCGATCACTAAAAGAGGATATAAAATTTTATCAAATGATACCTTAGAATGAGTTTTTCCTCCCTTTTAATTATTGTCTTCGTCTTTGCAACGATGACTTATGGCAAAATACTTCTCTATATAGGTTATAAGAAACATTAATATATTTTTATTCAATTTCAATTTTGAGAATTATATATGTTGTTCTTAATATTGACCATATACAAGTAATAGTTTAGGTCTAATTTGATTTACATACAGACATAGTTGAGAACAAGTCATCTTTAGGACATAGATTAAGAATTAATTGTGGACCTAAAGATGGATCTATATGATCTTTCTAGTGTTAGAATGCTATGACAGTCCATGTTACTAAAGATATGATAGTTTAGTAACAGTTTTGACATGTTATTGTTGAGTTTAATATAACATTTATTGATAGCTATAAACGCGTTTATATTATATTTTATAAATGTTATAAATTAGTTATTTGTAACATTTTTAAAATGTTATATATTAACTTTTTTTAATATCCTTAAATTGCTATAGATATGTATTTTGTAACATTTTTGAAATGTTAAAAGTGATTTTTTCATAACATTGTTTAAATGTCATTATTGAGTTTATTATAGCATTTATTAATAGCTATAAATGATTTTAGATTACATTTTGTAAATGTTATTAATTAACTATTTATAACATTTTTCAACTGTTACATATTAGCTTTTCACAACATTATTAAAGGGTTATAAACTTGAATTTTGTAACATTTTAAAAATATTATAGATAAGTTTTCTATGACATTGATAGAACGTTGTTGTTGAATTTATTATAGCATTTATTGATAGCTACAAATAATTTTATATTATATTTTATAAATGTTATTAATTAGCTATTTGTAACATTTTTGAACTGTTATATATTAAATTTTTGCAACATCATTAACATGTAATAAATATGAATTTTGTAACATTTTAAAAATGTTATAAATAAGTTTTCCATGACATTGATAGAATGATGTTGTTAAGTTTATTATAGCATTTATTAATAGCTACATGATTTTATATTATATTTTATAAATGTTATTAATTAGCTATTTGTATCATTTTTAAACTGTTATATATTAACTTTTTGCAACATCATTAACATGTAGTAGATATGAATTTTGTAGCATTTTAAAATATTACAAGTTTTCCATGACATTGATATAATGCTATTGTTTAGTTTATTATAGCATTGTTGATGCTATTATAATAGTGTTACAAATATATCTTGTGTAACTTATATAAATAATGGTACACTAATGTGGAAACAAATTATAACTATAAAATTAACTTTTCAAAAACATATTTTGTTGTTCATCAAAGATGAGCATAGATAATGAACACATAGACACTAATAACAAAAAGCAATAACATATGTCTCTAAATCATTATTCTAAAATAGTTCCTAAATTATTGAAACAAAAACTAGCTACCATATCATCTTCAATTTCCATGTGCTACCTTCTCATGATTATTCAACCATTTCAAGTATTCTCTGTTGTCCTTTTCTGTCATGTACTCCAATAAAAAGTTTACAGTGCTAGGTTTGATCCCTCCAATCCCAAGATACTTGTGGAAAGCCTTCTGCAAATTCTCATCCAAGTCACAGCCAAATCGAAACCCAAAAATGCATTAGCAAAAAGCCATTAACAGAAGCCAACAATCGCAAACTTTCGGGCAATCCATATTATAAGCTTACTTAAAAACAGGTAATTCATATTACACTAAGGCAATTCATATCACAAAACTTACTTAAAGTCAGGGCCTTCATACGCAAGTTGATCTTCGGAAATACGCGAGTCCTTAATTGCCAAGCTATCGATAGAGATCTCATCAAGAAAAGCAGTGACACCAATCTCCAAAAACTTACTATTGTTATCCTTAGAAATTGTCACAACCAATGGAACACTAGGTGGGGCATTACATTCAGTATTATCATCATCTTCATTACCCTCTTCAACTTCGACATTAGGCATATCAACTTCTACTTTGATAGTCTCGTCAAGGTACTTTCTTTTTGAATCTGCCATTTTCTAGAATCTTAATGGAAAGGTAGATTAGAAACACATGAACACAAATGAAGACATAATGCATAGGCATAAGTGGATTACTTGAACTAACATTAAACCTTTGAAAAATAAGAAAGATCATTTAAGCCTAAATATTAGGCAAGCCAATTCAGTCCTATCTACTCTTTCACTTGTTCAATTCCCATTCTGTACTAAGAAAGGCCAAATTTGTAGCAGCAATATTCATTTAGTCTAGTAATAACAATCAAATGCGTGAAGTAAAAAAAATCTGCATTAAAAAAAGGAGGACATACTCAATCCAATATCCCCTACGAGACTTCAAAAGCGCCCACAGTTCACAGTTACCAACTTGATAGGGAAACGGGATCTCGAAACTTACCAATACGCACGTCCCTAGAACAGTATGCTGGACACAACCCATATTAATGTTGATTTGATAAGGTCATATCATAAGCTCCATAGTTAATATGTACTGATCTCTCTACATTGGATGTCAACTATCATCTTCACGCCTGAATTACCCTTAAAAAAAAAAAAAATCATGTACCTTGCCATTACATAGAGGACAATCTAATCTGGATCTTTCTATACCACACTCTGCACATGGAGTGTAACCTCTTCCCCTGCAACTTGGGCATGGAAGCTCTCTTATATACTGACCGTTCGGACCAAACCAAGACCTTGGCTTATGCTCGCCAGATACAACTTTCCTGAAACCCAAATTCCACATATAAAAACATCGTAAAAAGAAAGAAAGAAAGAAACACCCGAAACACACACGCGCGCACACAATGAAATACTTAGACTTGACATCAACCTCCCGCTAGTACGTAGAGGGAACCTTATTACGTACCCCAGGGTCCCGTGAAAGGATCAAAAACGAAGGTAATGCGGAATACCTAGATTCGGTTCCATCTCTGATTCCGATGCCGATTTTAAGCTCCAAACGACTCCGAATCTCCTAGGTCCTTTAGCGGAAAGTGCTTACCAACTCACGGGCAAGGCCTTTTTACAGTTTCCTCAAATCCCGAGCTTCCTTAACGGGTCAGGAACCTTATGCTCTAGAACAACTTCTCTGAGTAACTGCAGGAGACCTTACCTTTATATAGCTTCTATATCGGGCTTCCCCATCACAAGGCCAATATGGACCCGGTAATCGAGACTCATTTTTCACCCAGACTTCGACCCCTTGAACTAGATCATTTATTGGGTCACTTTAATATCTTTATTCGTATCAAATGGTGTAACTTAACCAGTAATTTGTTTAAAACCTAAAATTGCAATTAATTGTAGTCCAACTTTATGAGACATTGACAAAATTGTCCCTAAGGACAAAAAAAATGTCTAACAATCTCCCCTTTGGACTATCATTAATTGCAGTAGACTTTAGTTTTAAAACAACTTTAAAACTTCGGTTAAGTCACACTACTGTATAGTCGACTAAGTTTTGAAAACAAAACATTTGATCCAAAGATACGAAAGTCCATCATTCTGTCCCGCAA
>JAOTAX010000005.1:32421865-32431866 GCA_025629825.1 Erythroxylum guanchezii | reverse complement strand
GTTATTGATTTACATTACTAACGTAACTTATATAAAGTGTTATTAATTTACATAACTAAGATAACTCATATAAATTGATATTATTTTATTAATAAAATAACTCATACAAAATGTTATTATAATACACTATTATGGTAACTTTTGTAAAGTGTTATTATTTTATATTTACTAGGGTAACTTATATAAAATGTTATTATTTTACATTACTAAGGTAACTCAAATCAATTGCTATTATTTTATGATATTAAGATAACTCATATAAAGTGTCATAAATTTATTATTAAAATAACTCATATAAAGTGTCATTATTTTACATCATTTTCGTAACATCTTAAAATAGTAACCTTTTATAATGTTTAGTAACACTTAAAAAAAATTGTTATCAATGATAAATTATATGTTATAAAATCATATAGTGTTACTTATCAAATTAAGAATCATAACATTTTAAGATATAATGTTACTGTAGATAGGTATTTTATAACACATTGTCAAAAGTGTTACTGTCTAGTGTTACTGTATGTCATTTTTGTTGTAGTGATTACATCCTCGTATTACTTAATAAATTGACTTAATGTGCTATTAGTATGTACATGGCCATCAAAGTAAGAACTTACATCCTTAGTTCTTTGTGTTATTAACATTCTTGCCCAAAATATTCCTTAACATACGTTAGAGCTCACATCATATGGTCATTAAATAGAGACTTAACATATGAATTATTTCCTAAGTAAAACACCACAATCATTTCATTCTTTTTTCTTACGAATTCTTCAGTGTTGGTGGCATCATACTTCACATCCATAAATGTAGTTTTCAATTTTTTGTAACATTTATGGACATAAAATTTCTCAAGTACTTTCTTAAGTATATGACACAAATATAATCTATATCCTACGGTATGAAACAACAGCCTAATGGTGTTACCTATACTTTTGAACTCATCTATAACTATAGTACCATATGCTTGACATTCATATACCTCAATTGTGTAAGGGAAAGATAACAAAAACTATCAGCTATCTTATTACCTAATAATACACAACTAAGAAATATAGATCGCCTGTGATAGTTTACATTGATAAATGGAGTATAGTTTACACTGATAAATGGAGCAAATGACAATTGGTGTTTGTACAGGAGCAAATGATATTGGGTATATGCTCACAAGATAAGTGACATTAAACATGATCATATTACCAAATTCAATATAAATTATCTGACTCTTTATATTTACCTAGGAAACAACACTCAACTTTCCTTCCTCATCACTGTCAATTTCATAGAAAAAAATTTCAATTATTTTCTTTCATTCTAATAAACATATTATACATTATTTTAACATCTCCTTCTTCCAACCTCACTTATCTTAACATGTTTACATAGTTAAAACTATCCTTTCTAAATATGTCATATTTTCATACCCACTTGCAACTACTACAAGAAATCATACATTTATGCATAGCCTAATTTTGTAATAATCATTTTTTTCTAATTTATTTCTTACTTGGCTATTCATAACTTAATATTGCCTTGTAAATCTCACATTACATAAAATCAAATCATAGCTGTGCACATCTTCAAACATGATTATGGTCAAAATACCTTCATATAACTAATAACACACTCGAATATTAAACTGAATTCTTCCGCTTGATCTTAGTTTTATTCTATTCAATCATCATAATTTATGCAATCAACTTTGACGTAAAAACAAATATTATGCTCTTAAACTATCTATTCTCATCTTTCCTTCCTCCCTTTAAAGTAATAATAAACCTATAAAACCTAACATACTTTTGGTATGAAATAAATATCATTTCAAAATTTGCAAACTTCATTCTTATTTCAAATACCACCTCTATCTCAATGCCCTCTACTCCATCACATGAGGTCGTCACTTCTAAAGAACTTTTCTCATTTTCTATTTTTTTTACTCATCTCTACTGCATCATTATATTATACAAAAAATATTACTTATTTAAAAAACTGCTACTACTTTAGGAAAAGTATACAACATGATTGTATAATATATACTACCATATTATAAATAAAAATTAAAACACGTACCAAAAAATACATCGTGCTAATTAGATGGATGTCACACTATGATATCAATTTTTACACAATAGATATTAGATCTCCCTTTTTCTCCTTTCCAAACTCTTTTTTCTTCTCCTTACTATAACAACTTTCACTCTAAACAAACACTACAAGAAAAGTAGGAATTAGCGATGAAAAATTAATGAAGAAAACGAAGTCGTTGCAAATTACCAACGAAAAATCATTCTCTGTCGGTAACATTAATAAGAAAAATTTTATTTAGTGGTGGTAGTAATATCAGTCGATAAATATGGAGGGAAATCATCCTGACAAAATTTTCTATGGACTTTAGCGACGGTATAAAATGCTTGTCGATAAAGAAGGCGGAAATTGTTGGCAAAAAAAATGTTTTGAGTTTACTAACTGAAAGTTTTTTGTCGATAAATTCCATCAGTAAATTTTCAAGGTAAACTTCATCATCTACTTCGGCTTCAGCATTTTAAATAAAACAAAAAACGACATCGTTTGGTTTAACACCAAACGATGTCATTTTCATTTACATTTAACTCACTCGAAAGCCTCCTCCCCTGTGTCTTCTTCTTTGGCCCTGCGTCTCTCCCCTGTGTTTTCTCGAGCAATTTTCCTCTCTTTGATTTCTCTATCGTGGACTTCTTTTTTGCTTGTCGACATTTGTCTTCTCCGACCACTATCATTGTGTCCTTCGGTGGAGGTATTCTTGTAGCCTTTCACCTATGTTTTTTCATGTGATGTTGGATGAAAGTTTGGGTATTTAAAAACTTTTTTTATTTGGGTATTCTCTGATTGGAAAACAATTTAATGTATAAATGTTAGTGATGGAATGGACAAGACGTGATTTTGGTTGTGATGTTGGGATAAATTTCTGATGCATATAAGATGTTTGATGAAATGTCTATTATGTTGATGTTTATTGTATGGGAGTGTTTTGCGTAATTTAAATTGATAGAAATCTATTCCTTTAAATGATGGGAGTGTTATAACTTCGATACAAGTCTATATAATGAAAAAAATGAATCATTCCTACATTGAAAAAATGATTTCAGTTCTTTATTTTCAATTCTTTTATATGGTTTAGTGTAGTGTAGTGGAGCTTACGAGGGAGTGATATTTTGGCAGTGAATTAGAAAACAAAAAAATATAGCTTATTAAAAGTTAGGGTTTTGGTTTTAGCAAGTGGAGGAGGTATAAAAGATAAGTTATTTAGCCAAAAAAACATCAAAAAGTTACTTTAAAACTATTATCCATCATTCTTGATCAAGAGTTCACCATTCTTTGGAGATAGAGGAGAACATGACTTCTTTATATTGTTTTCTTTATTTTCTTATGTTGATATTCTTTATGTGTTTACGAACTAATATTGGTATAGATTTAGGTGGGAAGAACCTAAGATGTGATATACTCTAATTGATTCTTTGGTTTAATGAAATTCTAGTTTTATTGTGATTTATTCATGCTTTTACATTTATTAAATTGAAGGAACGAAGGTGAAATATTCATTATTATATTTAAAATTTGAGATTTGAGAGTTGAGAGTTGAGATATATGCACAACATGAATAAAGAGAATCAAGTATGAGCTATTTTAAAAAAGGCCACAAGATCTTTTTATATTGGGGTAAAATCTATCAGAGAGTTTATAGAATGAATTAAATTATTTTTAGGTTTTCTATATTCAAAAACGATTTTGGTTGATTACCCTTTGAATAGGTATTATATGTCTTGAGTGACAATATATTCAAAATTAGGAACTCCTATTGGTCCAAGAACTAGAATAATTTAGTAATCAATAGTGAAACTAAATATAGTAGAGCCTTAGGGGAACTTGTCCCAAATCTAGCTAAGTCATAGTTTGGTGATTATTTCTTTACATTAGTATTTAGATTGTTACTTTATTTTATTTATCCAATCATCTATAAATGTTGATATATCTTTCTAAGTTAATAGATAGAGGGTAGTTAATCAAGAATCCTCATAGGATTGATCTGTACTTGCATTGTTAGCTACAACTACATTATGCACTTGTGGTAACACAATTAGAACAAACAATTAAGTAATGTAGAATGCATCATTGACTTTTTGACTTATAATGAGTGTTTCATTTTAGAAAACCTATCAAGTACTACAAATATTGAATCCTTACAATTTCAAGAACTAGATAAACCTACAGAAAAATCCATTAACAAATCTACCTATATATGGGGTTGCACTTGAGATTTAGCATGTTTATAAGTAACACATCTTTCACATATTCTCTTTATATCTCTCTTTATTTGTAGCCAAAAGAGATGCTTGATCAAAATTTCAAATTTCTTTTTGACTTTAAAGTTTCCTATGCCATGATAAATTTTAGATTTAATTTTCAAGTGTTAAATTAGCATAATTTATTATTGTACACTTATTATTCGTATTAGAAGCACTATTTACATTCCATTTAAAATTAAGCTACTTATTTTCATTTGTTTTCAGTTCTTTATTACGTCACTAAATTGTAGGATCATAGGAATTATATACTCACATTCATTCAATTAAAGGAAAGGAAATGGTATATTTTATTGGCTTTCATCATTCTCATTCCAACTTATAAAAAAGGAGTTTCTTTTGCTCAAGTAATATCATTAATTCACTAGTTTTATACTATTGGCTTTACTTCATATTTCAAATAACCATTGTGGAATGTGGATAGCTCTAACTATTTACAATTAAGTGATGATAGCGATTAATTTATATTTGTAATATAATATTATATTCAATAAATCAATTATTGAATCAACAATATATTGTTATATATTGAACTGAAATTGTTATATTTTTGGAATATTCAATAAAATATGAATTTCAAGTTAAAATATGCCAGCAAAAAGAAAACAAGATATGATGCGACCAAGGTTCAGACCACAATTTGGAGCCAGTTATTGTCTAAGTGAAGCATCACATTCTGCAGTTGCAACTGAATTAGATGTTGTACCTCCAGCTGCTGCACTTGCAGATGAGGCATCACCTTTCGTACCTGCTACTACATCATCCATCACCCCTATACCGATAGAGATATTAGGGGTAAACAATGTGGATGAAGGAGGTTGCTCCCATCCTGGAGCTGAGGGAGTTGATGGAATAACTTACATCACAATTTTCAACAATCTATAAGTGAAAATACATGAAATATCATATGTTCATAATTAAGTTATAGGTTTAAATTTAAAAATGATATAAAATTAATTGTTTTAATCTTAGGTTGATTTCTTCTGGATCGTGCTCAAGAAATATGACATCCAAATTCAAGGAGAATATTGATTTTGAGGGTTATATATGGAAGAATATCTCTCAAGCGACAAAGGATTTTTATTATCAGGAGTTTGAGGTACAAACAATATTTTTTTGTATTTTTAATTGATTTTGATACATTAATTACAAAAATATTGTGGATTATAAGTACTTATCACATGTTTTTCCTTTTTTTTCAGAAAGATTTTTTTTGGGATTCTAAATTTGACGCGGTCATTTATAAAGTATGGGAGAGACGAGCAAGTAAACGTTATCGAGACTTTGTTGGTGCGATACACAAGACTGGTATACGACTACCTTATATTACTGAACAAATATGGAGTCGTTGGCAGCAATATTGGACATCACCCGAGGCAATATCCATTTCAGAGCGTAATTCTACCAACAAACGTGGAGGACCGGGGGGAGAGAGTCTTCCCGTACACACTGGAGGATCTATTACTCACCACGAGCATATAAAGAGACTTGTAAGTATTTACACTTTACACTTATATTCTGATTTTTTTTGCTTTGATGTATTTCAATTAAATTTGATGTGTGAATTTTGAAATGAAAATGTGTGTATTATAGAGAATGATAATGTTATAAATGTCTGGTGCCATATATGATTGTGTTATTGAGTTACTTTTTTTGTTCAACAGGGGATAAATATCATAAAAATAGAGAAAATTCTGCTAAAAATTTTATAAATTGTAGTTCACTTATAACATTTCATTATGATGGAAGAAAAGTTTATAGGCATGAAGCCTACACCCCGTGAGCTCTTTTTGTACACTCACAATAAGAAATAGTGTGACTTTCTTCAACACCCGATGTAGAGAACTAAATGTATGTGAAATTTATACTTTAATATTAATGCTTAATAATTATCACTTATTAACATAAATATTGCCTTCTAATATGACCAAATATAAGAAAACATTCAACGACAATCTCAACAATCTTAGATGTTGATGAGAGTCAAACCTATCTTCATGTAGTGGGTGGTAGGGATTGTCTTGGAAGGATATTCGGCTTAGGTTCATTTGCGAACATATATTATTCGCAATCCTCCATATCCAGTACAGCAACAATTAGTAGGTGGCCCATACTCAATAAAGTCCATAAGCTTTGGAGCACAGTACAAGCACTAGCAACTCAGTTGCTACAATAGATGGAGTATATAGCCCAGCTCCGTAATAAAGTGGATGAGTTGAAGGAGAAGAGCAGCACCTCATCCCAAAATTCAGAGCATCCACATTCACCAAATGAGTAGCGTAGTTGTAGTCACCAAATTAATAGTAGTTAAATACTTATTATTGTACAATTAAGATAATTTTTTGTTATCAATTAAGATAATTTTTACTTTATATCATCAATCAACTTTCTGTTTTAACAAATTAAATGTAGAAACAAATCAAAATATTATCAACAGATAACTGATAATTGTATAAATTACGTATTAATCATAAGGTTATCAAATAAAATTAAATGTATGGAAAAATAAAAAAATAGTATCAGTCTATTTACTGACGGAAACTCAAAATCGATCGGTAAAAATTTACTGACGGACAACTAATCTCTATCGGTGTAGTTAATCGAGAATTCACTGATGGAGCTGCCAAATTTGTCTTTAAATATACTGACGGACAAATCCTTGTTCATTCATCGCTAAATTTATTGACCGAAACCAACACTTTGTCGGAAAATTTACTGATAGCACAAAATTGTTGTCACTAAATATAGTGACTAAAATAATTATCCGTCAGTAAATTAGCGACGGATAATTTGTGCTTCATCGACAATTATTACCTACGGCTGCTTCCCCCACAACTTACACCGTCGGTAAATTCCATTGCAAAATTAGCTTACCAACGAAAAATCTACACTTTCCATTTATAATGTCCGTCGTTAAACCATATTTTTCTTGTAGTGAAATAGTAGCCAAGTTAGAACTCATATTAATCACCAAATTTGATTTATAAATTACTAATACACTACCATAGAAGCCTCTAAAACTCTCTATCTCATATCTTATATTAACATTACAAATGGTGACTCTCATAGATGTATATGCAACTCTCATAACTTTAAATATGAAAATAATTACAACTAATGAAGACATTAGATATTGGAATAATAGTTACAATAGTTGATCATGATATAAAAAGTGGAAATGGTTCCTTGTTTCGACACTTACATGCTTAGTTAGTTGATAACAAAACTACAATAGCAAATCACAAATGACAATGGCAAACAACGTAAAAATGCTTGCAAAGTTATGTTACAAATTGAAAGTGGGGTTCACAATAGCAAGCTTCAAGACAATAATTAATCAACGAATGTATTGTGAAATCTGGCAGGAAAAAACAAGCTTCCACTAAAAGAGAATGTCATTTTCTTAGATTCTTTGACATATTAATTCTTAGCTATGTTAACAATAATTTTGACTACTAGCTAATGCTAAGTAGCTAAATACCTAAATATTGTTTAGTCTCACCTAGCAAATGATGAGCATTGATGGCCACCGTTTGTTAGTTACAAAGGGTTTTTATTGACGTTATTGCTATAATGTAATCTTGAGAAGACATTAACAACCAATAGATTCTAGTAAAAGAATATAATATTAGAATATAAACACAAGCATGATGCGTGTCTTATGTAAATAATCATTCTGCTAGATTCTTAACAATAACTTCTATTAAGATTTTTTAGTTACCAATGTTATAATGAAAACTGTTGAATTAGGAAATACGGTAAAAATAAAGGTAAAAGACATTAGCATCTCCTTTAGTTGCATAAATTCCATTACAATCCTTATATTTTAAGAATCTGGTGAGATGCTCTTTATATTGTTGTAAAAAAGTCTAAAGTAAGTCCTTCTATTAATTTTTTAATAACTTTTTTCCACTATAGTATTTTTGAGACACGTGACACTCTATATCTCAAGGGAATGATTGGAGGTATTAAACTACAAGAGGGATATATGTCAAATAGATAGATAGACAGATTAATTTTATTTATTTATCATATTTAAGTATCATTACTTAATATAATAATAAAGATATATAAATGTTATAAATTAAGTAACATATTCTCCATATACTTTACTATCTCAATTATAACATAGCCGTTCACACCTAAAATGTTAGGTAATTTAAAAATAATATGTTAATAAAAATTAAAGAAAAAGTTGAAAAAAACTTATTCTAGACTTTTTTTAATAAAATATATGTGTTTTTTTTACAAAATTTTAAAATTAATAAAATTCATTAAATCACGATAGGAAGGTTAATCTATTTTGTTCTACAAATATTTCTATGCAGCAGATTGTTCTTCTCATGGGTCACATGTATCACTAGCATGAGTTTACACAGATTCAGCTAATTGGCGAGGCTGGAGCTGGACGACAGGAGTCCGTTGTACTTGTATTTTACCTGATTACACAACATTCGGACACCACTTGTGGACCAAATGAGGGAAGACAATGGACTTTTTTTAACCTTTTAGATTTACGTTGAACACATCTAGATGTTTTTTTATATAATTTGGACGTAAATGAATCCGACTATGCAAATTAGTACAGAAATCACTTTATCACTAAAGTAATGTATTTATAATATGGATAAAATAAAATAAAAAAAGATCATCAACTGAAATTTAATAGATCGTCTGGTCAACAAGTAAATAAATAAATAGTTCGGCTTTACTTTTGATCTTATATTTGAGAGCAACATCTCTCCCTCTCCAAAAGATCCAAAGCTTCTCCAGGGGACCTCTTTACTGACATTTGTTGAGATTATTCGCTTCTGTCTTTAACGCATAGTCAATTCAAACATCTTTTTCAGTGGCGTGGGAGTGGGACCTTTTGCCGACAGCAACAATCCTTATCGAGGAATAGACACACATATGAAGCAAATATGGTGGTAGATTAGTGGAGGGACGCCCCATGGTGCACTTCACATTTTGAAAGGATAAGGAAAGAGCAAGGAATAGAAGTGACATGTTTTTAAAATTGGATAAAATGACATGTATTTTCGTAGAGACTATTGTTAAGGAGCTATGCACCTGGATGCTTCCCAGGATTGGGTGTTTGATTTTCCTCCCAATTTTTATTTATATTATTGGTCAAATAATAAGTAAAAACTAAATATTTAAAATTTTAAGAATATTTAACTGATTATTGGCATTTATATGATTATCACAAATTATTGTCAAATTTGATCAAATGCATTAAGTGGGTAGCAAAAACAACATAACATGATATGTTAGAAATATTGCTCGCATTTTATTTATAGTTTATTACATTGATTTTTCAATATAATACTCATACATTTAATTTAAAAATACTTATTAATAAGAGTTAATATTAAGTAAGCTAATTTGTAAGCTTGGTTGTTTTCGTATTCTTATTAATATTCTACTTGTCATATTAGTTAATGAGTAACTTTGAATATGCTCAAAAACATAAGGATAATGATTGTCAAAGCTTTTAAAAGTCTCTTTTTATTTTTTAAAATTGTAGAAACTAATCAAACTTTTAATAGAAATAAAAACAAAAACTTTGTAAACATATTGGATAAAAAAAAAGGGTGAAGGTAAATTTTACCCTACAAAGTATGCACTAAAAGTTGGATGCATTCTAATATTTAATTATAG